>BPLR01016862.1:0-360394 GCA_021605095.1 Caerostris extrusa
AAAAGCCTTTCAGTGCAATAACCGCATAGTTATGGCACAAAAGGAAGCATTTGGAGGATTTTTTACGTGGTAGAATTATCGGACGACTGGAATGTGGACGTACCCAGCTGGAAGTATCCGAGGAACTTGGAATCGCCCAGAGTGTCATCTCCAGGCTTTGGCAACGATTCCAAGATGATGGTAATGTGAGTAGATGTTACAGCACAGGTCGCCCCCCGAGTTACAACGCCGAATGAGGACCGGTATTTAGCAGTTACTGCCAAAAGAAACAGACGGAGCACAGCATCAGACCTGTCTCGTCAGCTCTCTTCAGCTACCGGTACGACAGTTTCCAAGGCAGACCGTGTACAGACGCTTAGGGCACATTGGTCTATATGCTCGTAGGCCTGTCAGATGTGTTCCACTTTACCGCAACTCACTGTCGCCTGCGATTAACCTGGAGTAGAGAGCATGCATTGTGGACACCGCAACAGTGGTCTGTGTGTGATGTTTTCCGACGAGTCCAGGTTTAGTTTGCAGTCTGATTCTCGCCGGACTTTTCATATGGAGAGCGCCAGGTACCCGTTACCACCAAGAGAACACCATTGAACGACACCGTTACGGTGGTGCAGGATGGCTCGTTTGGGGAGGAATTATTCTTGGTTCCAGAACTGACCTGCATGTTCAGAGTGTAACGATGACAGGCCACATCTATCGGGAATGTCATTCTGGAACAACATGTACGTTTGTTTCGGGGCGCCATGGGTGCTGAATTTCTGTTTATGGATGACAACGCCCGTCCTCACCGTGCAAACATTGTAGACGAATGCCTTCAATTGGAGGATATCACCCGTATGGATTGGCCAGCATACTCACCGGACTTGAATCCAATAGAGCATGTGTGGGATATGCTTGGCCGACGAATTGCAGCCCGTCAACCCCCTCCCACCTGTCAACCGGAACTTCGGAGGGCATTGCTTGATGAGTGGTGTAATATTCCCAAGATCAGATTGATAATTTGATACTCCACACGCCTGGCGTTGTAAGGCCTGTATTGCATCGTCCGGGAGACATACTCCATATTAACCATCATACTAACCATGTTATACTGTTTTTTGTAAATAGGTTGTTTTTTGAAATTTGCTCCAGGGAGTAAAAAATCGCAATTTCCCATGATCACCATGTCAAACATATAGCATCTTTTTTGCTTTACCTTTCGTGTAATAAATAGACTTTACAAATAAGTCAAATTTGTTTTGCTTCTGTCTCTTTCTTTGCCTGAACTTCATTATCCTTAATTTATGGACATGAGTGTATATATATATATATTACTCTTTTTCTATCTAATCAATGGGCTTAAAGCTAGGTTTCTCTCATTCACAAGGCAGGAGATAGAGGTTGCCATGAGCAACCAAGATTCTCCGTCAATCTGGCTAATCGTCGTCGTCGTTTTTGTTATTTAATTCAATTCCTACTAATAGTTCACACTCTCCCTATATATCTTGTACATTTTCAATCGTTCATAAAATACTTTTATTCATCCACTCACGTTCAAATACATTTTATTAAACTTGTAGTGGATGACACTGATGTTAATACAGTTTTTCAAATATTAATTCATTCATTAAATTTAATTCATTAATTTAGTTTTTTTTTTAGATTTAAGTTGCATGTATGTAATAATAAATGGTGCCAGATGTAAGAATAAAATTTCAACTTTATTTATAAAGGACTTTCTGCGATATAGTGAAAAAAAGTAGAATTAACTTCAAATTTTTTTTATATTACTTGTTTAAATTAATTTTAAAACCTAATTTTAGTATGTTTTTTTGCTGAGAATCAACTCCAAAAATTGTTCAACGAGCTATCGAAACACCACATCAGTAGATGGTTGTTGATTTTTATAGCTATTTATTAAGGTTTTGTTTTTGTTTGTACCGGATTCTGGATTTTTTAATACATTTTATTGAATTAATTTATTAATAATTTTTTTTTTTTGTTCATCTTCCAAATTTATTTTTATTTTATTTATTTATTGTTTATTGTAGTTGATTTTGAATGGTAAAATTTAAATTCTTGCTATATCAAATTTTTTTTTGAGTAATGATAGCCCAAATTTCATTTTAAAAATTTGTATAATTTGTCAAAATGCATATAATTTTTTTTTTTTATTTTAGTCTTTTATAACAAGTTCTTCCTAACAAATTTGCTGAAATAAAAATGTATTATACTGGTTACGGAAGCCAGATTAAGATTTCTAGTATCTGCAAGTTGATAATAATGTATTTGTGAAATTTTTTAATAAAAAATGTTTTCTTAATGAACAATGGCCTGAATATACATTGACGTTTCGTCTGACTCGTAAACCAGGGCCGGTTTAGATGAAAAGAGGCCCTAGGCTATTCCATATGAGGCCCTTTCACCTCCCATATTTAAGTTTGTAAATTACATGAGAGATAATAAAGTTGCTAAGATAGTTGCTCTTGAATTAGTTCCATATTTTCACTTTGAGTTAGTGCAACGGCCGTGTCCTCACATACAACGGCTGCATTGCTTCTAATTCAGTAGTACTAGTTGGCCCATGCATGTAAGCAGTAGCTTTTTGCCTCATCCTCTTGTAGCTTCTTTTTCTTGCGTTTGCAAGCTCCTTTAAAAACTTTTACTCATTCTTAAATTATAATCTAGAACAAAATATTTGAGTTACTAATTATTGTACATAAATAAAAAAGTTAAGAACTTACCTAGAATTCCAAGCGAAATGAAAATATTGTCACAAAATTTTTTAAATAACCTATTAACACTTCACTAAAGTATTTGAACCTACTGAACTCAAAAGGCGAGAATCAAATGATCGTGTACGCAATCCTAAAATAAGAATTTTTCTAATAACATTAACACGTATTTCATATTATCGAAGTAATACGAATATAACCGAACGTTGATATCAATAGGTCTGTTCGTTTGTCTACACCAATCTGCACTTTATTTATGCAAGAACAAACCAGAGCTAGTAGCATAAGGCGTCAATATTTGCCATAGCAATCAGTGAACGTATGAACTTTGGTGCCATCTAGTCTATACAAACGAAGAGACCCAATGAGCCGAACGCGTTGATCTTAACCAATACATTTTTATGTTTTGTTTATGAGTCATACGTGTAGAATTTCTCCTTGCTTTTCGATTCAGTGTTTTAATGTTTACAGTTTTTAGAATGGTGTAATCCTAATTTTGCTAACAATTTGAATCTAGGCTCCTCTTGACCTTGAGGCCCAGGCTGAAGGCTGGTTAAATATAGGAAAATCCGGCCCTGCTCGTAACCCAGTATTTTACACGCGTATCTAGCATACATGAAGGCGTAGGTTTCAAATACGATGGCGACATGTGCCGCTGCCACCGCTAACGAGGACACCTCATGGCGAGTGTGATAATGTGTACAAGAATCTCACATCGCTAACCAACCTACCTGGTGAGAATTCTACCGGGAGTTCTCCTATACAACATGCAAATGCGAAGAAGTTATACTTAAAAGTCATTACAGGAGGCAATGCTTTTTTCATGTAACCCACCGGTGAGCTGTTCGAGATGTACAAAACTCACCGGCATAAAGCATTAATATATATATATATATATTCCTTTTTACAAGCGCTATAATAAAGATTTACCCACGATGTAAATGTAAGGAAGTAAATCTATAAAATTTTTAGTACATGCTAAGTTTAACTGTTTATTGATTTCTATTAGATATTTTTCTTTCTAATTCTTTTAAGCCGCCAAAGTAGGCCTTTGCAATCGAAATATCGATTTAAGTCTGAAGTAGCATATCCGATTTCATTATTACGTAACGTAACGGTAGGTGTTGTTGGAGTACGAGGGAATTTCCGTACCTCCATATCAATAATTATTATTAAAAACATAATTTTAAAACCAAAAAGATGAGCTAAAGAAAGAATATTAAACGAGCCCATGCTCGGGAGAGAATTTACAGGAGTAAAAAGGTTAGTAAATACAAAATTTAAATTAATACAATAAAAGTATTTAAAAAATAAAAACTATGGCAATTAAAATTATTAGAGAGTTTTGGCATAACCTTTTTTTATCGCCCGATATTTTTTTCTTCCTAGCTCGCATGCTCATAGGATTAGTTCAGTAGTGCAGTATTATAGATATGTATGCGAAATAGGTACAATGTTTCGTATGAGCATGCGCGCTAGGAAGAAAAATATCGGACGATATAAAAACGTTATGCAAAAACTCTCTATTATCACGTTAACGAAATTCGATTTAAGATATCGATGTTAACACAATTTTGAGGTCCAACATTAAAAAATACGATTTTCAAAACCGGTATAATACTTCGGAGAAGATCGATGAATCTGAACTATGCGAGTTAGTAAAAGGATTTCGATATCCAGCATCGAAATATTGATTTCCAACATGAGAATAGTCGAAGTTCGAAACAAATTCGATATCCAGCATCGAAATATTGATTTCCAACATGAGAATAGTCGACGTTCGAAACAAATTCGATATCCAGCATCGAAATATTGATTTCCAACATGAGAATAGTCGAAGTTCGAAACAATTTCGATATCCAGCATCGAAATATTGATTTCCAACATGAGAATAGTCGAAGATCGAAACAATTTCGATATCCAGCATCGAAATATTGATTTCCAACATGAGAATAGTCGAAGATCGAAACAATTTCGATATCCAGCATCGAAATATTGATTTCCAACATGAGAATAGTCGAAGATCGAAACAATTTCGATATCCAGCATCGAAATATTGATTTCCAACATGAGAATAGTCGAAGATCGAAACAATTTCGATATCCAGCATCGAAATATTGATTTCCAACATGAGAATAGTCGACGTTCGAAACAAATTCGATATCCAGCATCGAAATATTGATTTCCAACATGAGAATAGTCGAAGATCGAAACAATTTCGATATCCAGCATCGAAATATTGATTTCCAACAGGAGAATAGTCGACGTTCGAAAACAAATTCGATATCCAGCATCGAAATATTGATTTCCAACATGAGAATAGTCGAAGTTCGAAACAATTTCGATATCCAGCATCGAAATATTGATTTTCAACATGAGAATAGTCGAAGTTCGAAACAACTTCGAGGATATCATTTGAATATATCTGGCGATTACCGATATTTGTTCGTCGATGATGCTGCAATATTATTCTTCGAAAAATTTTAATGAAATTTCCTTTTTTCTATTTATTGAATAAGTACAATTAGAGATATTGTTTGACAAATTATTTTAATTATTAATTACCATTATTAAGACACATAAAAATTAAACTTATCTGATTAACAAAAATAAAATAAAAAATTTTATTCAAATCTTTACTTTTATTTTATTAATCTTTACTTTTTATTTATATCATTTCGAAATTGTTTTATTCAAATGACTGATATTTCTTCGTACTTAAATTTTTATAATATTTATGTACTATATTTATATATATATGTAATTCATAATGTACAAAGATAGTGTTAACAAAATAAAAGTTCTTGGATTGATTTTATTTAAAAGGCAATTTTCGATTTAAGTCCAAACAAGAGAAAAATTTGAAACTAATAAAAATTCTAGGCAAAAGACCTAGACAACATTCTTAAGCTCAACTATATAATTTTTTTTTTTTTAGTTTAGTTACTAAAAAGAGTTTTTTATTTTACCATATTAAAGCCAAATGTTAATTAGGTTATGCTTCCCTTTCTGCTTCTGACAAAAAATGATCTACTTATTTTGCAGAAATATAGATTTGTGTTATAGAAATTTGTACTTATGTTTCCATTTCCATCTTAATGATCTTTTATACTTAGTAAATTTACATATATAGCTAAACATTCTGACTGCTAATTGTCTCCCCATATTATATATTGTTTTCAATTCCTACTATTAGTTCACACACTCGCTGTATATATCTTGTTCAAATTTTCAATCGTTTATAAAATACTTTTTTTATTCATAGACTCAAGTTCAAATACATTTTTTTGAACTTGTAGTGTGATGACACTGGATGTTAATACAGTTTTTTCAAATGTTAATTCATTCATTAAATTTAATTAATTAATTTTAGTTTTGTTTAGATTTAAGTTATATGTATCTAACAATAGATGGCGCCAGATGTAAGAGGAAAATTTCAACTTTATTTATGAAGGACTTTCTGCAATATAGTGCAAAAAAAGTAGAAATTTTTTTTTTATATTACTTGTTTCGTTGAAGATCCTAATATTTACAATCAGTTAATTTTTACAGAAAGGAGAGAGATTATGTATAGATAACCTTAATTCGTCTTCCTCCTTTCCTTTCTAATTAGCTCATTAGTAATTATCTCCCATCTCCAACATTTTTCCTTTATGTAATCAGATTTAATCAATGCATTATTTATCGATATATATTTCGTTATGGAAAAGAAAGTTGATGCTCCACTTTAAAATTATCTGAGGAAACTAAACGTATTCAACTAATTATTTAGCTTTAAATGAAAATCATGAGATATTTTTCAATGCAATATGAGGTATAATCAAATGGGAAGAAAGAGATCATTTGTTTGGAAAATGAAATAATTTTGTGTCGGAGACAGCAAAAGGAAAAGTCAAGTAAACTAAAATGAATATAATTTACACTAGAAAATAATCATTAAAGCCTTTTTTAAAAACATTTATTGGTCAAGGGAGCTCAGATTCCCATTTCCACAAGTTCCATATTCAAAATTTTAAATCTATATAAACTCGATATATTAGATGGATGATATATCGATTTTAAAAATTTCAGTATTATCTGGCCTTACTTCAAAGCATGCTTTGAAAAATATTTAATGCATTTGTTTTATGTGGAATAATAATATATAAAGCGGGCCTGAAGGGCTGAATGGCTGGCGCTCGGTACCACAGGTTTCGGGTTAATGTCCCGGCCGTGCTATGAATGTTTGTAGTGTTTCGAATCCACTTTAAACAGTAGGTTCCGGTCTAACAGATAGTAGGGCGTTGCGGAGGTATTAGAGAGTTTTTGCATACCGTATTTTTATAATACGGTATTTTTTTCTCCCTTGCGCGCATGCTCATAGGAAACATTATTACAGATACGCATGCGCAATTTTCTATGAGCATGCGGGTTAGGGAGAAAAAATAACCGTATTATAAAAATACGGTATGCAAAAAAACTTATTGTTACTTCGCGTCCATAGCTTATCTTCAAGTTACACGCACCTCCTGGGTAGTGCTAAGTGAGTAACGTCGGTGCAGCACTTGTTTTAAGGCATCCAAGACAGTTGTCTAAATGTTTGCCAGCTGCATTAGAACAAACAAAATAATAATAATATTTAAGCGATAAATGTGCATTTTATCTGACATTAGGATGACAATTTACGCCTTTGATGTCTAGAGCTTCTAAACATTTTTGATCACATGACCCCCTTCTATTAGTAAATTGATGGACAACCTCTTCTCAAAATAATATTTTTAAATGCGTAAAATAAAATCAGTAGTAAGTATTTTAACTATATTAAATATAATTAACATATGTGATATAATAATATTGACATGTAATAGAAACCAGTTATATCTATCGGTAACAAATGCAGCTGATCTCAATGCCCATAAAACAAGATATTTGTCTGTTTGTATTTATTTTCTCGAATTTAAATTTATAGCCTGTAAATTTCAAATTTTTTTATATCTGCTATGTAAGCAAAAATCAAGGGCAAATTATTTTTTACGAAATTTTTTAATTGAGAAAACTATTTTTTAATGTTCTAGCCACCAGATGACGCTAGTGGTTATGATAAAAGTTTTTGATTGAGTTTTTTTTTTTAATATATGTATTTTTGTTTCAAATTTTCTATTGTATAGATGTAAGATTTACTTTCAGCATTCTAAATTCTTTTCTATTTATAAATGGTGATTGAAAATAATTTTTCCTTCACAATTTGCCAAAAGTTAACTTTAAATCGCTAACAGGTGTTTTGCGCCAGCGATTGATATTCTCTCTTGTTTCCTTTACACTTTTCGTCAGGGCCGGATTTTCCTATAGGCTAACTAGGCTTCAGCCTAGGGTCTCAAGATCAAGAAGGGCCTACATGTATACTTAGATTGCACCAGTTCTTAAATAAAATAAATATTAACATAAAATTTAATATGATATACAATTTGATATTTTCATTTTTGTGATCTGGATTTTGTTTGAATAAAGCTCCATTTTTTTGGTTTAGTTTAAAACTTAAAATTCATAATAATTCCTACTTGAACTTTAAATGCGAATTATTATGAAATAAATTTATCTGAATTGAATTTGCTTTTATCTTCAATGTATTGAATATATTTTATTTAATTTGATAGAAAATAGGATAATTTGTATTGCATATTTTATTTTCGTAGTCAAAGATTTTTATTATTTGAATTTTGTTTCTTTGTAAATGTCGTCTGTTATGTTTGATTGTTTATTGTTACAAGTACTCTATAGAGTGCTGAGAATAAATGTCCAAATAAGTGTTCTCGACTTTTGTTTATTTATTATGCGTGTCACATTTTTGATAAAGATTAGTACCCATCACAACATGGTTCATTTAACATATGGATATATATCACAATAGTGGTGCATTTTATTATCTCTCATGTAATTTACAAATTTTTATGCTTTCACCAAATAAAATTTCTTCAAATGATTCTTATTGCGCAAATTTAACTTAACGTCAGATCTCACTCAAAAAAAAAAAAAAAAAAAAAAAAAAAAATTTGTTAAAACTAAACTTCTATGTCATAATTTTTCGTCCACTTATAAGAACATGGCATGGCATTTAAATAAAAAGCAAACCGCATTTACTTCAAAGGATGAAAAATAACAAACACAAGTCTCTGAAAATGTTTTATCAAGACCTGTATTCAACTATGGTCAGTTTCATATTGTAATCTGGCAAATTCATTCAAGTAGATGAAACTAAAGTTCGAAAAAAATGAAAAATGTGTTTTTATTGAAAGTTTCTAAAGCTGATAGGTAAATATATCCATTTTAATTGTGATTTAAATTACAGATGTTAGAAATAATGATATTTCTTAGAAATAATTATAAACTGTAATAATGCAATCCGTAACAATAGAGTAGATTTTATTGTTTAATAACAATGTAAGCAAAACAAAAGATAAAGATATTTATGATATACCTTTTTGTTTCAGGAAGCTTCTATTATTATTCATATTGTGTTCGTGGCCATTTGAGCGAACTGTGATTAATTTGATTGCTATTTAATATACTTTGATTTTGCGATTTTTTTTTTCACTTCTGCGATATTGTAACTCTCTTCTGAAGAGGAAAGAGGTTTATTGATTTCTGTTGGATATTTTATACGAATTAAGGATGAGTTTTATTGAGGAAGGAAAACTTTTTTGGGAAAAGTCAGTTTCACTATACTGACTGTGATGTTTCTCATGGATTGGTTTGATTTGAATGTTATTGACGTTACCGGACTGGTTTTTGCTGATTGGATTTGTTGGTAAAAGATGAAGGAGTCTGGCTATGACTGGACTGATTTCGATTGGAACCAGAGAGACCCCTTTGAGGTTGAATTGCTTGGATACGGATGCATGTTGTTTGTGATATACGTGAACTTTTTCATGATTTTTATTCATTGGCAGCCAATTTTTACCCTCCTAATAACTGGGGTTACTGTAGATGCTATTAAAGTCCACCTAAACTCATGGAATGCTATAAAAGCAAAGCCAAGCTTCTGAAAAAATTAATATATTTTAAGGAGCATTTAAAAATATGAAAATATGAACTGCATATTAAGAAAACCAAACTACATTTAAAAATTGATAAAAACTCAACAAAATAGTTGCATTATTTGATCTTCCAAGACCCATTCATCAAAAAGAGGATTAGGGCTATTGGCGGCAACCTCTCTATAAAAAACGCATCGAGATTTCTACCTCATGGGTGATGTGGAAACAAAATCTTTCATTGTATATTGAATCTAAATTGCTTTTTGTTTCACTTCATGACTCATGAAAAAAAAACTTTCATTAATATATAAATTTAAGAAAGTTTTTTTAAACTTCTAGCATGGTAGCTGATAAGTGCTTTTTAATCTTCATTTTTTATTCGGTTAATAATTACACTTTTTATTATTTTTGGAATTTCCATATAAACTACTAGATAATTATCATTTCAGAAAATTAATCTCATTCTATAAATAAATTAATGAATGCTTTTCGCCAAAAGTTTAAGAATTCAAATTTATCGCCTTTCTAAGTTTTCAAAAATTGACGGAATGTGAGTTAAATAACTACTAATATTGGCTATAATTTAGAAACTTCTTAGGGCTGATAATGCGCCATAGTTGATACCAACAATTTATGCGTATTCCAAAATGGGAAAACCTTTTTCTAATTAATGCGTCAAATTTAGTTATTTTCAAAATTTGTATTGGCTTAAAATAACAGCAACCAATATGCCTTTTTGTCAGTATACTAGGTACTAAGTACATTTATATTAAATACTTCTAATTCATATTTTGAAAATTTAAATATCTACAGGTCGAGTTAAATACTACCAATGACGGAACCGGATGCCTAGGCAGGTCGGTAGGAATTTACTAGACTACCAATGACGGTATTTCTTGAATTATCTTCTATTAAATTTACTTCAAATTATAACGATTCTCAAATATTCAGAGCAATAAAAGGAGAGATGATAGAGTAGTGCTTTGTTATAGAACATGTCTTTATGGATGTATTTCAAATAAACATATGTTTCGGTAAAATAAAAACTCACTCAAATAAAAATATAATATTATAGCTTCTCAATATATCGCACTTATCGGTAAGACAATGATAAACTTAGGTACATTGATTTCCTTAAATTGAAAAAAATTGTGATAGCAAATTTTCTATTGAATTTGAATTTAATAAAATTTGTCAAACAATATTTATCAAACAAGTGCCTGAATGGCCGAGTGGCTAGCGCTCTGGCGCTCGGTACTACAGGTTTCGGGCTCGAGTACCGGCGGTGCCATGGTTGTTTGTAGTGGTTCGAATCCACTTTAAACCGTAGGTCCCGATTTAATAGGATCGTAGAGCGTTGCGGGGGCATTGTTACTCCGCGTCCGTGGCTTATCTTCAAGTTACACGCTTCCCCCTGGGTAATGCAAAGTGAGTACGTCCCTGCAGCACTTGCCTTAAGGCATCCAAAGACCAAGTTGTCTGTGTTTGCCAGCTGCATTGGAAAGAAAAAAAAAAGATATTTATCAAACAGGATTTTTATAAAATAAACATGAAAAATAATCAGGTTAGTTTTCCGTCTTAAAACTATAAAATGGAAACAAAAACCAAGAATTATGGTATCCCAGTTCAATGTGCTATTAGCATCAATATTGAGTAAGATCACCTCGTGCACTAAAATTTATTCAAATATTCATCCTTAAATATTTTAATACAAGGGGACTAAATGGCTAGCGCTCGATACCACAGGTTCGGATTCGAGTCCAGGCGGTGCATGGATGTTTGTATTAGTTCTAAATCCACTTTAAACGATAGGTCCTGTTCTAACATGATCGTAGAGCATTGCCGGGGGGTTTACTCCATAGCTTATCTCCAAGCTACACGCATCTCCTGGGTAGTGCTAAATGAGTAACATCGGTGCAGCGCTTTGCCTTAAGGCATCAAAGACAACTATCTGTTTGCCAGCTGCATTAGAACAAAAAAAAATATTTTAATACTACTAATTTAGTTAGATTTTACTGAGACATTTATAAATATTGTTCTCAAAAGGGTTCAGATCTACAAATGAAATCAATGGAACAAAAAAAAAATTATCTTTGATTAAGTTATGTCACACTATGTAATGCAGTTAATAAAAGTATATAAGGGGATTAATTTTAATTTTTTGTATTAAATGCGAATAACCATAAGCTACGCCTTGTAAATGTAGGAGATTAAACTGAAAGACGAAATCATTAATCAAATAAAGTTCGATAAACAAATATGGAAATCAATTAATATTTATGAAAATGCGTTAAGATTCATGTTCAATATTTACAGAATTATAATTTGGATATTAAACAATAATTAGATGTAAAATTACTTAAATAATCAACTTTATAATAATTAAATAACTTACACAAATAATTAAAACCTTTTATTTTAATATGCAATTTAGAAATCCTTTACCTTGAAAATTTCGTAATGTTCTACAGATCATTGCAAATTTGAAATCGGTTGATGCAGTTTATTATGTGAATATTAAGATAGCTATTCTTTTCTATTAATTAAAATAAATTTGACTTTTAACATACAATTAATATTAATAATTAATATTTATTATATTAATATTTATTATTAATAATTAATATAACTTAATAGTTTGTATTTTTATTGCATTCTTACAAACATCCTAACAACAAGGCATTTATCCGTTCTAGTCTCAACTTAATGTATTCCCAATTTGGGAATCAGGCGACTTTTATACAGAATTCACAATTTCGCACTACAATTTTTTTTTAAAATTCATTCAAATTTAGCATAGTATTTAGTAAACGAATCATAAGAAAATCAATAAAAACTCCTGCTTTTTTTACTTTAAGTATACATTCAAAGAAAATTACTGTTTGAAAGTTAAATACTATTTACAGGCTGTAATAATAAATATAAATATTATAAAATACTTTAGGTTTTTAAAAATGAATTATTTTTGAGCTTCGAAAAAATACTTTCTGAACATCTTACAACAGTTTTGAGTTATATTTTTTTTTTTATTAACCTTGTAGGAAATATTGTAATTATTTTTTTTGTTTTCACTATTTTTAATATAAAAAGAATTGCTACATATTCTGTAATGCTTTTTTATCTACTCTACTACTTTATATACTCCTTGAAAATACATAAGAAAAAAAGGTACTTACGTATTAACGCCACCGCAGCAGAAGTTGCGCTAATGCGCCAATAAAGAGCTGCCATAAAGAACCGCCAAAATAGAGACTGT
Organism: Caerostris extrusa; assembly: GCA_021605095.1. Lineage (NCBI taxonomy): Eukaryota > Metazoa > Arthropoda > Arachnida > Araneae > Araneidae > Caerostris > Caerostris extrusa. Next base: position 12,981 of record BPLR01016862.1, read on the forward strand.
TTTGAATCTATGTTAAACCCATATCGGCCCATTTTCCACAGAAATCCGATTGACTACTTTGTTTTTAAATAAAGTATTTTGAATTTTGAAAGTGTTTTGATTTTTAAATAAAGTGTTTGGTACTTACGTATTAACGATACCTTGGCGACAGTTGGGCCAATAAAGAGCACACGCGCCAACCGCAGCTACAGATTTGGCGGTTTTTAAGTGGTGCCAACCTACACTTAAAATTTTTGTTCCAAATAATAAAATATATAAAACACTTCATTTAAAATCAAAAACGCTTTCAAAATAATTCACGCATGTAATTCTTCCAATCTATAACAGTTTTATCCGATAAATCAAGTTGCTTTTCACAAAATTTAATCGACGTCAACTCTTCGCACCAGCAGTATATGAATCTCAACGCTGTACAAAATGATATTCTGCTTCCCTCAAACCAGTTGTCTTTTTAAGTCCCACACGATAAGCACACTGACTGAAATTGCATTTCCAAAACTTACGTTTACCAAAATAAAGTTTCATGTCATGGGAATTGGGACATTTTCGTTGTTTTGGTAAAATATTTCGCTCCTGAAAAAATAAAATTGCATCTTGTTCTGTTTCTGGCAAATCCCAAATACGCATTTTCGTAGCACTACAAAATGGCGTCAAATTTGTAGCTGTTAGATTGGCGACACTTAAAAACCACCAAGTCTGTCGCCAAGGTATCGTTAATACGTAAGTACCAAGTGTTTTATATATTTTATGATTGTCACAAAAAATTTTAAGTGTAGATTGGAGCCACTTAAAAACTGCCAAATCTGTAGCTGCGGTGGCGTTAATACGTAAGTACCGAAAAAATATAATAAATAAAAAAAAATTTAAAACGATTCACATCTAAAAAAATCTTAACCGGATGAGTTTACCAAGTTATGATACGTTCAGTTAAGTTGAGCAGCATTTGGAGAAAATTTATTAATTATCCCTAATCGATCAGCCCAGGATTCTAACTGTGTTATCTTGTGTAACATGGGTATCGTTTGGGGAGGTCAATGATGTTCTGTTCCGCTTTCAACGTTTCTTATTGGTTGACTTTTTTAAATTTCTTTCAGGAGCTTTTCTTATTAATTTATTTAAATTACATTCACATGCTTTTTCAATTCCTTCTATTAGCTCACACTCTCCCTATATATATCTTGTACAAATTTTCAATCGTTAATGAAATACCTTTCATTCATCCACTCAAGTTCAAATACATTTTTGAACTAGTAGTGGCTGACACTTGATGTTAACACAGTTTTTTTTAATTAAATTTAATTAATTAATTTTAGTTTTTTAGATTTAAGTTGCATATATCTACCAATAGATGGCGCCAAATGTAAGAGGAAAATTTCAACTTTATTTGTAAAAGGACTTTTCTGCAATATAGTGAAAAAAAAAAGTAGGAACTGACTTTAAAAACAATTTCTTTTACGAACTATACTTATTGATTTTTTTAATTCCTTTTATTAGCTCACACTCTCCTATATATATCTTGTTCAAATTTTCAATCGTCAATGAAATACTTTTCATTCATCCACTCAAGTTCAAATACATTTTTTTGAACTTGTAGTGGGTGACACTTGATGTTAATGCAGTTTATTTCAAATATTAATTTATTAATTAAATTTAATTAATTAATTTTAGTTTTTAGATTTAAGTTGCATGTACTACCAATAGATGGCACCAGATAAACTTTAAAAAAATGAATGAAAATTTATAAAGGTAGGAATTGACTTTAAAAATTTTTTTTATTATTATTTATGAAATCATTTGGAATTCTACAGTTGTTTTTAAATTTTTATTTAACCTGTTCCTTTTCAGTTTTGAACAGTAACTAGTGAACATAATTTAATACCTGGATATGATTTATTAATGACTTTTCCTTTCTTTGCTTCTGTAAGATTGCTGTAATGCGTTTTGTTCTTACATTAAATTCTAAAATTTATGGGTAACCTGTATATCAGTTTAGCTGATTAAGTGTTTTTTTTTTTTTTGAAAGAATGTTTTATGTATTTATTTTTTATCACTATTATTTAGTAGAAATAACTTGTCAAGAGTACATACAATTATGTGAATGAAAATTTAGAAAATGTATTTAAAATATCAGGGGAAAAAAGCAAACTCAGCAATATGAATACTATTATATGGAAATAGTATTCAGAAATATTCATGAATAAACAGTTTTCTTTAGGAAAATTTGCTACTTATTTAAAAAATTTTGTCATTTTATATTTACCAACATGAGATATAAAATAAAAATGGGGAAAGAAAAAAAACCCTTTTAAATAAAGAATAATCTAGAATTTTTAAAAATTGCTTTATGTTTTACTAATTCGATTATACCTTTTGAATTTTAAAATATTTATTAGTAAATTTATTACTATTAAATCCCTGGATGACAAGTTATATATTATTTTGCCAAAATTTATTGATATATAATAAAAAAATAAGCCCATAAACATATAAAAAACTTGAACCCTTTCCCTACAGTTCTATTTGGTGACAGCTTTCTCTTGACAAAGTACTGTATATTACCAATTTTTAATAATGTGACTAGGACCACATTGACCATTTCCTTAAATATGCTCTAATCTAAATATTTTCATTTTTTACACAAAGAAATTATTTAATTTTATTCACAATAATTTAATCTTAGTTTTTAAAATTATTAATTAAATAATGAAGTAAAGCACATACATAACTGGATAATGAAAGTTACTTTAATAAATGAAAATGCAAACTTTTGTAAAAAAAAAGAATTTATTACAATTAGAAAAGAGTATGATAAGTAGAGTATGATATAGTTTAACAAATAATTAGAAAATTTTAAATAGCAATGGGTTTATAAAATTCTAGAACCTTAACAGAAACTTCTTTAACACATATAATATTTTAGACACATCAACTTTAGCTGCATTAAAATTAAATCAATTTAAAAAAGAAATAATTTTAAAAGTACTTTATACACTTATTGTATCAAGAATTAACAATTTAAAATTTCTAATTTTTAAAGATAATCTTTAATGATCATTTTAATATGTTTTAAAATTTGAGACTATTTAAAACAACAGATGAAATAAATTGTTTTTCTACTAGCGAAAAACTGAATATACCGTAAAAATGATTTTGTAGAAATATGCAATTGTTTCAAACGAGCATAAACTTCTAAACATCTAGATAAACTGATCTACGTTCTCCTATCAGTAACTATAATTTCTTTGAATTACAAAAATAGCTCCAAAAATGGAAGAAAACACGAAAAAAAAATGAAAGGTAACTCAAAATTTTATTTTTAAAAAGAAAATAAGTTGCTAATCTAAAAGATGGATAATCTAAAATGAATATAACATATTTATGCATCAGTAAAAAAAATAAAATAATAAATAAACAATGAACAAAGATATTGATTCAATACAATGATGATTGTAATATTACATAAACATAAATCTAAAAAAAATTTTTTAATAATCAGAGCTAGTCAACTTTAAGCATACTTTTTTTTATTGTTAAGGCCCCAGTTATTTAAAGAGCACTAAATTATCACTGAATATTCAACAAGATTGACAAAGATAATAGACATATAGTTTCATTTTATGTCATTCCAAGACATTAATCCACATGTATTAGTAATTTATTGAGATGACCATAATAGAAAGATATCTCGAAACTTAATGGAAAATTAACTAATTTTCATTTCACTGCCATTTCTTTCACAGAAAGAATAAATACATACTGTAATTTTCCTGCCTATAATTAGTAGATCCCACTGATGGAAGATGATGCATACTATCTATGAGCATTTTTTTTTAGAACGTTCATTATCAATTCTATAAACAGAACTTGTATAAGAGAAATATACGCCAAGTTCTACATATAAAGAAAATAATAGCAATAATAGTGGGCAATAGATAGGAGCTCAGCTTTTATAAAATAGTCATAATACGATGTACGTCATACATGTATGTGAGTGCCTGGATGAAAAAAGCTCATAATTCAGATATTAATGAAAATAAAAAATGCTTTACTAAATCCAATTTCAGAAAATGGTAATGATCAAAGTTTTCCTCTTTCTAGATCATCTCTTACATTGCAGGAAAAATATTGCACCTTTTATTTTATCTTACATTTATAAGTATCTTAATCCTTACATATTATCATCATTCTATCTTAAATTTACAATGTAACATTTTTCATACATAATTGTGTCATCAAAAATATTCTTTTTAAGCTATGTGTATAAAAATATAACTTGATTGGTTGATGGTATGTCAAAAAATAATAATAATAATAATAATAAAATAATAAATAAATAAAATAGGTGTGAATTGTCTGCATATTAAAAGAGAAATTTTATTTTAGAGGATTGAAAATTATTATGGGTTGCAAAATTACACGTAGATATTTCAATAGCAAATAATGTTTAATATACAAATAATTAAGAAAATTTCTCAAATTAAAACAATATCTTAGAACTAAATTTTCAAGAGCAAATACATTGGCAACGGATAATTCTTGAAACACACACTTTCTTTCTATCCTTATTGTGAGAAAACATTAATTCGAGTAATATTTGAAATGTTTAGCAGAATTAGTTGAATTCTACCACAACCACAAAAGCATGTTAATATAATTAAAGTAACTCATACACTAATTTAACAATTAAGAAATATAAACCCAATTCTGATGCTCTAATTAACAAAACAGAATACACACTTTAATTAAGAACTAAATAAATATAAATCATTGCTTTTATATATCATAATTCATACTTTAAAACAAATAGGCTGGTGTTTCTTAAACAATAAGTAATTTTGCTAATAACCACAGCAAATAAATTTATTTTAACACCAGCAATTATATATAAAATAGACAAAAGCAAAAATTTAAAAAAATTATAAAACAGTACTAAAGTAATTATCAGAAAAATATATGCACATAAAAATTAACATTCAAAATAGAAAAATGTTAGTAGATTTTAATTAATACACTAATACACCATCATATAAAACTAAGTCATTTGATAAGTATAAAAAAAATTACGAAAATAATATATACATCACAAATAAATGAATAACATTGATCAGCTCCAACTTTGATTTAAATAATAACACTGGCATTTGAAAAAATCTGAATTCAGAAAAGAAAGAACATCAATAGCATTAATTTATACGGTCATCTTTTGGGACGGAAATATCAAAACCAGTTTCTAAATAATTAATTTAAGCTATTTGCTTCAACTGCCTGGGCACTTTTGACTGAATGCTTCATATATATTAGCTGTAAAACTATTTAGAGGTTCTAACTGAAGCAAAGTATGGACAAATGAACCCTGCTCTGCAGGTTTGTGCTCACAAAAAACTTTGTGCATGATTGGAATAAGCTTTGCTAAAGGAGTAGAAAAGTCATGGGGATTTACAAATGTCTGAGTATCATCACTGAGAAACACATAACATTCTGATAAACGGTCCATCAAAGAAGATACACCACTTTCAATACATACTTGAAACACATGACAGAAGTCTGGACATTCAATGACATCTTTGGTTTCAAAACAAATATTGTCCAGAAATTCATCATTCACATCATTGCTTGAACCAGCAGGCATAATATAACCAGTTGTTTCCTGAAGAAAGGCATCACCATTTTCTAATATCGAGTTTTGAATTGACCTAATAATATTTTCAACATCTTGTAATTTCAACTTCTGGTGCAGTGGAATAGACTTTATGTTTTCTCTGACAACTCGTTTCACACAATTCAACACTGTGTTAATACCATTCAACATAAAATCTTCAATTCTTGACATATATTTTTGATGCTGTTCAGTTGGATTGGTATTATTACCATGAGTAGTAAAGACATAGCCACTCAATATGCTCATCTGCACTTTAAGAAGCATGCACAACAGACATTGTGCATACATTTCCCTAAAGCTTGAGTGAATACATACACTTTCAATTGTTCCCACAATTGAATTTTATTGGGTGGATTGGTTTTTACTTGTGTGACAATCTCGTCAACATCTAGTGTCTTAGTAACTATTTGTCGAATCTTTGCTACACATGACATAAAAACCGAATCGCAAGTTACCATGGTGCTTTCATAGTGGTTGGAACGTTTAATTTGATTGCATAATTCATTAGTACGATTAGCTTCCCATTCAGTAAATTTACGTTTCAAATATGTATTCATTATTGTAATTCCACCAATAACACCGCCAAGAAAAAGCAGTTTCTTCTTGTGACGGCGTATGCAGGATGATAAAGATCCCCACATTTTTTTAAGTTAAAAATGAGTTACGAAATACTTTATAAAGATTTATATTAAAAAATAAATCAAAGCGCATTTGCTTAACTGGATATATATATATATAACAATCAGCTTATTAAGTTAAGAATAATAAAACCAATACCATTAGCAATTAACTGAGAAGAAGGAAATACCGAAACTGCGAAAAGAAAAATACAGTATTTGGTTACAGTTAAAGAATGAAAAAAAGGATACCTTTATCCTTAAAAAAAAAAGAACATATATTATTTGTAAAATAAAATAAACATGTCTGAATTTTAAATCTTAAATTTAAAAAATAAGTGCGAGGAAATACTTTACTTCATCTAATAAACAGCAGTGATTATAGAATCATATCTTACAGAGATTCTTTCAGATTTAAAAAAAAAAAAAAAAAAAAAAAAAATCACTAATTCATTTGTATATAAAAAATTTAAAAGCGACTCTATAAATCAATTATATTTTTATACGTAATTTAAGTGACTACTTTTGTACTGTTTATAAGAACGATTCATGCTGTCACTTTAATATAATGATACGAATTCGTTTTTAAAAAAGGAGTACTGAAGGGCAGTACTCCTTCTTTTTACAGGATATTTTCATTGCATATTTGACATGACAGAATACTAAAGAAAATAATAAAGATTGCAATAAATGCAATCTGATGCAGCAACGATTCATCCATAAAAGGGCATAACTCGATTTTTTCACTTATAAAAAAAATATTATAGGATTGTGATCTCTAATCTCCAAGTTATAAATCATATTCTGTAGAAGTATCCTAAAAAAAATGTTGCTTAACAATATCTATTTTGACACTCAAAACGGACGGAAACATAATATAAATTTTATATTAATATATGAGATAAGCAGCCGACAAAAGAATATTAATCTTAAAGTTAAAATCCTACTCTTAAATAATCATACTCAAGTATTTCTATCTATTTGAAAAGAGTTGTGATCAAATATTTATCTATGATGATTTTCAATATAAAAGAATTCCTTTCTCAGCATTTAATTAAAATGGACATGAAATAAAATATATTTAAACGATACTATTTGGAATAAGATTCATGTTTATTTCGAACTGAATAAATTACACAATGTGTATGTTAAAAACAAGCCTCACTTATGCATCAAATCAAAGCTATGCAAACGTCGAACTTCTACTTCTGGCTAAGTGCAGTGAAGTTTAGTGAAATTAGAAATTTGAAATTAAAATTTTAATTTCAATTTGTGTTCGCATTTCTCTTGTTGACGTTGTGTATATAAAGCTGCAATTTTTATATGTTTCGTTGTTAAGTAATTGTTGCTTATGTGAAAATTAGTTTTATAATTTATTTTAGAGATTAGTTAATTGCTTTTAGTTCTCGCGTATTTAATCGTTGCTCAGCAACAATTAAATGCGCGAGAACCCTTTTTATGATTCTACATAGAATATATTTGCTGGCCTTCGAACAGGGGCCATAGCAACTGATTGAAACCAACATGGATGCCAAGACGAAATAAACGACGAAAATCAAATGACTGTGAACAGTATGTATGAATAAAATAAAGACTATACTTGCTGAATAAAATCTTGATGTTAATGAACTTTCGAGATTAGAAATACATTTTAAGGAAAAATTTGTAAGGCTGGCAAGCTGCCAAAAAAAAATTAGAAAAGGCAAATTTTAATCAGTATGAAGTGATTTATCGATAGCAGTGGGTTATAGGGATAATTATTGTAAATGATTGCCTATCATTAAAAATTATGTAGTTGAAAGCAAGATTAGCGAGTTGTCACCTACTAAGGAATTTGCTGGAAAAAAAAATTCAAACTGCCAAAGAATTGAAAAAATTTAGGGGAAAGGCTAAAGATTTTCTACCTTTTTTTGGGCACAATTTGAAAAAATCCACCATGGGAAAGTTTAACCACTGAAAATAAATTTCAGTATTGCAGCCAGTGATGTTAAATCGAAAATGGGGAGAATCTTACTGCAGAAAATTATTCCGAAGCAGTTGAGAAGCTATGTGACAGGTTTGGTAGAGAAGATTTGCTAGAGCAGATTTATGTTCAGGTTCTACTGAGCCTGGTAAGGAAGAACGCAACTGCTGGAAACTCATAGAGACCTCTTTCTTCCTATGATGAACCAGAAAATAAATTAAGAGTTTGGGAATCTTTAAGAATGCCTCAAGAGAAATGTGAGAATTTTTAACTTCTCTTGTAGAATTATGCCTTCCTGAAAATATTCTTATTCCATGGGAAAGCAACAGAAATGGTTGAGATTCCTCGAAAACAGAAGATTTTAGTAAACAGAAGTACTTTTTCAATAGTAAAAAATGTATTATTTTTTATTATTTAAACATAGTATTAAAGAGGTTAAACAAATTTAAACAAGGTTATAAATAAATAAAATTATTAAGTGAAATGAATAAAGAAAACACACACGAAATAAGTAGATCCATGATTTTAATGCATAGTATATTTAAATCAGATATATCTTTGGCACATTTATTAAGGAAAGAATATAATAAAGTACTAAATGTGGCCAAATAATTTTCTTTGTCACATCTACGCAGTAGAATTACTGCAAATGTTTGAATACGACTGAGAAGATGTTTTTGGCCTACAATTATAAATAAGGTGTCAAGAAATAAACTGTACTTAGGAACGATTTAAATTAATAAGCGGAAATAAAGCTATTTTCCTTTTTTAATATTCTCTTAGATAGTTAAGCTATTTTCCTTTACTTATCATTTCTTCATCATTGATATTCAAACTGTTAATAAATTTATTTAAAACATAATTTAAAAAATGAATTGCAGAATTAATTAATATAGCACATTAAAACTTTTTAAAATTATATTCGAATTGAACATGCAAAAACAATATTTGTACACGTATACAATATATATAAATTCTATTAAATATGTACGACATTTTCCGTGCATTTTCCTTTTAATTCAGTCGTTTTCAAATGAATTCATTACATTTTTGTACTTCATTTCACAATTTTGTATCGGAATTTAAATGTCCCAGGAGATCATTACTGTTAGAGATCTTAAAAGAATTTTATTATCTTTCTTAATTAAATAGCCATCATAAATGACAATACTCCATTCTGGTGCCTAACATGTATATGATAGAAATGCTTGGTTAAAAATTAAAGAGAAGTACAATAATGATATGCTCTGGATAAGAAAAAAAGACGTCTATTGGAATTCCAACTACATCCTATCTTAATATTTTTACTGTTGAAGCATTGGCGGGCGCTGTGTTTGACTTACGTATGCCACGAACAAACCCGACGGGCGAGATGAGAATAGAATATTGCTTTTGGAGGACTATTATGGATAACTGTCTCACATTGGCATATTGTACAGGAGAAAATCCGACCAGGCATTCTGTGAAACATTTTTACACATGCTGTCCCAATCTCCATCCAGGCTCCTTGTTTCTGAAACTATTGATTCTTAACATATGACAGTAGTGGATTGAGACCTGAACTTTCATATTGTGCGACAAGTCGAGCAATCTGAATAATAAAACCAATTTGTTTCTATTGCAGGATGGCTTACAAGTCATTTACATATATGTGGTAGTATTTGGAAACAAATTAATTATTACCCAGGAAGCACACAGTATCTCATTACATTACATCCACAAGACAAAATAACCGGAATGAATAAAAAATTATTTCTTGAATATATAGATGGAAGGAAACAGCCCCCATTTCTACATGTGAGGAAATATATGCAATGCATGTGCTCAGTAATCAGCATGACTCTAATTAAATGGATAACTATTAGACTCATTGCTTCCTTCTTTCGGTCAAAGTTCTAGCCACCGCAAACTTGCTCAGATTTATATTTTAATATTTATTTATACATCATGTTCCTCTTATGTATATCACGAACAATCCTCTCACACAAATAGAGTGGAAAATGATGCTTTCTGAGAGGATATTCAGGGAATTCTTCTGAGAATTGGCATGTGGTACAACAGAAAATCAGCAAATTTCCACCAAACAGTTTGATAATAAATGTGATATTCTTATAGATGCTGTCACATTTGCTATCGAGCATTCTTGTTTTTGTAAGCAGAGAGTACAAAACCTTCATCAGCCTATTTAAATCCTTCTACATGTTAGTGACCAGAATTACCATCAAGCCACGAGAATATTTTCATGTTAAAAAAATTAAGACAGTGCTAATAACTTAGTCAAGCAAAAGCGAATAAAATCCCTTTTGTTGTCATTCAATGTCATGGATAGGTTTAGCGAATAAAAAAAGAAAAATGAATAAAATTTTTAAAAAAATGAAACAAACACATATACATAATCCAATTTTATTAAAGTAAAAAAATATTATATTTTGATAGAGATTGATGACGGAGACGATTTAATAGAATATAAATGGAAATTTTCCTTTATCTAATTTCATAATCCATCATAATATTAAGTTTTAAACAGTAGCGAGATCTAGACCCTGCACTTTTTTTCTGTGATTATTTCTGAAGGATATTTGTTCCTATAGCCTGCCAGCCCTTCTCCTCTTAGTTTCATTCACACATTTTTAATCTTTTACTTTAATTAATTAATTAATTGCCTAAATTTAATTGCAGTGCCTTTATTTCGGTTGTTTAAAATTTTACCATTCTGCACATCTTGCTTTTTTATTTGCTAATTTGCTCTGCCTGAACACCATAACATTTTGAACCTTTCAAAAAACCTATTTGCTGTGCTTTTTTACCCTCCAACCATATATCCTACTTTGCAATACAAGCGTCTCTGAGATGGACAAAGATCATTTGCAAAGTTGTTCTTCATTGAAGGAAGAAAACCTACACAGCAGGTATTGATGGGCTAGAGCAGGGGTCTCCAAACTACGGCCCGGGGCCCAAATCCGGCCTGAAAGTGTCATCAATTCGGCCCGCGACAGCGAATAGCTTATTGTTGCTGTAATAAGTTGGATAAAAAAAACACAGAATGATAATAACTCGGTTTTATTGACTTGTTAGGTAAAGCTTAATGACAAGCACAATAAGCAGAAAATTTAACTTAAGCATTACATCTAACAAATAATTGAAATGAATCCCGCTAACATTATAAACTAGTGAACATCCCGCGGTTACCCTCGGTAGTTATACCTACCTATTTCCGCTATGCCGTCAAGAGTCACGGTCGTATCGATACACACAATAGTAATTGTAGTAATTGAACCAACGAATTTAGAAAGCGTTTGCTCGCTCAGGGCGCGTCCTCGGCGACTAGCCTAGAAATTATAGATAATGGCAAAAAATTAAAACGGTTTTGGCCCTTGGTACTTACTGAAGTAAACAGTATGACCCTAAGGCTGGAAAGTTTGAAGACACCTGGGCTAGAGAGTTGATGCAATTGGTATCAAGCGACTAATTTTCTTTGATCTTTATGTAGTCACAGTTTTGTTGTAATTGTTGTTATTGTTATGAGTTACTGTTTTGCTATTTTGTATTCCATCTTTATGCTCCAATCTCATGCATCTGTGATGTATGGGATGTAAAATCAAGTGCTTTTGCAATAATAATAAAAAAAACTTTGCAATACAAGTGTATGGAAAAAAAAGATCGAGAACTAGTTTGAAACTGAAAAGATTGAGTGAGCTGGGAAAAAAAAATCCGAAATCACGTTTTAAAACTCGTGTGATAAACATTTATTACAATGCAGCTAGTTAAACTCTATTTAAAAAATAATAACAAATAATAATTTTGATAAGTTTTATACTAAATATAAAGGTGAGTGGCATCTTCATTCATCTTCTTTATTTTAAACTTTTCAGCAAAGAAGTTGGTTTTCCATTTTTTTTTTTTTTAGAAATAACTTATGAATAGTGATTGCATTCTCAGAAATATGGACCAACTCTTTGATACATACAAGCAAATAGTCGATCGAGCCATTTCTCTTGGACTTTTATCAGAGGAAAGCAAGTCATACTATATGTGTAAGTCTTTTTTAAAAATAAGAGATAGGTGCTATTCAGAAGAAACAGAAAAAAATTTGTAACGAGGACTACAGAACTATTTTATGAATTCAATTTATACGTTATTAGCTTTAATGAGTTATAAAGATTTTTAACGATTTTTTATAAGATTTTAAAGATTTAAAGATTAATATATAAAGATTTTTAACTTTCAAAAAAAAAAATTTTTTTTTTATCTTTTCAAAAATTGTTTCTTTAAAATTATATATTATATTATATTAAATCACAAATATCCATTTTACTTCTCTGACAATTCCATGTAGCAAACTTTAAACTTTTGGAATTTTTAAAGCAATATATTAAAAATATAGTAAATTTTATTAATATATTGTAATATTTGCATGAATAATTTTTCTTTAAAAAGTAATTCATAGTTGGTTTTGAGTATATATTATAGCAAGGCGAATTTCCAATTGGATCCAATCGCATTTAAGGGAACAAAGAAATTTGGTGACCTTTTATTTTAGCTAAACGGGCGATAAATTTCCAAATATGGTAAATAAGGTTTTTTTCGACTGGAAACTTGTTTCTCCGCTAGACTTTGGGTTTTCAACTTGCTTGAGTACTGTGATTCTATAGTTATTAATTATTTTTAATAATTATTAATAACTATTGTGCATTCATCTATTATTTATGTTGATTAATTTATTGTTATTTCTTTATTTACCTTATTAGTAGCGAAATAATTTATTTCGTACAAAAATTTATTTGTAACTTGACTTCAAGTTTTATAATAATTTTTTTTCGGTACTTGCGTATTAACGCCACCGCAGCTACAGATTTGGCGGTTTTAAGTGGCGCCAATCTACACTTAAAATTTTTGTGACAAATCAGAAAATATATAAAACACTTTCAAAATTCAAACTACTTTATTTAAAAACAAAGTAGTCAATCGGATTTCGGTAGAAAATAGGCCGATATAGAGTTTAACATAGATTGAAAACAGTCTCTATTTTGGCGCATTGGCAGCTCTTTATTGGCGCATTAGCGCAACTTCTACTGCGGTGGCGTTAATACGTAAGTACCAAATTTTGTAATGAGGACTACAGAACTATTTTATGAATTCAATTTATACGTTATTAGCTTTAATGAGTTAATATAAAAGATTTTTAACTTTCAAAAAAAAAAAAATTTTTTATCTTTTTCAAAAATCGTTTCTTCAAAATTATATATTATATTATATTAAATCACAAATATCCATTTTAGTTCTTTGACAATTCTATATAGCAAATACTTTTTAGAATTCTTAATAGTACGTTTGAAATAAAAAAAATCGTAAATTTTATTATTTTTCTGATATTGTAATATTTGAGTGAATAATTTTTCTTTAAAATGTAATTCATGATTTTTTTGAGTATATATTATAGTAAGGCAAATTTCAAATTGGACCCAATCGCAGTTAAGGGAACAAAGAAATTTGGTGAATCTTTTATTTTAGCTAAACGGCGATAATTTTCTAAGTATGATAGCCAAGGTTTTTCTGGCTGGAAACTTGTTTTTCCGCCAGACTTTGGGTTTTCAACTTGCTTGCGTACTGTGATTCTATGATTATTAATTATTTTTAATAATTATCAGTAACTATTGTTCATCCCTCTATTATGTTGATTAATTTATTGTTATTTGTTTATTTATCTTATTAGTAGAAAAATAATTTATTTCTTATAAAAATTTATTTGTAACTTGACTTTATGTTTCGTAATAATTTTTTTCAAACAAGTATTCATTGTAACACATAGATACGAAATATAAAACACTTTATTATAAACGTGAAAGTAGATACAATTTCAATTCATTGGTTTTTATAGAAACTCTGAAATATTAAAATTTAATAGGTTTAATTCCTACTATTCTCCATCTTGTGTGCTAATCTTCAACGCGATATCTGGTTAAAATGAATTGGTACTTACGTATTAACGCCACCGCAACAGAAGTTACGCTAATGCGCCAATAAAGAGCTGCCAATACGCCAAAATAGACACTGTTTTGAATCAATGTTAAACTCTATATCGGCCCATTTTCCACCGAAATCCGATTGACTACTTTGTTTTTAAATAAAGTGTTTTGAATTTCGAAAGTGTCTTGATTATAAATAAAGTGTTTTATTTATTTTATGATTTGTCACAAAAATTTTAAGTGCAGATTGGCGCCACTTCAAAACCGCCAAATCTGTAGCTGCGGTGGCGTTAATACGTAAGTACCAATGAATTTTATTTTTGATCCAGTCCAGCCATTACATATGCTTCTGTACTTGGTGCTACAGTAGGGATTTCTTCGGAGATTGAAATGCCAAGGTAAAACACTTGATTGGCGTAAGGGTTTGCTTAAACGGCACCCGAAAAAGGGTTGACCTATTTGACTACTATCTGGAGCAGTTCATGTGGCGAAAATCAAACTGAAAAGAGAAATTGTTCCGCAGAAGGTGGCTGCCGATTGGCGGCCGCCAAGAAAGGCGAGGGATCATTTACACACTTGTTACTTAATCGTACTTGACGAGAAACAAATCATATTTGGCATGATTACGATACATTCTATTAATTAACAGTAACCAAAATTAATTAAAAGTTAATGAATAAACAGTTAATTAACAATAAATAAATAAATATACAAATATACACTGAAGTGACAAAAGTCATGGGAGAGCAATATGCAAATTTTCAGATGGCAGTAGCATCGCGTAGAACAGGTCTAAATGCGCAGTGCTTTCGCAGAGCTTTCATTTCTGTTCAAGTTATTCATGTGAAGAGGTTTTGACGTGATGATGACCGCCCGACGGAAATTAACAGACTTTGAACGCGGAATGTTAGTTGGAGCTAAGCGCATGTGTCATGCCATTTCGGAAATCGTTAGGGAATTCAACATTCCCAGATCCACTGTGTCAAGAGTGTGCCGAGAGTATTAAATTTCAGGCATAACATCCCACCATGGACAGCGCAGTGGTCGACCGCCTGCACTTAATGACCCAGACCGGCGACGTCTGCAAAGAGTCGTAAATTCTAACAGACAAGCAATACTGCGTCAAATAACCGCAGAAATCAATGTGGGACGTACAAGGGACTTGTCTGTTAGAACTGTGCGGAGAAATTTGGCTTTCTTGGGCTATTCCAGCAGAAGACCGACTCGAGTGCCTTTACTGACAGAACGACATCGCTTGCAGCGACTCTCGTGGGCACGTTAGCATATCGGTTGGTCCCTAGATGAATGGAAAACCGGGGCCGGGTCCGATGAGTCACGATTTCAGTTGGTAAGAGCTGATGGTAGGGTTCGAGTGTGGCGCAGACCCCACGAAGCCATGGACCCAAACTGTCAGCAAGGCACTGTTCAAACTGGTGGTGGCTCCGTAATGGTGTGGGCTGTTTTTTCATGGAATGAACTTGGTCCTCTGGTGCGACTGGACCGAACATTGACTGGAAATGCTTATGTTCAGCTACTTGGAGATCACTTGCAGCCATTCATGGACTTCATATACCCAAACAACGATGGGATTTCTATGGATGACAATGCGCCATGTCACCGGGCCACAACTGTTCGCGATTGGTGTGAAGAACATTCTGGACAATTCCAACGAATGATCTGGCCACCTAGATCGCCCGACATGAATCCCATCGAGTATTTATGGGGCATCATCGAGAGGTCTGTTCGTGCCCAAAATCCTGCACCATCAACGCTTTCACAATTATGGACGTCTATCGAGACAGCATGGCTCAATATTCCTGCAGAAGACTGCCAACGACTTGTTGAGTCCATGCCACGTCGAGTTGCTGCACTTCGCCGGGCGAAAGGAGGGCCGACACGATATTAAGAGGTATCCCATGACTTTTGTCACTTCAGTGTACATCATAACGTACATAAAAAATGAAAGCAAATTAAAAAAACGAATTAAAAATTGTTTTGCAAAGAGCGCCAAGAAAACAGTTGCGATTGTAAGTGAAGTGAATTGCAACAGTACAAGAGCATTTGGCGACTTATGAGTTACCACCACAAAAAAGATGCAAAACCACAACGGCTCCTATTTTGCGATTTGGCCAACTGCAGAATAATGCAATACGTTATACGAGCATTTTTAGAAAATTATACATATTTTGAGATCTTTCCCAGGATTGCTCTTTTAAAGAATATTACCAAATATTTTCAATTGAAAATGTGCATGAATTCATCAAATAAGTATTATGAAACGTGTCAGAGAAGTATAATCATAATATTAAAAAAAAATAATAAAGGATTCAACTTTCTAGAAAAACAATTTTATTAAAATCTTTATAAATCTTTTCTAATCTTTACAATCAATTGATATTTGATTAATTGTGATATTTTAATGCTAATATTTATTCTTATAAATATTTTATCTTTAAACGATTTCTATTAATTTCAATATTTTTATCCTTTCTGAAACAATTTAGAGTTCCTTCAAAAATTGAGGATATATTCTCTGTAGCTGATGACGTGTTTTGTTAGTGTAACTTTGTTTTTAGTAATTAAATATTAGATCTTACTGCTCATTTTTAAATGCGAATGCAGGTGTTTAATCGGCCCATATGATAATATAAATATTCACGAATTGAGTACCACATTTATAATTTTTGTTATAATAACTGTAAATTTAAATTTTACCTGAGAGTTATGTATCAGCTCCCTTTTGTTTAAATATGGGCGATAGCTTGCCAAATATGAAGAACAATCATTGTCAACCATTAGCAAGACACCATTGAAAGAAATACCATCGAACCAAAGAATTACCTTGAATTGCAACAAACATCCTAATATTACATTGCGATTGGCAATACTGTGGTGATATTTGGCACGAAATGACCAAAACAACATCGTCGCCAAGTGTTTTTGAAGACGTGAAATATTCTCATTTCAATGTTGGAATATTTTAAATCCTAGAAAAGCAATTATTTCAATTATTAATTTAAAAATATTTTTGCTCTTTTTATGTTAATTGCCTGAAACTTTTCAAGTCATTTTTTTTACGAAATTTATAATACTTTTATGGCTTATTTCTATGATTTATCATTCGTAAACGTATTATGTGCCTAGCAAATTTTTTTAACATATAGGTATTTCGAAATCACTGCCGTCTGGTCAAATTTTAATTTTATTCAATTTATTTATAAAATAACATAAAGTTGTGCATGTTCAATGTCTTTAATAATATATATAACACATTCTTAACCACAATTTTCAAAAGTTAAATCGTACTAAATAAAGGAATTATAATATTTCGGTTTTTAATAGGTTTGTTTTTGTTAATAAATATTGCATTTGATGTCAAGTTTTTGAAATTATCAAATCTTAAGTTAAAACTACATTCCAAACAGAAATTTATACTAATAGCCTGTAATTTTAATTTTAAAAAATTTAATTTCAGCTGCAGTTGGGAAGATACCGGAATCAACAATACTACTGATACACACGAATGTTCTGAAGAACCGGCTGAAGATGTGCAGTCGCAGGAAGACCAGTTGAATCATTCCTCATTACTGAATTCTCATGAATTAAGCAATGGTACAAGTGGTTTTGAATCTTATTATAACAGAAGGCAAATGAACGCGAATAAAGACTTTGAAGATCGAAAATCTGAAGCAATTGGAGGATCAATAGAAAATTACAACATCTTAGACATAAACCATTTTCAGAAAATGAATCAATGTTCTCCTGAGACTGACACAGATGTGAATAGTTTACTGAAAAATGCTTGCAAGATTTCTTCAGACGATTCGCCCATCATTAGATTAAGTAAAGTAAGAAGAAAACCAAAGAAAAACGAAGTTGTGGATTTTCACATACCGATATACTTGGATTTAAAAAAGAAAAAAAGTCAATGTAAAGCCATCCAGGCTGAAAAGACAACACACGTCACATAAGAAGGTAACAATTTGCACAGAAACCTGCAATTTGGAAAAAAAGAGAAAGATTCTGAAAACGAACATTTAAAGAACAAAAGAAATGTCCAGCTGCCTGTATCAAAGCATCGTTCGAGGATTCCAAAACGAGATAATGTTGCATGTGTTGATAAAAATAAGACAACATCTGAAATATGCCATTCGAGCAACATCAACACAGGATTTATCAAACAAATTATTGATGAAGCTTTATCCTCCCAAAATGATCGAAGTACAGTTGTTCCTTCTAACGCAATTCCCATTCCCAGTCAATTCAATGACGATAATGATCTGGAACCTCAAGTAAAAATTAAAGAACCGGCAGCTATTGCAAAAGATAAAAGAAATCCTCACCATGGCAAGCAAAACTCGAAAAATGCAGTTAGCTCGTGTCACGTTGATGTACAAGAAAACATAAAAAGTCTATCAAGCTGGAAAAAGTTAAGTACTTCAGTCAAAAGCAAATCCTGCTTTGAAGGACATTTTCCAAGTGTTGATGTACCAGAAGATTTAATTCAATTCTCATCAAGTGACGAAGCCAATTTTTCCAAAGCAATACAAGTCTGTGACAA
Organism: Caerostris extrusa; assembly: GCA_021605095.1. NCBI lineage: Eukaryota > Metazoa > Arthropoda > Arachnida > Araneae > Araneidae > Caerostris > Caerostris extrusa. Next base: position 31,747 of record BPLR01016862.1, read on the forward strand.
TGCTGGTGAAAACCTTGAAAATCGTTCAGATGACTCCATTTGCAAAGAATCCATTCAAACTGAAGTCGAGGATGAAAAGCTCTTAAATGTTAACATCATTTGTCAGTTTTTTCCAAGCAGTTCATCAGATGGCAAAAATGACACAACAAGTTTGGAAAAATACCACAGCCAGAAGTGGAAAACAATAAATCTGTTTCTCCAGGTAATGTGATTGAGCTTTTTAGAATTTTTTTATATTTTATTTAAAGGTGTTATAAAATTAATACGTCATAATTGTAATATTTCGTTCGACATAACTTGATGTAAGTAAAGTAATGGAAATTTTCTTAAAACGTCAGAATTTTGGCCAGTGATCTGAATTATTTTTCCTTAACTGAATGATTTAACAATTAATCTCAGAGATTTTAGGAATTGAATAATTCGATTTCAAAACATTGGAAGACTAAAATGCACTGGTGTGCAAAACTTAAGCAATGATGTAATTTTTTTTTTAATCAAGCTGCCATGAAATTGTAGCAAAGGTTTTGTTGAGGTCAGTACAATGAACACTCAATTTAACAAAAAAGATGATTCAGAAACAGGAGCAGGACGCCATATGTGAGCAAAAGCATGTGCAGTCGACGAGAGCAGTACAAGACTACAACAAAAAAAGAGGCATTTTAAGACATTTTCTGCAAGTTCAAGTAAGTTCGTAAGGACAATATAACTTGAAGAAACCCTTTGAACGACTTTACACGTGATACACTTAAGGGGGAGAGCTTTGTGTGTGATAAGCGCAATCCAAAAGTTTCGAATCGATGAAACAAATATTTCCCTTGTTTTACAAACAAGTGAAAATCAACTTCCAAAAAACAAGTATCTGTAAAACGGTTGGTGGGGATCAGCCAAGAAAAACAACACCATTGGGTTGGCTGATATATAGTCCTTAGTATAGATTGATACATGTTAACATTTCTAAGCAGCTGCATACAGTAACTGAACGACAAGTATTGTGCTGTACTGTTAGCAGATTTAATAAAGGTGGAAATTTTGAACACCACTCCTGAATGCTGCATTCCATGCCAGTTCCGTCCAAATTCCATGTCTGTCAAAAATAGCATTTTGACTGGTGCGAGCAGATCAAAGGCTGGTTATCTAATCAATGAAGCTGTGTCGAGAGATGGGCCAAATCGCAAAATAGGGCTGTTGGGATTTTGAAACTTTTTATGGCGCCAAATGAGCAATAAGTTTCGAAGTGTGGCAACCGAAGTTTCTTGTACTGTCTACAACTTACCACACTTACAATCACTATCCGTTACTTGGTGCACTTTGGCGACAAGGATTTTTGTCGCCAAACCACAACGGTACCTATTCTGGATATTACCGAGAGATTTGATAAAAACGATGTCTGCACCAATTTCACCTCGGAACACAGTTGCTTGAGGAAGGATAACTTACTGACAATAGTGATTCTAGGTAAAAGTTCTCTGTCGAAAATTTGGAGTTTAGTTAGCCACTTCATCATAATGCACGTCAGGACAACCGTAACCATCTTTTTATCTGATGTTAGAGAGACATAACCGTGTGTCCCTACCTCTGATGATAGTTATGTCTTTCTAACATCAGATAAAAAGATGGTTACGGTTGTCCTGACGTGCATTATGATGAAGTGGCTAACTAAACTCCAAATTTTCGACAGAGAACTTTTACCTAGAATTACTATTGTCAGTAAGTTATCCTTCCTCAAGCAACTGTGTTCCGAAGTGAAATTGGTGCAGACATCGTTTTTATCAAATATAACTTTACTATTCCGCCGGGCCACATTGAACTCAGTCTATTCAGGAGCTTCTATAAATTAAAGATATCACTAGGTATCAATATATTGGCCACATTATTCCCCTGATTTAAATCTCATAGAACATGTGTTGGATGCTTTAACGCTGCACTTTTCGGCACGATTTATTATTGCCAAATAGTTGTTCATTGAGAAATGGGCACCACTTCTTCAGCAATTGAATAATTTGTTTTTGCATATGGAGAAAGGGTGCTAAGCAAGCATTGGAGATAAGAGAGATTGTGTTCCTTATTAAAAGATCCCCTTCTTAATTAGACAAGCTATTGGACCAATGCTACTCTTTATTTTACTCCTTAATGTATTCATTTTTGCACTAATATTCTTTCTTCCTTCTTTAAGTATAAAATACTGTCTCTGTATTCTTGATTTCATGTCTCTCAGATGACTTCTTACGGAATTAGGGCAAAAAAAATCACTGCATTTCATATTTGAAAATCAGTACACGCACATTTTATTTGATTAAAAATAGTCACCAGTAAAAGTGTAAGGGAAAAATCATGACAATTCTATAAAATATAGAAGAATTGAATTTCAAACAACGTGATATTCTGTTTTAAACGATATATTAAACAAAATGCTGTTACAAGTTTTATGAAAATATTAAAAAATTTCTACAAACGATACATATTCATAAAAATATTCTGTTCCATATTCAAAACTATGTATTAAATAATATTGTTTTTTTTTTTTAAACGATAAATATAGAGCTATTTTTCTCTCTCTTACATGAGCCAAAAAAACAGTAAATAAAAGAGATACATTTATTGCAATTATCCTCTCCCAATTTCTATATTTGATAGATAATTTTTTTTTTGTTCTAGATTAGGGGGTACAAATGAATCATCATAGTAATAGTCTCGTTATAAAATAGTTTTCAAATTTATCTTAATGTGTTGGCCAACTAACTAACTCTTTGCAGACTATGTTGGACCATGGTCGATTTCCTACTGGTAGATTCTGAAAAAGGAAGTGTTTTCTTTTTATGAAATAGGGTTTTCAGCCCTATGACCTACGTTCTACAGTCATATTAGACAGGGAATTACGTTTTAAAGTGTATTTCGAACCACTAGAAACATCCACGGCCCCGCTGGGACTCGAACCTGTGGCACCGATAGCCAGAGCGTTAGTCACTTGGTCATCAGCCCCAATGTGTTGCTTACACATTGAAAAAATTCTTTTTTGGTTATTCTGAATAAATGTTAATTCATTTATTCAAGTTCTTATATGAGATTGTTCGAATTTATACATAAAAAAAAAAAAAAAAACTGTATCATTGTAGAATTCCGTTCAAATTTTTAATGTCTCGCTCCCAAGGGTACGTTTGGTGCCATCTGACCCAAGTTTATAATTTAAATTTGATTTTATAACATATTAAACTATTTTGTATCCTATAAATGACTTAAAATGTGTTATATGAATTTCAAGTAATATTTAGAAATTTTTGTGTGAAACATAGCTATCGCTGTTTGGCCGCACTTTTTTTCCAAAGTGTTTATTTTTGGTATACATAATTTTTTTATTTTGTGAATTGATATCTTAATAATAATTTATTCGTATTTTTCTCTTAATTACAGAATCAGAAACAAAAACAGATAAGAAAAAACTATTCGGAAATCTGGATCTCATTTTCTGTCAAAGATATTTTCTCGATCTAAAGCTCAATAAATGCCTACATATTTGATAGTATTTCTGGTTTCTGGTAACAGTTTTTTCGTACTGCATTGCTTGTAATTTATTTTGCTACATGAAAAACTACACTATGACACAGCATTCATGTTCTACTGGGACATTTTAAAACATTTTTGTTGACAAAATTATATTTTTGTTGACAAAATTGATTGCCCATACGTCATCATTTATGATCTAAACCTTCTTTAGCTAGATATTAATTACTGATACTTCACTTTCATAACTGTTTAACTTTTTTTTCCATCAATATAGGCTTTTCCAGCTTAATTTCTACTAACCAAATTATTAATGATCTTGTCACTGTGAAAGATCAATTGCTGATGCTCTCAAAATCACTCAACAGGAACTTGAAAAGTGGTTCTCAACTGCTCATTGACAATTACAGTTTGTTCCTGCGATTTGTCACAGTGATGTTATTTTTTAATCATCTAGCTTGCAAGTGGATATATTCACGCGACTTTCAGTTGAAAAAGACTGTAAGCTCCATCTGAAACATAAGGCTTGATATATATTTATGTATAAAATGAATAAAATTTAAACAGTCACTACCTTTTTTTTAAAAAAAAAAAAAAAAATATCTTTAAAGTTCACAAAATTCGAAATTCACATTCGTGAAGAAGAAAAAGGAAAGGAACCAAGTTTTCATGATAAAATATGTTTTACGCTTAATTTTAAATTATTACTTATTACCCAATATACACATTAAACACTAAGAAATTCCGCAACAATCTATTTACCATAAAATAACTAAATATCCGCAATAAGCCATATCACATATAAACCTACAAGTTCGAATACCTTCAGAATTTTATTTATATGTTGAAGAGGAAAACACATACGCATGAAATAAATCAAAGCTAATTTCTTGATTAAAAAAAAAACAAATAATATATTCATTAATATTTACAATTTAAATAGTTAAAAACAAGTATATTAATACAAGGGAATTGAATTTCTAATAAGCAATATATATATATACATATATATATATATATAATATATACTGCAATAACACTTACTCATAATAAAAAAAAAAATGTGTCCCAGCATCTTAGAATAATGTAAGTGCTTGGTACACCTGCCCGAACACATTCCCTGTGAATAAGCCACAGCTCAACTGCTGGCAAAGTGTGGGTCCTTTCAAAACAAAGTTCAACAAAATTAGATAAAGCAACTCATCTGTATTGATGATGACCTTAACGGAAGCATATAAAACGTAACGCATCACGACGAATGGAGTCCAACACCACTGTCCAAAGACGTGGCATCAGGGCCAACAACAAATGGGGCTCGTGAGGGTCAGCATCACAGATTCAGGCAGACAGGAAATCTCTTGACCTGATAATTAACTCTCGGAGCCCGTGCGGGGAATCCCCGACTGGACATCTTTCCTCTTCTTCAATCCTTTCCGGGAGAGGGAGACAGCTCTCTCTCTCTCTCCATATTGTCCTCCGTCTTCTGTGTCTCCCACCATTCATGTCTCTAACACCTTTGTTTTTATGTCTTATCAGACCACCCGCCCTTTCACTCATTATTCACTAGATTTCCTACATAAAATATCTATGCCCAAAAAGCTTGTATGCCCCTGGTCATATAGGCATTTTCATTGGTGGAGGTGAATGCCGACGCGACGAAGGAATCGGACGAAGGACGGCGAATCAGGACAAAGAGGCGACAAGTCATTTTGGCCAATTTTTCCAAAACACGTGTTTATCAACACATCCACAGCCAAAGGAATATTTTTCAGTTAGGAAGAGACCCTCTTTAAATTCTCTAGCACAGATAACTAAGCATTAGCTGTCTTGATAAACTCTCACTCTTGATCATCTAGCACTTTCAAGTTTCACTTGATTCGCCAATTAAAACATGCACAGAGATATCACTTTCAGTCACAGTTGCGACAAAAGATCTATTTCTTCCGGAAACTGGTATTTCTTTGAACAGATCTGATTCGCATCCGGTAAGGGCTAGTGACCGTTAAATATACCCTTTCAAGGGCCACACATTAAGTCTACTACCACAACACATGATTTATATAATAATTACAGAAAATAACTTAAACAAAAAATATTCACACCCATATTGCCATGACATCATTCCACACTAATTTGAATTCGCCGAAAAATTTTCTACAACTCATCAGATCTACAATCTCACAGATATTGTTGTAGAAGCTATTTACTGGAAATATGAAACTTCTGCAATTTTTTCTAGATTGGCCAAGGCTTTTTGATTCAGTCTGGGGTCTGGATTGATGAATTGATTTACAAACTAATTTTTTACAATTTTCTTCTTATTTAATTGGAGTAATTTGTAACACTGTCAGACAGACATTTTGTCGTGATGGTAAGAATTTCCCCCTTAATCTTCCCCTTCGAATTCACCCCTTAACCATCAATTCCCCCACCCCCTCCCCTATGGGGAGTCAGCCCCACGTTGGGAAACACTAGTTAAGACGAAAAAAAAAAGAAGTTCGTTTTTTTCACCAACGTTTTGCCCAGAAATTTTCTTTCTAATGTGACTTCGGCTCATTCTGTGTTGTTGTTTTTCCGATTGTATACAACTGTTTTTATCAAAATCTACACTCCATTTAATTTTTTTTACCCTTAATTTCCTTTAACTTCTTTTAATTCTTTTTCAAACATTTGTTTCTAATTAAAGTTAAATATTTAATTATAATTAATATTGTAATAACAAAAAAAAGGCATTTACTTAACTTTTAATTTTTTTTAACTCAAAGGGCACGAGACCACCGTTATGTAACAGCATTTAGCAATGAAGTAACTGGAGGGTGCCACGTGACCATGATCTCCGTATTACTCTACAATATCATCATATGGCAACCATAATTCTGTTTGTACTGCATGGCAATCCTTTTAATTTCGAGTGATGTTGAGTGTTGACTTTTGTTGTTATGGACGTTACTAGCGTTTGTTCATAAGTGTTTGTTTACTTTGTTTTTTAAATTCTATCGTGTGTCTGTTATCTAGTGTCGCATATGTTGAGATAAAGTAACCGATAAATATTGTTTAATTTTTATAGATTTTTTTATTTATTTAAAGTTCATGTGTGATAGAATTTAAATATTTAGATGATTTACTTTATAACGTGAAAATCTAATGAAATATAAAGTAATTGAAATCTATAAAATATATTTTTAAGACAGTAAGTATAATAATTTATCAATTTTTTCATAAAATCATTTTAATCACTAATTTATAAACGTCACATTATTTATAAATTCTTTAAAAATTCAGTTTCGTTTTCGCATCGACGCAGCATAAATTATATTGATTATATAAACTATTATATGATTAATTTTTTTTACCGGTGTTCTAAAATAATTTATATAATTCTTTTTTAATGCTATTTATTAATATGTGTTATGGTATTAAAATATAAAAATTATTTATATTCTATTAATGAATTCGCTTCAAATATATTTGAACAAAATGCCGTAGTAGGTAATAATTAATTTTTATGTCATATGATTAATATATTTTATTTTATTTCTAAAACATATGCTATGAAGCACATATGTGATTAACTATTTTTCATTTGATTTTATTAAAATATCTTCTGATATTTACTGTCACACTTAAAAAGACTTTTTATAAATATAAATTTCACATTTTATTAATGCTAATTATAATTGCTTATAATTATGCTTCATGCATTATATATTGTATAAATCTTTGTAAAAATAAAAGTAAGATAAAAAAAAAAAACACCATTATTATTATTATTATTTTGACTCAATAGATTTTGACTTTTAGCAAAACCAGCCAAAAAAAAAAAAAAAAATCTTATTCTTTAACTATGAAAGAAAGAAATTGAGAATTATTATTTTAAATTAAAATGTTATTTATTACAATTAATTTCAGATACAAAATTGAATATTAATGCAGTGCAATTAAGTAAAAACTTTCTTCTTATTGTTTTCTGGTATACCTCTTGTAGATGGAACCATTTTTTCCCTGCAAGTTAGAATGTGGCCAGATCATCATTACAAACATTTCCAAAAAAAAAGCATCTAAGATAGTGTATGCTGTTTAGTGAATGAATGGAAAGAATAATTATAAAAGCAAAAGAAACAAGTGTTTTGACACATTAAAATGTGCTATTACATTAAATTTTATAATAATAATACAAAAGGAATTAGTAAAAGAAGAAGCAAATATTTTAAAAAGGTGCGCAGAAGATCTACCTCCCCGTGGTGCACCTGGTAACACTTCTTAGTGGTTAAAAGATCTACAACTTGGCATTATTGTTAGATTAATGAACTCTGTTTCAGCATGTTTTGTTGTATTATCTGTTTTTTTTCGTTGTTCTTTTTATTGCTGTATCTGTTCATAATCTGCCATTGGAAATAAAAAAAAAAATATTTTAAAAATTTAAAATTATACAATAAAAGATTGGAACAAAAATAAAATAGTAATAATTAAATATAATAATAGAAATAGAGTTAGATTAGAAAAAAAAATTATCTGAGCATGCAACCAAAAACTCATAATAACTTGTAATAACAGAATGATTTAGAATCTGAAAATATTAAAACATTTTAAAATATCCTTTATATGCATAATGTAATATGCATATATAAATATCAATAATACTTCTTTGAGGCTTAGCTTTAAAATAATGTTTTTATGAATCCATGAAAGAAGGGTTGAAGTTTTTTCATCAGTTTATATACTGATTTTGAAATAATCCATTCCTTAACATTTGTTGTAACTGCAAATGCCAGTCCCCATTTCTGTCTTGTTTTGTAAAGCACCTTGACATGTCTTCCAAAATTATACATATTTAGTTATCAGTGGTCCATTTACAGAAATCATTATTTCATTATGAGCCGTTTCATCTTTAAAGGGTCTTTTTTTATTATGTTGTAAAAAAAAAGAATGTTAAAAAATTTGCAAACAGATTTAATTGATAAAACATATGTGATTTTCATGGCTGATCTATATCTTATTTTTTTCTTTTTGTATATAGTGTTTAGGTGTACTTGCTGTGTTTCTGTTTATTGACTATTTGAGTGGGGTTTTTTCCCCTCCTTTTATAAAAACTATTTGCTAAATCTCCAAATCTATGAGCTCCAGGGTATGACATGATTTGTCTATTATATTATCTGGATACAAATAAGAATAATAGGAATAAACTGAAATTGATATTTATCCATTAGGCTGTTTTGGACCCACATTAGAAAAAGAAAGCTTCTTTTAACTCAAGATTGTTTGGTGATTTTTTGCCTTATTCCTCCATTTTTCTGCCTTTGATTTCTGATCCTTCATATGATCTTCAAGCCACTTTTGAGGCATTTGCTTAATAGTGTAATCCATTTTTTTGTTTATTATCCATTTTAATTTGTTTATTGGTAAAATGTATAAAAAAAGCAATGAAATTGTGAATACAGAAATGACAAATCTTATATATAATGTGTTTTGAATTTGTTTTATTTATGCATTTCCCTCATATCTTGCAATGATTTGAAAACCCATAGCACAATTTAGTGACTGCGTAATTTGACTAGAAAAGGTTCTAGCTAGTGGAAAAGTACCCATTTTTTTATTTGTATTTTAAATATAAATTTTTTTTATTGTACTCTGAAAAATTTATTCCTGTGAAAAATGTGTGTATTATTTTATTTCTTTGTTTTAATAGTAATGATAAAATATAGTTTTTAAAATTCAATTTAATAGAAGGTATTATTATCATTTCTAAATTAAAAAAAAAAAAAAAAATTAATAAACCACAAGAAGGCTGCTTCTTAATTTGTGATACAAATTTTAAGATAGAATAGAAAGCATTAAAACATCCTTTTTTTAAAAAAAAAAAGTTAAGTCTAAAGTTATATGTTGAAATTAGACACAATAATTGTTCAGAAAATGAAAAAAATATTGATTTGTATCTTCTTTCCCCCACCTTTCCTACTTATTTTCAATGCTGCTGTTTGAAAATTAAGATGCTGACTTTTAAAAGTTATGTCAATAATTATTTTATACATTCAGAAATATTAATTATAACATTAGTTATCAAAGTTTTTGTCATAATAAAAATTGAAGGCTTATAAAATATAAATAAGGGTTTTTTGATGATCTCATGAGAAGTAAAATTTTTAAAAATTTGTAATCCTGATTATAAGGAGGAAATTTTAGTATGCACTTATAAATTTAGACAGTTATCAAATAGTTCTGAAAGATAGCATATATGTGCTACCTTGTATCTTATATTAAATTATTGAATTAATATATTTTCAGGTAAATGTGTTTAGGTGTTTTATTCTCATGAAATGTTTAACGCTTTGAAAAAACTAGTCAGCAGTCATGATGCTTCTTCTAAAGGTCTTCCACCTCCTGGAGTTCAGGCAATGGGATTGTCTTTACAGAGAAAGTTTGCCAAAGGAGTGCAATATAACAGTAATTACAAGACACTTTTTTGTTATTTTGCAAATTTTATAATGAAATACAAATATTTTTCAATTCAAGTTGTTTAGTTAATTAAAAATCATTTTATTATCATTACTATAAAAATAGCAGATTTCAACTAAAGAATATGTTATTTTTTAAAATCTTCTATTTATTGATAAGTTCATTGTGATTACTTTTTTTTGTAATTCTGCTAATTTTTAGCCATCTAAAATAAAATAGAAATATTTCCAGTGTGTTCACATAATTATCCTATAGACCAGGGGTCTCCAAACTTTTCAGCCTTCAGGCCATATTGCTTACTCTAGTAAGTACCAAGGGCCAAAACCATTTTAATTTTCTGCGATTATGTATAATTTCTAGACTAGTCGCCGAGTACATACTCTGAGCGAGCAGGTTTATGTTCGATTCAGGATATATACATTCCAAACATCAATATACATACTCTTTACCCCAACATAACTACCGAGGGTAACCACGGGATGTTCACTAGTTTACAATGTTAGTGGGATTCATTTCAATTATTTGTTAGTTGTTATGCTTAAGTTACATTTTTTGAGTATTATGCTTGTCAATAAGTTTTTACCTGGCAAATAAATAAAACCAAGTTTGTCATTAGGTGTTAAAAAAAAAAGACAAAACAATAAGCTATTCGCCGTCGCGGGTCGGATTGATGACACTTGCGGGCGGATTTGGCCCGCGGGCTGTAGTTTGAGACCCCTGCTATAGACTGCAAAAAAAAAAAAAAAAATTGCACTCTATTTATTTAGGAGAGTATAGTTTAATATCCATTACCTGAATTTTAATAGCATTGAAATAAAGTCAAATATATGAAAAATAAACTTGCTATTCTTCAGAAATTAATAATATTGTACTAAATTTTGTCATATTTTTCATTTGTTTAATGCATAATATTTTTCACCTTTAGTGAAAATTATTATAAAAGGGGACCGAAATGTTGGAAAATCATGTCTGTTTTCAAGATTACAAGGCAAAAAGTTTATTGAAGAATATTTACCAACTGAAGAAATACAAGTAAGACACGGGATTTAATATATTTTTTAAATCTTAATCTAATAATATTTTGTGTTCACGAACAATTTAAATATAGTAAAAAAAAAAAAATCAAAAATGAAATTGTATAGTAATCCTTGTGTAATGTATCTCATTATAACAGGCTTCATACATTTCAAGTACAATTTTTTAGGGAAAAAAGTTACACAGACTTTAAAAACATTTCTTGTTATATTAATCTTTTAGTATTTCACACTTTTTTTTTTTTGTCTCATAACATGCTTGATATAAAAAGGAATTATTGTATTACCAAGACATTAATTTTGCATGCAGTTGCTTTCCTTCAACAAAATTTTGATCTGTAACAAATAAATAATGTAATCTAAAAAAAAAAAAAAAATGCTTTTTACTAACTTCAATAAATAATATATCAAATACATTTTTTTTAATAATGTCCCAAAATTGATTTCTCGGTTTAAAGATAAAAGTGAATGAAATTGTTCTATTTTCATACACATAATTTAATTTCACTTCAAATGATTAATTAAGAAATGAAACTTAAAAATCAATAATTACGACAGATATATATAATCTATTCTAATGATAATATGATTCTATATAATCTATTTTTAAAAATTTATTTAAATGCAGTCAATTATGTAATATATGAATTTAAAATTTTCTTTGGAAGGAGAATGCTATTCTACATTTTTCAAAATTTTCGTATATTACAAATTTTTCTAAAATTACACAAGTGAAAAATTAGTTTTGATATTTCATTTATTTAACTCCAAATTCACCTGGATAGTTTAGATATATTCTAAAAGTGTATGATAGCATCTCAAAATAGGGTTAATTGATTTGAGAAAAAAATGAGCAACCCATTTATATATACATGTGTTCTTCGTAAAAAAATACTAATCAACTATCAGCAAGTTGTTAAAGACATAATTGTGATAATAAAATTTTATTATACATTTAAGTTAGCATTAAAACATTTCCTGAAAGAAAAAAATTATCCATTTTCTGAGAAGGATTTGATCAAAGTTTGAGCTTAAAAACATTGCAAGATAACAAGTTTTTGAAATTTTATTTTATAGGTTGCTAGTATTCAATGGAATTACAAAGCAACCGATGATGTTGTTAAAGTTGAAGTTTGGGATGTCGTTGATAAAGGCAAAAAGAGAAAAAAAATTGATGGTCTGAAACTTGATAATAAAACATCAGAGGTAAATAGCATGTTTTTAAAACTAAGGACACCTTATTATTATATATTATATAAAATATATACAATTTTGACTTTAATTGAATTATTTTTTAATTAAAATAATTTCCAAGAAACATCAATTTTAATCCTTAAAAAATGTTATAAATTTGATTAAAATATACAAACTCTAATTTTATAAATTTCTTTTTTTTTCATTCTTGAATATGTAGCAGATTTTTATCAAATGTATTATTAAAATTGATCATAAAAATGTAAAAGCAATATAATATTTTACATAAAAATTTCTTATGTCTAAATGACTATTTATAATAATAATTTATTATTTGTTTTTAATATTAAAAAAAAAAAAAAGTATTTTGTTTTAGTAAATTCTAAAATATTTTTCTTTAAAATTAACTTTCATTATGTCTAAGGTCACTGTTATCACTTAAAGATTTTATTACTATTTTGTATTGATTAAGACTACATTTCTACTCAGCAGGTTCCTGAAGAAGCTGCTCTCGATGCTGAATTTATTGATGTTTACAAGGGCACAAATGGTGTTATATTAGTTCTTGATATTACAAAACAATGGTAAATATAATTGCCTTATTTAAGTGATGTTTCAACTTTGTTGTTTACAGCAGGGGTCTCCAAACTTTTCAGCTTTAGGGCCATACTGTTTACTCCAATAAGTACCAAGGGCCAAAACCGTTTTAATTTTTCTGCCATTATCTATAATTTCTTGACTATACCGTTCCTGGGGAATTTCAAGATAAAAATCATATGTTTGATTTAGAATATATGCATTCCAAACATCGATATGCATGCATATACGATACTCTTTACCCCAACATAACTACCGAGGGTAACCACGGGTTGTTCACTAGTTTACAATGTTAGTGGGATTCATTTCAATTATTTGTTAGTTGTTATGCTTAAGTTAAATTTTCTGCATTTTATGCCTGTCATTAAGCTTTACCTAGCAAGTAAATAAAACCTAGTTATTATCATTCTGTGTTTTTTTTACCCAACTTATTACAGCAACAATAAACTATTCTCTGTCACGGGCCGGATTGATGACACTGGCGCGCCAGTTTTGGCCCGCGGGCCGTAGTTTGAAGACCCCTGGTTTACAGGCTCAATTGGAAAACTTGTTTTTCAATTTAAGTAATTGTGTTTTTGCATCCTGCATAAATTTTTAATTTTCAAAAACAAATTCATACAAAATTAAAAAAAAAAAAAAAAAAAATTTATTTTCCACCACATTTTACAAAATTAACTGATAATTAATTTAAAATACGGCAATATAAAAAATGTAGGTAAACCTTTTATTACAAAATTTTAAAAATTTATCTGTTGAATGTCTATAAAATGGAATAAAACTTGGTTCAAATTTATTATCTCATTAATTGATTTATCATTTACTGAGTATACATATTTGATACTACATTAGCAGATTGTGTAAATGCTTAATTTAGTGTAATTTTTCTATATTAATAATGGAAATTATTATTTATTATGAAATTATTATAGTATTGAAATATATGGCCATAATACAATATAAGATAGTTTACATTTTTTTTCTGGGAAATGCATTTTCTAGTAAATTCTATTTAAATTTGCTGGGAAAATATAATTTTGTTCTTTTCTAAATAAGAGAAAATAATATATATATATATTTAAATATTTTTTAAAACAATTTGATAAGCTGTTTTTTTTTTATTCATATGTTTATTGAATGTCATCTGTAGTTATTATTGCTTTTTTTTTTTTAAGGAATAACTTGTCTAATCTGTATGTTGAGTATTCAGTTTGCTGTAAAATTTTTAAAATTATAGTTCTTTGAATTTATAGCTGTCAATTTGTATGAAATTTCGATTTATTATATGATTTAAAAATTAAAAGAATGAAAGAGGATTTTTTTAAAGTAGAATAAAATCAAATTTTCTTTATAGTACAATATAAATCTTTAATGTTCATGCATATCATTTACTATAGAACTTAATAGCCTATTTACATCATACAAGGACACTCTTTTGGCATGTTTCCAAAATGTGATGTTACCAAAATATTAATATATATTCTGCAATTATGAAAATACTATAATTGATAACAAGCTCAAATCCAAAGAGTCATTCAGTTTCTTGCCAATTACAAAATACAGTTAAAAAAAAAAAAAAAATCCACATTTTTTTAACGCTTTTTTTGATATATATATATATATGTATGCATATAAGCATATACACTGAAGTGACAAAAGTCATGGGATACCTCTTAATATCGTGTCGGCCCTCCTTTCGCCCGGCGAAGTGCAGCAACTCGACGTGGCATGGACTCAACAAGTCGTTGGAACTCTTCTGCAGGAATATTGAGCCACGCTGTCTCGATAGACGTCCATAATTGTGAAATTGGTGCAGGATTTAGGCACGAACAGACCTCTCGATGATGTCCCATAAATGCTCGATGGGATTCAATCTAGGTCAAGATCATTCGTTGGAATTGTCCAGAATGTTCTTCAAACCAATCGCGAACAGTTGTGGCCCGGTGACATGGCGCATTGTCATCCATAAAAATCCCATTGTTTGGGTACATGAAGTCCATGAATGGCTGCAAGTGATCTCCAAGTAGCTGAACATAAGCATTTCCAGTCAATGTTCGGTCCAGTCGCACCAGAGGACCAAGTCCATGCCATGAAAAACAGCCACACCATTACGGAGCCACCACCAGCTTGAAAGTGCCTTGCTGACAGTTTGGGTCCAAGCTTCGTGGGGTCTGCGCCACACTGAACCCTACCATCAGCTCTTACCAACTGAAATCGTGATATCGGACCAGGCCACGGTTTACCATTCATCTAGGAACCAATATGCTCACGCACGAGAGTCGCTGCAAGCGATGTCGTTCTGTCAGTAAAGGCACTCGAGTCGGTCTTCTGCTGGAATAGCCCAAGAAAGCCAAATTTCTCCGCACAGTTCTAACAGACAAGCGTCCCACATGGATTTCTGCGGTTTTTTGACGCAAAGAATTTAGACTCTTGCAGACATCGCCGGTCTCGGTTGTTAAGTGCAGTCAATTCGACCACTGCGCTGTCCATGGTGGGATGTTATGCCTGAAAAGGCACACTATTGAACAAATGTTGAATTCCTAACGATTTCCGAAATGGCATGACCCATGCGTCTAGCTCCAACTAACATTCCGCGTTTCAAAATCCACGACAAAGCCTCTTCACATGAATAACTTGGACAGAATGAAAAGCTTGAAAGCACTGCACATTTATACCTGTTCTACGCGATGCTACTGCCATCTGAAAATTTGCATATTGCTATCCCATGACTTTTGTCCCTTATATATATATATATATGCATTTTCATGTAAATAAAATAGATAAATGAAGATTTCATTTTTTTTTTTACATGACTTACATTTCATTTTTAATCAAATGAAGAAGTTCTATTAATATATTTAAAATATGCTAAGCATTTTATTTTTAACTATTATATATATTTATTAAATTTCATACTTTAATATCATTTTATTATAAAATTTTCGAAAACAATGTGTTTAATTTTGAGGCAAAGCATTTTTAAATTTTGCAAAGCGATTAAGGCAAAAATAAAATGTAAATCTGAAAAAAAATATTAATGAATAATGTTGCTGTAAAGGAAATTTTTTTATTGTTGAAGCCATTTTCATATTTTTTTATCAGGACATTTGCTTATGTTCAAAAGGAATTGCCACTCATTCCAAATCACATTCCAGTTCTAGTTTTAGCCAATCATAGAGACATGGGGCATCATCGCACTGTAACAGAAGATCAAGTCAGGTTCTTCGTAGAAGGCTTGAAAGGTACAAAAGCAATGAAATATTATTGCTTGTCTTATTGATCAAATTTTTCAAAGCTATTTTCCTTTCAGTAATGAAATTTTATTCCTACATCAAGGCTTAATTACTTATTATATTACTTATATTTAATATGATTACTTAAAATGTTTCAATTTAATTAAAGTCATTTAGTCACAGCTTCATAGTACACCTATTTTTTAGGTATTTCTAATTTTGTGACACAAATGTGACCATTAAGAATCATGTTCTTAGAAATTTAATATTTCATTGATTTTAAGAGTGCCATTTAATTATATTTTATTAAATTTAAAATGATTCACAAAATTAATATCTGTATTGAATTGATCATATTAGCCAAAATAGAAATCTATCCTACTTTTAGTAAGTAAACTTGTGTGTGGAGTACAGCAACTAATAAAACTTGAGTTTATTTACTTTCATATTAATTAAAATAACAGATATTCTAATTAATGATGATTACATGTCTTTTTTATATGTGGTATTCTTTAGTTTTTATTTTACCATTTAGATTTTCTTTCCTTCTGCTTTTATAATTTTCAAAAATTTAATTTACTTTACAAAGTAATACATCATAAATTTTATATATATTTATGTTAGCAAAAAATTTTTTACAGTTGAGTTATATTTATAAAAATATTTATTTCATTAGTAGTTTTAACTATAAATTGTTTTTATGTTTGTCTTTTTTAATAGACCCAATGATAGTGCTCAAATCAGATATGCAGAAGGCTCAATGAGAAATGGATTTGGTCTGAAATACCTGCATAAATTTTTCAATCTTCCTTTCCTTCAACTGCAGGTCAGATTTTGTTTCCAAACCTATTTATATTATTAAATTTATGTATTAATCAATTTTTCTGCAAAAGTATTTTGTTTTCTGTGGATTTTAAGTTTACGAATTTACAATCCACTGAATTTAAATACATTTTAATATTTTAGATATTAAACCACTGTTTTCTAAAATAACATTAAATGCATAATTCCAGTCTATTTGATTATTAAAAACTATTTAATTGTCAGATGTAAAAAAAAAAAAAAAAAATCAAATATAAAATACTATTTTTATAATTTGTCTTTTCTGTTATAATAAAATTATTTTAACTCAATAATAAGTTTAATTTAATATTATTAATTAAAAAACTAATCATATTTTTTTAAAGTACAAAAATTTTTAGAGGAATTCTAAAAAATGAGAGTTGGAAGTTGTTTAATATCTCAATATAGTATTGCTTTACTTATATCTCAAGATAGTATTGCTTACTATTAACAACTAAAAGGAAAATAAAAATTGCCTGGAATAAGCCAGAAATAATGCTATATGGTTAAAAAATTTACATTATTGATCAATCACAGTATATTTTATTAAAATTGAAGTAATTTAACTTAATATAAAAATATTAATTAGAAATTACTTAGTTAAACTGATATAATTTATCTAAAATACAATATTAAAAATAAAATATTTATGTATTTTTATTGTAACTTCCTTATAATCCTTAAGAACTGAAATTTGAGAGCATCATTCTCTAATTTTTGTGAAATATATTAAGTATTACACTTCATATCTTACTTTTTGTCAAAATTTTAGCCAGTACTTATAATAATTAATGGCATTTTTTATTATTTCAATTTTAAGATGAATTTCTTTATGCTATAAAATATTTAGATTTTTTTCAATTATGATAAGTTTTCAGTTTTTGTAATGTAAATTTATAATTTCACAGAGAGAAACATTGTTGAAACAACTTGAAATTAACAACAGTGAAATTCAAGCTACTGTTGAAGAGTTGGATTGTTTATCTGAATCAGAAGAGCAGAATTATGATGTGTAAGTTGTAGATCAATGAAATAATAAAATTCTTTTTTTTTGTAAAAGTGAATATAATGTCGGAAATATATTAGAAAATGAATTCAACAATTTTCAGGTAAAAAATTTTAATGTATCCAAAGATCTGATGGGCAAACAGATTTTCCATCTGTATGATTTTTTGTAGTATTGGTGGAGTTCCCAAGTATAGAAGAATTTCTAAGGTCTTTTTAGAAGTTTTCACAATTTCTCATAGCAATGCAAAATGTGAATTGGGTTTTTGTTTTGTAAAATTAATAAATAAATAAAACTGTTTTGCTTATCAACGTGAGATGAAATTTTAAGATATGTGGATTTCATTGTGTATTTCTATATATATTTGCAAAGAAAAAAAGTTCTTTAGATTCTTTCAAGCAAGTTAAAAGTAATGAGAGCTAAGAAGTTTTTGCAGAAATAATTAAAAACAAAAATTTAACTAAGAATCTTTAAATGCGTGAATATATATATTCTACTTAATTTATGTGTAATCTAATGAAGAAATCTAACCATTGTGTCTTATATTTAGTCAAAATGTTAAAAGTTATTTTTAAATTATCAAAATATGAAAATTATTATTAATAATTATTTTATTGTTTTATGTTTTCCTATGTAAAATATGTAACATAAAATCTTCTACATGGAAATGATAGCTGGCAACAATGAGAGTAATACTATATCAATATTTATACTAAATAATTAACATTTATTCCAAATATATTAAAATGCACATTTTCTGAAACGGTCTAAAATGAGATTAAGCCCGCCAATAAAAAATGTTGAATAACTTTGTTAAGGAAGATTATTAAAATATGTATTTAAATCATATTAATATATTGCTTTATTGTAAAGTAAGTTAGTTAAGTATTCTATAAATTATAAATTGTTATCTAAAAAAAATTCAGAATATTTATTTATTGGCTCTTTCATGTTTAGATTCCTTGATCATTTGACCAATCGTCGTCGTCAAGTTGCAGAACAACTATCCCACGTGCCAACTTCTTCGTCTATAGAATCTGTAAATGCCTTCTCCATAAATCAAACAAATGGCACAGCTGAACAATCACCTGTTACTCCAAGTAGTTATTTAAATCTTTGTTTTGTAGAATTGTCTAAATAGCTTTGAATGTTTTTGAAAAATGAAATTTAATTGAATAGCTTAATATATATTTTTTTCTATTGCAATCTAGATATTCTGTTAAAAATAGAAACATTTTACCAATATTCAACTTTAAAAATAAGCATAATATTTAGCTATTTTCCTATAGACTTTTTAAAATTCTTGAGCAATTCAAGATTTCGTAATGGCATAAAGATTATAAATACCTTGATATATATATAAAAATATGAAATGTAGTTTAGTACTTAAATAAAATAAAAACTTTATTAATTTAATTATTTTTTTCTATATTTGTATCTGTTAAAAATTAATATAATACATAAAAATTTAATTTTTTTGTTAAGAAAATTTGTAATTTCATGTTGGGTCACTTTCATATAACAATAGTGGACAGCAAGTTGGCCTTGTTGTAAAAGATTGACAAAAAATGTATTAATATTTATATTCAAGCAAATTAGGATCGTAGAGTGCTGCGGGGGCATTGTTACTCCGCGTCCGTGGCTTACCATCAAGTTACACGCGCTTCCTGGGTAATGCAAAGTGAGTAACATCGGTGCAGCCCTTATGGCGAAAGATCACAGTCTATTTGCCAGCTGCATTAGAAGGAAAAAAAAAAATATATTCAAGCAAATACCAAAATGTTTATAAAATTAATTTTTGCAGATTAATATATTAACATTAGTAATAATATATTTGAAAATTTAAATTTTTATAATAAAATTTCATCAATTTTAAAAACTATCAAAATTATTTTTAATTAAATGGATATTCTTATCATCTATTACTATGATTTTATTATCTAAATGTAGAAACCGATTAAGCATGATGGATTGTTATCAGTTAAATAATATATCTATTGTAAATAAAGTTTAAAATTTTAAAAATATTAATTTGTAATTTGTTATTTCAAAATATGTGCTTATATTCAGGCATACATTTTTTTTTATGATAAAAGATGATGAAATAAAATAAATAATTGCAAAAAAGTTAATTATTTTAATTAATTTTATAAAATAACTTTTTTATGTGTGCAAGAAAATTTATTTTGAGATTAAAAAGCATATTTTAGGAATGTAATTTTAATTGCCCATCACTTATGATTTTTTTTCAAATATCACAATTATATTATTTTTTAATGGCAAGGAGCTTAATAGTTTTTAATAGAATGGAAAAGTTATTTAAGAATTATTTCTATTCAAGAAATAATATGTGTATAGTCTTAATATTTTAAAAATAATTAGTGATGTTGTTAAAAGATTATTCATGTTTCATTTTACAATTTGATAAAATTTAACTTCAAGGTTATGGTTTTTTTGTATTGGAAATAAGTCAAAAAATTCTGTTTTAAAATGATACACATGAAAAGTTCCACAATAATATTATTCTTTGAAATTCCTCCTTAATATATTAATAAATCTTTGCATTTATATGTTATTTAAATTTTTATGTTGCAAGTATGTTGGTATAAAATGTGAGATGATTTTAGCTTTTGTTGTTAGGTTTTGTACCCCAACAACACATAACACCTAAAAGTATTTCTATGCCAGCTAATTTATCTCAGTCTGTTACTGAAAACTCTTGTGCTCCTGTAGTCATTGCTCCACTGGTGGCTGCTGTACCTTCTCCAGTAAGTTTTTGTTTAACATTTAGAAATGGTTAAACTAAGTTTAAAAATAATAATTAAGACAATTTTTCTTCATATTGTTATTCAATGTATGATTCTGTGTGTTTTTCTTAATCCATGTATTGATTGATTTTTTTAATTATAAAATAATGAATTAGAAGTTTTTACGTTGCTTCTCATGTATCATTATAAAATTTATTTATTTTGATCCTGAATTGCTGTTAATTCCATTTGTATACTAATTTTTAAAGCATATTCAAACATGCTAATTGCTTCAGAACTTCCTAAAAGAAAAAAGAAAAAAATTCATTGCTCTGCAGAGCTATTGTATTGTTTTGAAAGATAATTGTATTTTATGAAAATATTTAATTTTAATTAAGATGCGAAGAAAAAAAAAAATTTCATTTTAAAGTTGTTTTTTCCCCCAATACATCGCAGCCAAGGCCATATCGGCCATAATCCCTCTGGTAACCCAATAAAATAATTCTTAATGGTAATAGTTATAATAATGATAATTATATATAATAATTGTTATATAATATTAATATTATTATATAGTTATAATACAATAATTATTAATTATAATATAATAATTGTTATAAAAGTTGTCTAGAGAACAGTTCATAAAAGAGTGCAAGGCAGCTTGTTAAATGTGTAAAATCCATAAAAATGCCTGAAAAATACAGGATGTGGTCAGACTATAGTTAACTTCTCTTTTTAATTAAAATATATATTTGGAAATTTGTAATTGTATTATTCCAATTTATTAAGTGTCTATTTTTACAAAATTATATGTGGCAATAGTTCTGTATTTTAATGGTATTTTTAATGTAACAAATTATATTTTCAAAACACTTATGATTAAATGTCTAACAGCTTTGAAATGGGCATTTCATGTAAAATAATTATATTTTTTCAGCTCTGCTTTAAAAAAAATAACCGCAGTAAATTTAAAAATGCTACTTCACATTTGGTTAATACTTTAAAAAAGAGACAAAAATTTAGTAGTATTATATTTATTAAATGAGCATATGTATATTAAATAATTTTGATAACCTACTCCAATCTGTGCTTTAATAAATTATGTTGAAAATTTGTTCACATAAAGAATAATAGTTTTCATTAAAACATAAATATATTTATTAATAATATATTAAGTTTCTATATTCCACAGTGCTTTTGTTTTTATTACAAAAAGATTAAATAATTAAATTTATTTATTTTTCTGTCATGCTTTCCTTTTAAAAAAGTTTTTGCCAAAACAAAACTGTAAAGGCTGTAAAAAATGTTTTTGTAAAGAATGTATATATTTTTTCAAAGTAATTTCTTAATAAGCAAAAATTAAATAATTGTAACAAAATTCAAAATGTAACTTTATAAATTATTTAGCTCAATATATTATTTTGTATTTATTAGGAACCACCTAAGCAAGAATCTGGCTTTATTTCAAGGTTCTTTAACAAATCATCAAGTCCAAAAAATTCTTCCCAAGAAAAAACAAAGAATGGTAATTTGAGTTATTTATTTTTATGTTTTTAACTGTTTTTTTTAGAGTTTAAATCTTTTGTTCTAATAGGATTAATATATTGAATTAATGTACTGTTGAATTAAATGACGGTAGATGAAATCATTATCATTAGTATTTGTTAAAAAAATCCTGATTGTTTTTATTAAGAATTAAATTAGTTATTCAATTAATCGGAGCTTTCTTTACTTATTTATTGAATTAAATCCCTGATGTTATAAAAGTAATATTCAATTTATTTGATGTTGTTTATTCAATTTAATTTGGTCTCTCTTTAAAATTATTTTGTGCATGTATTTTTAAAAAGTAACTATTGTAATTATGTATTTTTTCCAATGTAAAATTATGTGGCTATTTTTAAATAAGTTAGCTGTCTTCTAATTTAAGTTTTTTTTATTTAGTAGCCATTCAATTTTAGGGATACTTTTAATAAAATTGCTAATTGTTATGAAATATAAAATAAAATTTTATAATTTGCTGTTGAATGAAATAGATTTTGATAATTTTTGTGAAAAAGAAATAATAAAAAACTAAATAAAAGTTAAAGAAAAAGTTATAATATTGTTAAGTAAAAAACTACAAAAAAGAAAGGAATTCATTGTAATTGTTTTTTTTTTCGTAGCTTTTTCCTTAATTCATGGGTATTTAGTTTCAACAAAGTTCAAAATTAGTTCTACAAATGACTATTTTTTTTTTTTTTTTTTTTTTTTTTTTTTTGCATATCTCATTTTTAATAATAAAGTTACTAATTGATTTAATAATATTCTAAAGACATTATTCAGAATGTGCAGTAACATGTAAATATGTTTATCTAATGTTTTGATTTTTCTTTTGTTGTGAATTCATGTATGTAAAGATAGCTTTATTATTCGAAGTTATATGTTCAGCATATATTTAAGAATAGATATAAGCATGTGGTAAAAATGATCTTTTCTTTTTATTGTTTAGAAAATGTTGTGAAGCCTGAAAAAATAAATAATGAGAATGTTTCTTCTGTGGATGATTTTGTTCCTGATGATGCTGACCAGACATTTAATTCTTTCTTAGAAGATTCTCCCAAGAACACTGCATCAGAAAATGTTGCTAATGTTCCTGAAGGAGAATCTGAGAGGTATAAAATCCCTTCCTTATATTTCCTTTCACATCCATATTCTTTTCTTAACTTATATTAAATCATTCTGACTGTAATAACTAATTAATAAGCCGAAAATAATGATTTGACACATATATAACTAATCATATAAGCTGTAAGTGTCTTTTTTTTTTTCTTCAAAAAATTATCCAAAATTCAAAATGTTTTTATAAGACGAAATGAAAAAAAAAAAAAAAATGTTGTAATATTCAAACAAGTTGGCATGAGTGTGAAAATGTTGCCAAGAAGGTAAAATGGTATTTATTTATTGTGCAAGAAAAAGATGGTCTTCAGAAAAATTAAACAAATGCACCTAATTATTTAACGTGAAATTATATTTAAATGAGATATTTTGCAATGAAATATGCATAATCAGTTGGGAAAAAAGGAAATTATTTGTTTTGAAATGGGGAACAATTTTGTGTTAAAGACTATAAACTGATAGATTAAGTAAACTAAAATGAGTATAATTCATATATATATCTAGATACTAGCAGACCCGGCCACACGTTGCTGTGGCTTTTTCTTGTATTTCGTTCTTAGATACTATAATTGGTATTGTTTAGGAAGTGTTTGGTAAAGAATGATGAAAAGTTCAAATAAAGCTTCAACGAATAGAAAATTTTTAATTTTTATTAATTTAATAAATGAGGTAGATAATGTTGATTTTTAACACTGTTTTATAATTATTTTACCAAATTTAATTTTTAATAATCATTACTTTCATTTATCTAAGAACTAAGTGATGAACAATATTTCTTGTCAATCTGTCTTTCATCAAAATAAATAATTTAATAAGTTGGTTATGATTTTTAAAACATTTTCCAACAATTCTACATAGCTCTTTGTACTTGCTTGTTCGATAAAATTATACTGACATCGAGTTGTCACACATTCTTCAGAACTGCCCATAAAATAAATTTGAAGAAATTTTGGCTCTTTGTTAGGTATTGGCATCAACGACCCGATCTTATGGTACACCTGACTTTGTATTTTGAACGTACTTTCAAAATTACGTCCATCGGATGAGAAATCGCAAATTTTAGTTGCGCCAAATGACGAAATATAAAAATTGTCGATTTTGCATTTAAATAAAAAAATCTGTATAAAAGCTATCCTATCTCTCAAGTTGGAACAAAACACACATTTAAGAAAAAAAAAGTTTAAATCAGATTGTTAGTTTCAGAGTTCATCCCGAACAAACATCGTGACATGGGAATTATATATAATAGATATATGACAGTGATTTTCTCTTTTAGTGAAGATGACACTGTCAATCCAATGGTTGCTGGCTTTCAGGATGAATTAGACCCAGAAGATGTAGTGGTGGTTAGTATGAATGACAACATTCTTCATGATATCAAAAATGTACCATCCGATCATAGTAGTGAGGATGAAAAAACTAATACATTGAAATTAACAGGTAAGATTAAAATTGAAATAAATATGAATTTTTTTTTTATATTTTAAAACTTTTGTAATTCAAAAGTAACTAATGTATTATTATATTCACTTTTCAATTTTAGAAAACATTGGTGACACACCTGCCTCAGTGGAACCCACAGTAAGTGTCTACTAATGCATTGTTTTAATAAAATGACTTGATATTGTATTAATATATTACTTTAATTTTTATGTGCATTTATATATGCATCATGATAAATCATTTGAAAAGTAAGTTTTATTTTATACTTCCTTTATATGCTTTTTTTTTTATAGTTAAAGTAACAACATTATAGTACTGTTACTGTAATTATTCTTTAATGCAACATTAAAGAACCATTACAAAAGCATTGAGCATGATGCAAATCAAGATTATTTATTTAAATACAATAACAGTAAAATTTAAATCTAAATTATTTAAAAAGATAAAGTTTTTAATTTCAAAAAACATATTAGTGAATGTCTGAACTTAGAAAACAATCTAAAAGTTCCCATGATTCCCGATTAAAAATATCTGATTAAATAATTTAATAATGATAGTGGAGTTTTGTTTAAAACTATTCTTATATAAAAAAAATATGTTAACTAATACCATTGTAATATACTTCTATTCTGATGTTTTATTTAATTTTCTAGGGAATTTTTGCTTTTATTTTTATTATACATATGCATTGAGAAAAATTTTAATGCTTTTACATAATTAATTAAATTAGGCAAATAGTTATCGCTTTTAAATAAATTTTTTTTTTTTTTTAAATTTAGGTTTTGTCAGAGAAAGAGGAAACAAGTGCAGAAATTCAATCACCAACTGGTAATGTTTCTATGCTAAATTTAGAAGCTGAGGACCTAAATATTTTGGAAACTATGTATGATTATAAAAGGAAGACATCTAGTGAAACTCCAAGTGGTATTTAATGTTTCTTGTTAGCTGCACACATTTGTTATTTGGTTTTTAGATTATAGAAAAAAAAATGTATTTTAAATATGAATTTTTAAAATTTTTCACAAGTGTCCTAAGACTTTCAGTTACAAAAGATCTGTTCATTTGTATTTAGTTCCTAGTCGATCTTCGCCCAGTGCAACTCCTGAAGGTTCTGAAGCTGTGAGTGAGGATTCTAGTACAACCAAAACCAGAAAACATAAACATAAAAGCAAAAATAAGGTAATACATTTAAAATAATTTGTTAATAAATTGAATCAAAATATGATCAGTTCTGTCAAAAGAAATCCTCGATGTTAGTGAATAATATGATTAAAAGAGTGAAGAAAATTATTCATTGTTTTTCAGATATTTTACTAACAAATTGATTCAAATAACATTTAGTCTTAGTAGAAAAAATCACCAAATTTAATTTTCTTAACTTACAACAAAAAATCATCTTGTAGGAAATAGTAATTACATTTTGGGGTAAAAATAAGTTATAAAATAGAGGAGAAACTAAAAAAAAAATAAGCATTTTTTTCTAATAATGGTTTTTAAACATATAGTAAGTAAATTATGACAAGTTTGAAATCACCCAAAAATAATTAATTTCCATATAAAAAGCCATTTATATCAAGTCACTGAAACAAATCCTTTCATGTCATGTAATGCATCAGTAGAATTTTTAAATATTATGTATAAATTTGAAACACAATATTAAATATAGGATAGGGAATGCTATAATTTTTCAGTTTCAGTTAATTTAATCAAAATCTCTTTCTATATAATGCAAGTGAACTGATAAGAAAAGAGATTACAGCTTTTTAGCGTATGCCACCATTTTGATACTTTGCTTCTGGTAGCATTATCACACTATTTATTGTTACTCATTAATAGTCTATCGGTAAAATTAAAGACCATAACACTTTTCGAATTTTTCTTTCTTTACATGGCGTGTAGCCAAAATTGAATTTTTTTTTTTTTTTATTAAATAAGAAATTTACTCTTTTATTGTCCCAGACTTTTTAATCACCCCCAGCTTGTTTATTGTTAAAAAAAATTATGAATTAGAAATGATGCTGCAGTTCTTTTGGCGCTATTTTGAAATCAGATGTGAAAAAGAGTACCTTTCTGAAACTTTCTTTTCTTCATAACGTTATTGCTTTGTGTTGACTACTTTTATATTTGCTCATCTGTTTTATGCTTATGATTGAGATTGTTTTTAAATGTATAAAATTAATTAATACATTTAAATTAATTTTATACATTTAAAAACAATGTCAATCATAAAGATAAAATAGATGAGTAAATATAGAAGTTAATAAAATGTTAATTTATAAAATTCTATATTGAAGTTTGCTAACTGTACATTATTGCATGATGTTTACCAATTTATTTCTTTGATACAAGAGTAATTAGCTTTTTATATTTATGTTTATGAATGCTAATTTTTTCCGAGCCATATTTTCTAGTATGTTAATCAATTATACTATCTTAATAAATTTTACTTGATAATAGTTTGCATCATTTAAAAACCATTTAACACATCTTTGTGTCACAAATCGAAACAGAGAATATGCAAGTGAACCAATCCACATTTTCTCCTTGAAGTGCTGGAATATGTAGATGTATAATAAAAATATCGTATGGTCCACTTAATATTGTAAGTTAATACTGCATACAGAAATCATACATAATCTTTAAAGACATTTATCTCAGTGGTGGAGAAATAATTATTTTTGGAATGAGTTGTGTCATGTAAAGTCTGTCAAGTAATATTTCTAGCTGTCCATTTAATTATTCTAAGTTGAAAATCATAAAACTTATTCCTTTGATACTTCATAAATAACTTAGCAGACTTTAACCAATATGCATAATCTATTTTGTATTCTTCTGTAATATTTTAATATGGTGTACTTTTTTAATAAGAACGTTATACTTTACAAAAAACTAGTATTGCATTTATTCATCCTAAATTAATTTTAAAAATTTCATCAGAGGCTTTTTTTTTCAAAAATTCTGATTTATTATAGTTTTTCTAACAATACTGTTCTGCTCTATGTGTTATAACTTTATGCAAAATAGTGGGATTTGTTTACAAACTTGTTTTCAGAATATTATATGGTGTTTTTCAAGCCAAGATATCATCCTGACTCATAGTTCAGGGGCAACGTGCCAGCTAGTATACAGTAAGGCTGATATTTGAATATGTTGGTGGCATTGTTGTAGTCACTGCTTTCAGAAACAAGAAGACTCGATGGCGATTGTGACAATATGCATAAAAGCATCTTTTATCAGGAATGATAAAAGACCACTATGATATTTCCACTTCACAAACAATGTCAAAACTTTTTACTGGAAAGTTTTTTAATGTCTTTGTTCTTCAAGAATATCATAATAAATGAAATGGAAGTTATAAAAAAAAAAAAATTTCTTTGTATTTCACTGTGAATTTCATGAAATATGTGATGTTTCCTGTAACATGCTATTTGTATTTATCATCACTATCTATCCAACTTGTAGTCCAGTGCAGGAAAACTCAAGTTAGAATCCATTGAATTAGTTTATCCATTGTGTTTATTGCTTTAAGAAGATAATAGATTCGATGCTTAAAACAGTGTTTATAAGCATCTCATATCAACACTGCTTGGTGGTAGTTTTCTGGGTTTTCTTCCATATGACTTGCAAATGCAAGACAATTACCTCTAAAAGTTCTTTTGAAAGGCAAAAAGTCTTCCCCTCAATACCTGTTGGTACACTGTTTACGGTATACATAATGCCTACCAATGTTCCATCCTCATCTTTCTAACTGATAGGAGGCTACATTGCTGTAAGTATGGGAAGAAGTGTGGAAAAAAGAAAAGCCAAAATTCTATTCCCAGAAGTAACTTATCATTTTTATTATTATGTGAAAAATAACCGATTTAGAAAAATTTTATTTGCTTTATTTATTTCAAAAAACTATTTTGTTCTTTTCCACCTTCATTTTATACATTTCTCAGACTGGGCAAATGCAAAAATAAATAGTTTTATTAGTTATGTAACAAATCTTTCATTAAGTAGGAGAAAAAGAGCAACACTAAAATGTTTCTTGTATCTTAATTTAGGAAGAATCAAAGAGTCACAGAAAATCACACAAGCACAAAAAACACAAAGAAAAGGACGATGTCACAAATAAGAAAGAAACTGCTCAAAAGAAAAAACACCGTGAAGCTGGCGATTTGGACAGTTCTTCAGATGTGGATAAGCTGGAGGAATTTTTGGGGAACAATGAAAGCAAAGTTCCTAGCCCACAGTATGAAGTTTTTTAAATTCTCTATCATGGAACTAATTCTTATATTATTATTTGGGATAGAGGAATTGCTTGCGAATTACTCTTTATTGCTACAAAGGAAAATATTGGTTTTTGAAATCTATTTTTCTCAGTTATATGCTGAGGAAAAACAAGTGCTGTTGCTGTATTATATAGATGGTACCATCCATTTCAAAGTTTTGAACTGTCCAAAATATATGAATGTTTACAAACTGAAAAAAAAGGATTTTACTTTTTTAACCATTTTTTGCTTGTGTAAAATATGTTTAGGTGACATTTGAAATAATTTAACCCATTTAATCTATGCAATTTAAGTAAATGTTTGTAAATTTTGACTATGCATGGAATAAAATAATTATCTAAGTTATTGTTGCTTTTATATTTTATTCCTGATTGCTAAAAAGAAACAATTTCGGATACAAAAAGGAAATCATTTTTCTTAGTCCTTGATATATTTACTTTAAATAGATTTCTGCGTCGTACTGCTTTTAAGATTCATAATTTATCTTATCTTCCTCCAGATGTTGTATTAAACTTATCAGAAAACTGTCCATTTCTAATCAGTGAGTTATGGATTTCGTGTGTAAGATATCTACATTGATAAACAAGATACACAAGGATACACAAATATTTACATTGATAAACAAGATTTGGAATGAAATATAACAGTTTGGGATAAAAGAAATATTTGTAAGAATAAATTTTTTTTCAGTAGTATTTTTAATTTCAAATATCAGATGAATCTTGTTTTACAATAAAAATTTTAATTTATTACATCTTATAGTTAAGCAATATATAATTTTTTTGTTTCCAATGGCAGGCTACAATAAGCAATAAAAGAAAAAGAACACAAAGAATATAAAAACAGCAACAAAGCAAAATAAAGGAAATCACATAGTGACATGTTTAGCCCATAAGGGCCCTAGTCTCCCAATAACGACCATACATAGTACAGGGAATAAGTGCAGGGTATACAGGAAGGTGGGGTGAATTCGTGTCCTCTGCCAGATTGTAGAGCATGCATTTTGGACTTTCAAACATTCTCATTCGGAAAGGTGATTGGCCGATCAGGAGTCTGAAAAGGGCAAATGCTTTAAACCTGGGCTGATCAGGGATGTTTAGAATAAAGTTAAACAAGGTTTTAGATGAGTTGCCTTCACGGAAATTATTAGATAAGAGCTTTTCGGAAAAAGTCTCGGATCATCAGCAAGAGAATCCGCCTACTCATTTCCAGGATCCCTCAATGTCCTGGTATTCACTGCAGAACGATATCCTTGCCCTTTGAGGCAAGGTCTTCAAGACAAGAATTGCATTTTTCAATAGAAGTAGACTGAGATGTGGGGGGATTGATTACCAAAAGTGCTTCCTTAGAGTCAGATAGGAAGACTGTTCTAGAAAATTGTTCTGTTCGGCATTGCAATTGAGTTAGGACAATACGTAAAGCTTCGACTTCACCGTCGTAACGGAAAACAGGTCTCAGAAAAACCTCTGTCCCATCGTTGATTCGCTGTTCCACATGGAAGGCATCGGTATAGATTCTCAACCACTCTGGTTCCGGTATAGCTCGTTAATAATTGCATAGGAAATATTTCTTAAGAACATCACAGCTAGTATCTAATGTGGTCAGAGATCTTGTTCCCGCTGTCCGAACATTAGCTATCTAGTATCGGACAGCGGGAACAAGATCTCTGACCACATTAAAAATCTGACAGTCTAAAGGACTACTGGTGGTTGCCAAATTTTCAAACTCGAAATTAAAGTTATAAGCGTCTTTCAGTTTCAACACTTCCCGCAGGAATCCTTGAGTCTTTAGACAGCGCTGTCTGGGGCTCTCCCAAATTTCAGAAGGTGAGATATCTAGGAGTCCTCAGGTTTTTTTCCCAGACCACCTAAGCGAGGGATTTATGCTATATCGCTTCATACACTACTGTCAAAACTCTGTCATTAGGCTTTACTTTGCATTATGTGTCCTTTTGCTGAAGTGTAAATAACATATTTTTCTCAACTTCGAAGATGTCGAATTACGAACCAACAAAACAGGGCCTGAATGGCTGAGTGGCTAGCGCTCTGGCGCTCGGTACCTCAGGTTTCGGGTTCGAGTCCCGGCGGTGCCATGGTTGTTTGTAGTGGTTCGAACCCACTTTAAAAGTAGGTCCCGGTCGAATATGACCGTAGAGCGTTGCGGGGATTGTTACTCCGCGTACGTGGCTTTTTCTTCAAGTTACACGCGTTCCCTGGGTTATGCAAAGTGAGTACGTGTGCAGCGCTTGCCTTAAGGCATCCAAAACCAAGCTGTCTAAGTGTTTGCCAGCTGCATTAGAAAGAAGGAAAAAAAAAAAAAAAAACGAGCCAACAAAACACTATTTGCGGAAAGTTTTACTTTTTCTTGTTACTTGTTTTCTTGTCTTAATTCAAAGAAAAGTGCTGTTGAAAAACTTACGAAACATATATCGACGGTTTAGTAGTTGTGATTTCGATACAGTTGACTAAGAACGCCCTGGTTAAACAAAAAATTAAAAAATGATGAATTAGAAGCATTACTCGACTGCAACTTCGTGTCAAACGCAAGATTAATTTGCTGAATCGTTGAATGTTGACAGCGCAACAATTTCTAAATGTTTAAATGCACTCGGTATGATTAAACAGCAAGGGAATCTGGTGCCATACGAATTGATGCCAAGGGATGATTTTTCACATGTGAGCAATTACTTCAACGACAAAAAAAAAGAAAGGTTTTTTTGTATTGTAATATATCGTCACTGGCGATGAGAAATGGACTACAATAATCCTAAGCATAGAAAATCGTGGGGTGTGCTTGGCCATGCATCAACATCCCTAGTTAGGCCGAATATTCAGGTTGTAAACTCATACTCTGTATTTGGTGAGACCATCTTGGTGTTGTGATAGTTGCTCAAATGAATGAAACCATCACTGGTGAAAGCTACCAAACACAATTGAAACATTTGAATCATCAATTTTGGGTCACAAAAAGTAACTAAAATTAGCTTTGCTCATCATTTTTGAAATACCGCTCTATTGGAGCTGACAGAATTTTATTTATTTATATTTTTGCCAAAGGCCTGTCTATTTCTTTGGGGTACAATTTTTTAAACTTTTCGTCGGTACTGGTAACATTGACGAAGCTGTGATGCAATCTTCATCAGAAAGGTTTATAATAGCATCCTACATCAGTTTTGATGTGGTAACAAATTCCTCAAGAGAAGAAACCCCGTTTTCCTCCAGCATAAGATGTTCTTTTTTGCTGGATAATTCAGAAACTATTTAATAGTTTCAGACTGCTCCACCTTGTTTTACAAACATTCTGAAGCTTTGCTATTTTGCAGTAGTTTGTGGGCAAGACTTATTGACATTTTCTAGCCATGTGCAATTATATTTTGTTACTTCTTTTACTTCGGTTGCTGCTTTTTGCAAAACTGATAAGAGCTTATTTATTCCAATTTGTATGGTTTGCCAAAACCTGGTATGTGCTAAACTTCTAAAAAGGACTAGCAACATTATCTGTACACAAACATAGCATATTATGTCTAAATTCTAATCACATAATATAATAGTGAGAACTACACTGATATTTTCTGCATTGTGGTTACCTTCAAAATGAGTACAAATTAAGCATGGTGTTT
The DNA here is from genome assembly GCA_021605095.1 of Caerostris extrusa. NCBI lineage: Eukaryota > Metazoa > Arthropoda > Arachnida > Araneae > Araneidae > Caerostris > Caerostris extrusa. Next base: position 64,343 of record BPLR01016862.1, read on the forward strand.
TCAATTTCCGTTGGCTATCTATAAAATGAGCTGTAACACTTGTAAATAGTAAATTGGCTATGGATGTCTAACAACCTGCGATTATGGTCATGTCATCAGATTTTACGAGTGCTGATTGTTACTTGATCACTCATCTTTCATTTCGTTGAAAAGTTTTGAACAGCACTCTCAGAAAATTTTTTACCCTAGTAATTGGTATTGGGGATACAATATTTTCACTATTTCTTTAAATGATTTAAATTCTATTAGGTTGTAAGGTTACATTGTTGTTGCACTGTACTTGGTTGATGCAGCTGTGCACTGCTTTTCTGTACTGGATGAAATGGATTGAAAGTGTACAAAGATTTTTATTCTTTCTTTGAAGGCATTGAGGCAGCAAAGTTAATTTCAATCACAGAGCAAACAACATTGACAACAGAACTGTCTATTCCTTTAATGGTTGTAGCAAATGTTATGATTGGCAATGTTTATATTACAGAGATGGGATGATGAAGTTTTAAATGAGAAAGTAAATTTGTTGTGCTGCCTCCTTTTGCAGATGGATGGATATTTGCAAATCTTGTATCCTTTCTGGTTAACTGGCAAGCCAAAGTAGCTTCATACAAGAATCATTTTGGGAATGAACCGAGTACATGATAGACAGTCTAAGCTACAATATTTAGGGTACATTTGCAAATAAATAATTACATTACCTATAAAAAATAAACCTTTAGGTACTCAAAAATCTCTATTGAGCATCATATAATATTTTTGTTTTATCTTCAAATACAGAGTTGCAGAAAAATATATTTATACTGTAATTGTACATGAGAAACGGTCATGGTAAACATCTTTTAACCAATTATTCCATATTAGCAAATGATACATTTAATTGTAAAATAAATTATATTTAAAATCAATAAATATATTAATTATATAGGCCATTGGCCTGTATTGGAAATATAGCATGGGTGGCAGCCAACGAAATATGAGTATAGCAATTAAAAGTTGGATGTATTTTATTAATTAAATACATAACTTCTAGGATTAAGAATTACAACTTGTATTATAAATAAATAGTTTTCTGTCCAGATGCAAAAAGGATTATAAGTGGTTATTATTAGAAATGAAATTTAAATTATTTTAAAGTAATTAAATAAAATTTACTAATTAATATACACAATTAAATAAATATTATTTTGATGCTGATAAAACGATGCATTCAATGGGCAATTTTTCACTGAGAAAGAGAATCTCAACAACAAGAACTAAGCAAAAATGGGCTACCAATGTTTTGACCATGTCATAAAAAAATTCCTGTGTAATGGATCAAGTCCGATTATGACGATTGTCATTCCAGCGCCTAAGATTGAAAAGTTCAATGTTTAGAGTTTTAAATAGAGTTAAATTATAACAAAAAAAATTTAAGAAAATCTATCAAGTTTTATTTTATGTAAGATTTCTTGATAAAAATTTAAATGACTTGCCACACAATATCTGTAATTGCGGTCTTTTAGCGAGTGGAAAATTCACAATTGTAATAAATATATAGAAGTGCTGACAAACAATTCTTGAATATCTGAAATCACTGGATATCTCCAAATCAGTTGTAACGATTTTGAACCACGTTGAAATCGCTTGGATTTGCCGATAATTTTCGAAGCAATCGTATCGGTATTTTCAAACAATATTTTGATGTTGGATATCGAAATTGATACATTTTTGATTGAATTGATAATATGTTTTGATGCGTTAACTGATATCATAAATCAGAATTTGGTTAATGTAAGAATAATAAAATAGGATATGAGATTTTAAATTTAAATCGATATACATTGATTAATCGTCCCCAATAATAATTAAAAAAAATTTCCTAAAATGTGAATGCTAAAGTCTGCATTCTGGGATTTTTAGATATATACTTGAAATGACCATGTAGTTCACATATGATATATTGAAACATAAATTATACTATGTGCTTAAAGATTTTTTTATCTTAAAATTTACAAAATAATTAAACTTAGAATTATAAAAAATAAAAAATATGAATTTTTTTCCTTAATTGTAAAAATCTGCATTAAAAACACCACAAAATAATTTTAAGAAACAAATTCTTTATTATATTAAACATTTTAGTGATATTTATGGTAGTGAAACAATACCATTAAAAATTCAAATAAAATTTATAAAAAAAAGTTTTTCTTTTTTTAAATACATTGCCTTTTCATTAACTGGCTTTTATATATTTAACAACATAAATATATATATAAAAATATAAAAAAAATGCCCATTAATCATATTTTTTTTATCAACAACAAATCTAAACATGAACATTTACAGAAATTCCAATCCAAACATTTACAGAAATATGGCCTTGTTCAGATAAATATATTTATGCACAATAATTGCATGACCTGAAATATTGTGATAACTTTAATATATAGATAGTTTTTGCTTATGCTAGTAAGTACTTAAAAGTAAAAAAAAACAAGTACTAAAAAGCTGATCACAATTTGCTGCAGACAAAAGTGCCTTGAATAGTAAGTACTTCAAAAATGTTCATGGATTTTTCTTAGTACACATTAAGTATCCTTTATTCTGTATGATTCCACGGCATTTTACAACAACCGAGTAACGGACAATCCACATGATTTTCCAATCCTCAAGGGTAGCTATTGCTGGTTCCAAAATCTGTTGCAACATGCTATCAGGCAACAAAACTAAAAAGTAAATCATTTAAAATTAAAAATAAAATAGCAAAATCAATAATAGCAACAGCAAAATAAAATCTTTTAGACTGTGTTAAATTTATTGTTATAATCTTCTAAAAATACCACTTCTTATCAAAGATAGATAAATGTATACATCTAAATTAAAAAGTATTCTCTTGTTTCATTTTCTGTTATTGCTTTTGTTAATTATACATAAAATAATAAAAAGCAAATTTACTCTCCAAAATAAAATAATGATTATTAAGTATTTCATATGTGTTAATAATATGTTAAAATTGTTCATAGTAATATATATATAATACATGTATAATTCATTAATATTAATACATAAAATAAACAAATCTTACTGTATAAAGATTTTTCTTTTTTACTAAAATTAAAAAGTTTATATATTTATAGAAAATGTGGCCTAGTATGCAGCATTACATGCACACACACACACAATGAAATTCATGACATTATTAATCTATTCTGTTTCTTAAAATGCTTTTAAAATCTTAGAGCTTTTATAGTTTTGTTCATAGAAAATTCATAATGAAAGCAAAAAGTACTTAAGATATTTCAATTTTCTATATACATTTTCTAAAAGTTTATTTTATTTTTTTTGGAAATACAAAATTTCAAATATTTAGTGATTTCATGTATTTGTTATCACTACACTTAAATCTAATATTCAGTATAATATTTTACCAAATAATATAGATCAGAATTATTACCTTTTGAATCATTGTGAGTTAAAAGTTGTATATCATGCTCTTTAGCAAATGCTATCAATTCAGGAGGCATCACACAGCAAGATTCTATATTCACCTGGTTGACACTTGGTTTCACCTAATAATTCAATTACATTTTATAAACCAATAAAAATTTTATTTGAAAAGAAATTGAATTTTATTTTAAAATTTTATTGCATTAGAATGAATGGAAATCAATAAGAATTTTATTAGATAGTTATTAAATCATAAATATGATATGTAAAATCTATTGAAAAATTTTAAAAATAAATAGTAAAATTTTAATAGATCAATAAAAAAAAAAAAATACCTCATCACCATGTTATTGTTTTATTTCAGCTAAAATAATATGATCAGATTGTTTAACTTCTAACATAATTTTATAAAATTATTTTGTGTACTTATTTCAAATATTACAGGCAAATAAAATTTATTATCAATAATTTTAAGTTATTTTAACATTTTCTTTAAATTTATTTTTAACTGTAATGCACTCACGTTATGACCAAATAATATAAAAGACACTACGCATAAGGTGAATTAAAATCTGTCTTAATTATATTCCCTAAATTTCTATCTAGAAGGTAAAAATAACGTGCATATTAAAATTCTTGAATTTAATATTTACTCATTAACAAATTAAATTAACAGTAACAAACTATTTCACCATATCTTAAATTATGTCCAAAAGGTTAATTATAATTTCAACAAAATGAATTCATATAAAAATATTTTACAGAACTTTTTATATTATTTAAAATTACAGAAAAAAATAGTTTAGATAAAACTGAGTTACAATTTTACACTGAAATTTAGAAACTTCAAGCTCCCAAATAAAATTTGAAATTTTATTATTGCAAATTCATTTACATCAGTAATGTAAAAAAATAATTAAATAAAATCCATAATTGATGTGATGTTACTATTTTAAATACATAGGATAGAACATCTATTTTAAAGAAGATAAAATTCTTAGCTATTTTTATTATCAGACAATTAGTTATTTCAAGCTACATAAATTTATTTTTTGAATGACTCCATCTTTGCAGAATCAGTTATGATTAAAAACGATAAAAACTAGTGATATTTAGAAATTGCAAAATATTTTTAAAAATAAAAATTGATTACATTTGCTTCTTCAAAAAAGTAGGCCAATTAAACTTACCAATGTTTTTGATTATAAATTTTTAAATCTGCAAAGACATTTTCAAGACTCAATTTATTTCTATCAAATTACAAACATTCAAAATGTTTAACATTTTTTATTAAAAATATAATAAGATCTATGCAAATATTAAATAAAAATTTCATTATATTTGTGTCATTTAAATAAATCATATATCAAATAATGAAATTTATTTTAGGACAATTTAAAAATGAATTAAGTATAAAAACCATTACAGTAAAATTATTATTAAAGGTGAATTTTGAAAAACCTTTACATACCTTACCTCAGTCCACTGATAAAGTTCAGCAAGTTCTGGAGTGTCTAGATCACTGACTCCAATGGTCACAAATTTTCCTTCATGAACAAAGTTTTCCAATTCATTCCACAGGGGTTTTACTTTTTCCAAGTTAAACTTTTCTTCATTAGACAGAGCAGGTAAAGTCAAAATGACTGAATCCACCAAGTTAATATCCAGATGTTTCATTACTAAATGAAACAATTTTATAATTATATTTATTTCGATTTTCTCAGAATATATATAAATTATTTTCAAAATTATATTGAACAATTATTGCTAAATATGAAAAATATTGTTTTACATTTATGTAATTTATAAATAAAAATTTTTTTTTTCTGAATTTAATCATAACATTATGAGATAATCAGTCATTTGCATATAATTATCACAACAACATATAATGTCATTTCAGTAAATTTTATTTCATTAATATTAATGAAATAGATCAAATATTAAAAAAAAAAATTTTTAAATGTTTTATAGTGCACATTTATTCTTATTGATCTTATATTAGGATAGAATTAAACAATTTATTTAGATTCTACAGAAATTTTTTCTGAAAATAACATTTGATTGTTTTTTTCCATTTTAACTATGTATTTCCTTTTACGAAAAGAAAAATAAATAACCTAATAACAAATAATAAAGTAACTGCTTCTGTAAGTACTTGAGTAATTTTTTAAAATACTCATAACTGGTTTTAAGAAATTTAATCATTTAAAAATTTTATTTATACATTTTTTATGTAAATTCTAATGAAGAATCCTTCAACTTATTTTGAAATGCCTAACTGAACAAATAAACAAATTGATTTATGTTTCATTGCCAAATAAATCTTCAAGTATTAAAAAATTTGAATTTATTTGTTGTTCTTAAATTGTGTCAAACATGTAGAATTTTCAGTTTCAATTCTTTTGTGAACTTTTTATATTATTTTACAAATAAAAATGATTTTGTTATTAAATTTGGGTATAGAGTATATAAAATAATTTTAATTTTCATTATTACATTACTTAATTTATCCTTTTTAAATTATGATATACCTCAAAAGACTTTTGACAAATAGTTGTGCAATAGGTGGAATATTATTATTATTTTTTTAAATTGCTTTATGTATATTAGAAAATTTGACACCAGATACAGAATATTCAATAGTAATATATTTATATTTCATAGCTGAATCGCGTAACTCTTTGTATTAACACACTCTGAAAGTATACATATTTTATTAACAATAAAATATATTCACTTAATAAATTAAAAATTCAGAGAAAAATTTCACCAACAATTAAAAAAATTTCCTTTAATGAGAAATAAAAATTAATTACTTAAGTAATGAATTCAAAAACTTTTCAAATAATTTCATAACAGTTAAATAAGTATTTTTTAATAAAAAAATGAATTGAAGAAAATATATACCTTCTGAAATAGCACTTTTCAGATCTTCAATATTATAATTCTCAAGAAAAATTTTTACTAAAAATAAAAATATGTAAATTTATATAATATTTGCATATGCACATGAAATGAAATTTATTGATTGATAAAAATAAAATAATTAATAGAACAGAGATGATTTTCACTGAAAAGATATATGAAATGAACAAACCAGAAATTTTCAAATCTGCACGATCAGACTGATTCACTTTGATTACATTTGGACTAACACAGTGTACAACTGAGTCCTAAGAAATAAAAGTAAAACAATTTTAGATATACATGGAACAGAATTATCAATTGTCAGCAATTATCATATGTCAAAGAAGATTATTTGGTGAATATTAAGAAAAAAGTTTTACCTGAGATGATACATCATTTTGAGATGTTGCATTCCAAGAATGAAATGCAGAAGAAATACTATCAAATACCTGAAAAAAAAATATTTTGATATTTACAGAACCTAATAAAACAGTAACAGATAAACTAAACTATTAAGTTTAATATATATAACAGATAACTAAAGATATTATTAAAAAAAAAGTTATCAATCATATTATATATCCAGAATACTTAAATTATGCTAAAATATTTGGGATTATTCAAGTAGGAAGACTAAAAAAAATAACACATAAAGAAATAAAATTTAATTTTATGAAAAATTCACCTAAATTAAATAGTTTAGACAATCTTGCACACATTTTTTACACATAATTTGTAAAAATTTAGAAATATTCAATATAGAATTAACATTCTTTTCCATTGAAAATCAATACTTTACTTATAATTGTTAATTTTTCTGCTAAATCTGTTTTGAGCCGCTAATTTTTTTGCTAAATCTGTTTATGTATGCTTTACATTTTCAAATTTAAACTACTTATCTAATTACTTTATTATGTTATAATGAAAACTGGAAATAATAGGATACAGAAACTTAAAGGCTATAGAAAGTTATATTTAAAACTTGCTTATGCTTTTATTTTAAAAAGTTAGCTATAGTATTATTTTTCTACTGAAATGAATGATTCCAAAACTTGTTTATGATTTTAATACTTAAGTTTTTTTTCCAATACTGATTCATTCTATAATTTTAAATTCTACACTATATGAAAATAAATTTTTACAATAATCAGACGGACATATTTGCTATTTTACTTTTAATTCGTACAACCATAACAAATATTTACATTAAGATAACATAAAATTCATCAATAATAAATGGTTAAAAATGCTTAATATATAGTTTGAAAAACAAACAGAAAAATTAAATTCCTTTAACATAGTTTTTTAAATAAAATTCATTTAACACATATGTTTTCAGTAGTTAAAGAGTAGAGATCAATGTTTTCCTGAAATAGATTTCTTAATAAATAAATAAGAATTTTTCTCCATTACTGATCGTGCAATACAGCAAGACCAGCTTAACACATGGATACATTCTAATAAGTGTCAGGGACAAACGAAAAGGCATTAAATGAGGTGATTTTGTCTAAATAATAAAATGAAATAAAGCAGAGAATAAGAAAATTTATCTGTTTTTATTTTGTAATGTTTATAGTTAAATAATTTTATTATATTTATTATTGACTTTTTTTATTACTAATATCAATTTTTATTCATAAAACATTCATGAAAATAAAAAAAAGTCTAACATGAAGTTATATTTGTGATGAAGATTTTTCCTCATTTGGCATTTTATATTTTTGAAGATATTATCCAATGTTGCTTGGTTTTTTACATGTTTCGCTCAGCAAGTAATTATGGATAGCAAGATGTTGCACTTTGCATTGACCTTGAACTATATTTAAATCATTTTGAATAAATTGTTCCATAATTTCCCTTATAGTGGCTAAACTTTAAAAAATAAATCAATTTAAGGTTTTTTTTTTTTCTCATCTTTGTACATTACCATTTTTTAAAGATCACAGTTATAAAAACTTTTACCTACTGTAACTTGCAATAATTTTTCAATAACCTGTGCATTTAAATTATTCAATCCTATTTCATTATCTTGCTTGACAATTTCATTGATAGATTATCTTTTGTCAACATTGTTACTTAGTCCTGACAACACATTCTTTCTACTCCTTTCAAATATTTCTTTGTCAGCTTATTCCAAGAAAGACAACTATCATGATATTGCAGTTTTTCCAAAAGCATCCAATAGTTTTATCTTCTTAATTAGTTTTATTAATCAGTTATTGAGTATCCGCCGCAGATAATAAGCTTAAAATTTTCGATTTTAGTTAATCCCAATATTGCTACATAATACAGAAACAGCCTTAACTGGGGCAGCATTAAATGGGGTCTTCCTATACTTAATGGTTATTATTCACAAGAATTAGGTAAAGCAAAAATATATACGAAAATATGACATTTTAAAAGTAAATTTTTATTAATACATTGAAGAAAATTACATACAATAAGAATACATTTTCATTTTACCATCACTTGAATTTTTAGATAAATTATTTGAAATAAATTATTAACTTTCATGCATTTCAACTATCTACATAAACAATACATCCAATTTATAAATTTTGAAATAGTTAAATTATTCAGAAGTTAATAAATTTAAATTATTTTCAACAGATTTATAACAAAAATTATATCTCATTAAAAAAATCAAGACCGAAACTAAAAGAAAAATATGCAAAATTAAATTAAAACATTTTAATTTAAGTTTTCATTACAAACCTCTTCTGTAGGAGTTTGCATTGCCTTTTTTTTAAGTTCTTTTGAGTTAATTAAATTTCCTGTGTTTATAATTATGCAATTCACACAATCCGGCAACATTTTGAGAAAACGTGCGAATTAACTGCTTTTTTTCACTGAACAAAAATTGATAAAAACCGATCGTCGAGAAAATGCAATTCACGTCGACAAAAACTTTTAACCAATGGCTAACATTTATTTAAAACGTGTTACAACTAAAACTAAAATAACATTAAACACTATTAATAAATAAATAAAAAAAAAAACAGAAATTTTGCAATCGAAAAATATAAAATGGTTACAGTCAATCTGTATGTGCACAACAATTTATAATTATTTTTACATTTTAAGCTTATTGAATTTTTAAATTCGTATACGAATAGAAACAGATGGAGCTTAATTTTATAAAAGTTTTTATATTATATATGTTAAATATTTTGATATATTTGTTTATGGAAATCAATTAAGTAGAGGTAGAAAGGAACCCTGGCAATGCTGCATATTCGTCTGCTTTCAATTGCTGTGTTATGTTATGGGTTGCGAAGATGCTCTTTGTTTGCGAAATCAAAACATTGCTGGTAGAAGGATTGTGTGTTGCTGTCATTAGTAGTCGGATAGCGGTAGAACTCGATACAAAGGATTTATCTCTAGATTAAAGTGAAAATTATTGCTGATGATATAGCGACTTTTAAATTAAGTGTTTTAAGTATGTTTTTCTTTTTATTTGTAAAATAAACAGATATTTTCATCTGTAGCTACAAATTCCGCACATTTCTCAGGAATTTTTAATTCCATTTTAGTTTTAATTCAATTTTTATATGAATCACATATGGTTCGGTATCGACACTTTTATTCAGAAATAAAATTAGATCTGATTTAACATTCTATTGAACTGCTGACATGGGTATATGTCTGCAACTGAAGCTGTTACTATGGAAAAATTTCACATTAAAGAAACGAAAACCAGTATGTACAAATTTTATTATTAAATCTGTATATTGTGAATGATTATTTATTTATATTTTGTTATAAGCATAAGTTTTATTTTTTATTAATCTATTGTTAAAAATTTTTTTACTTATAACATTTATTTAATAGATGGTTTCAGATTTTTTAAAACTTATATTAAATTAGAATTAATTATATTATTCATTAGATTTCATTTGAATTTTTTTTTATTTTAAATATTTTTTTGTTCAAATAAATAATTTTTTTTAAATATGAGTGTAAAAATAAATTATTATTACATTTGTTTTAAATTTTTCTCTTATATTTAATAGTTTCTTGTCATTTAAATTTTATAATTTTTTTTTTTTTTTTTTTGAAATTATCATTTTTATAGAATTTGAATTGTTTATTTTTTAAGTGAATTACTTAATTAATTTTTTTTCTGTTTTTAGTAAAGAAATAAGCTTTTTTTTTTTTTTTTTTGGAGTATGATTTTTATGATATATAAAAAAAAATCTTCGTGTGCATTTGTATTACTTCAATTAATAATAATAATAAAAAAAAATTATTTTTGAAAGAAACATTAATATTTTTTGTTACTATAATTCAATTTTCTATGTAAGTATATTTCAATAAATAGTTTCTTCAAATAGGAGTGAATTATTTTCATGCATTGAAAATTGCAATATAAGTGGAAAAACATTGGGACCCTTTTCTTCAATCTTGCATTTTTTTTTAAATGCTTTGAGAATTCTTTCATTTAAAACACTATACTATAAGTCATATTTTTAAATATTTTCTAAGCACTTTGTTATAATTTTAAACACAAAAATTAAATAAACCACTACTCATGAAAAAATATTCCATTGTGACCTCCCCACCACACTGACTTATATATCATCTTAAAAGGCACAATTACTGTTTAGTTATATAAAAACAATATTCTTGACCAAATGTTCATCCTTATTCAGTTACAATTGGCAACTCTTATATGTTGCAAGACATTGATAGACCATACAGAATTTGGTTTGTTACTTTCATTAACAGACTATTGTGCTTATAGGTTTGGCCAGAATATTTTGGGTTTTATCCCAATTGAGCATATTAGTGATGCTATAGGTATACATACTGCTGCAATTAACCTGCCTCTTACAAACCTTTAGGTTCTTTGAAATGCAATAACACAGCAATGACCTTTGCTGCCAACTGAGTTAATAAATGCCATTAGTTTAAGAATGTAATATTGCTGTTAGCTATTCAGTTGCCATGCCTGCATAGTTGGTAAGGTGACCATGCATTGAGCTCAGATTTTATATTTTTTTTGGTATGTTTTTATTTTGTTTATTTTCAAGACAGAAAATAAGTTTTATTTGTACTTAAATTGTGAAATATTGATCAACAGTTTTATCAAATTTCATTAAATTCCAATAAATAAAAATTTTACAATCATAATTATTCTGGTTTTTGTTGAATTCTAAGAAGCCAGTGTATTGTTAAAGAATATATATTGCAAACAAGTTTTGAAATTGTCACAATTTTATTTTCTGTTAAGTAAACTATATAATAATGGCTTTTAATATACTAAAAAAAAGTGCAAAATGTTGATTTTGGTATTTATCTGTATAAATATTTCTCCAAATTTGTGTGTGTTCTCTCATCCATGATCACAATTGACATCCAAATTTTCACCAAAATTTGCAGGGATATTTTTAATACAAGGCCTAGATAAAATGAATTAAAAAAAAAAAAATTTAATCAATATTCGTTAAAAAATTGCTTAATTAGGTTTTATGCCAATTTGGCAATTTTTCATGGTTGACATTATTTTTTGTACTGTTCATAGGATGACATAGAATAAATAAAACATGCTTACCACTAAATTGCAACCACCTAAAATTTTACTTAATGAACAAAAAAATTTGCTTTGCTATTTTACCTATAAAAATTTAGCAATGGAATTTATACTCCTGTATACCCAAAGAAGTTATGAATGTTACAACCCAAAGCATATTGCCAATTTCTGTAGATTACCATGGTTCAATTCAAAAATTGTTATACTCCCATCTCCAGATGTTTGAAATTTGATGGCCATTGGGATGAGTTTAGGAAGAGATGGGAGATATAGTATGTGAAGAAAATGTTTATATGGTTCTTTTTTGGTTTGAATAGAAAGAATTTTTGTTTGTTTGAACTTCGCACTAATTTTCATTGTTAAATTTTTAATGCCACCTAAGAAAAGAAAACTATTTAATCAGATCTGAATGAACTATAAACGAAGAGTTGCATAGAAAATGTGAAGATACTGGATTTAATCTAATTGTTTGAGAATAACCAATGCTAGAGCTGGAGAAAGTGAAGATGCTGCATTGAGTCTGACTTGAATTTAAATAAACGAATTAATAAGTTTTATTTTCTGAAGCTGTGCTCTGCAGAATTATATGTCTTAGTATTTTCATATTTTTACCTTTTCCTGGTGATTTGTATTAAAATTATTAGATATTAAATAACTATTTAAAAATAAAATTGAATGAAATAACTTTCTAAATTCTTTCATAAATAAAAATTTATATATTCATACAGTGGTAAATTTATTTATTTTAATTTTAAAAATAGAAAGCAAATTGCTTCATAGATATACTAAAAAAAAATTCTATGAATAGATTTCAAATTATGCCATGAAGATTAATCAGCAGTTTAGTGCTGTATGTGAATGTATTCTTGTATACCTAATGTATTCTGAAATTATGCTACTTTACAAAATTTCCTGCCTGTAATCTGATGATTATATGCTTTTTAAAAACCTCAGTGTGGTGATGATTTTTTTTTTTAACCAGAAGTGTCTGTAATATTTATTTTTCAAAAAGGCCTCCTGAATTTTTTTTACCGACTGATAATAAACAAAAAATTGATTTTGAGAAAAATGCCAATGATTCTTTTCAATTAAAGGGATGAATGCATGTGATATATTGGTGATACAAAAATAACATATTTTTACAATAAAATTCAATATGGAATGTATTGTACACTATAAGTTTTTAATGGATAAAGAAGACCTGGATAAAGTAACAAGGAATTAAAAATGCTTTTTGTAAGGTTGTTTGCATTTTTATAAAATGCGAGTAGCAAATATTTTTATTCATCATAATTTTATGTAACATACATAATTTTAACTTTGTCATATGTGAATTTTTTTTTTTTATATTTCAAAATAAAAAAAAAAAGCTTTGAACCAAAGATACAAATATAGAACTTAATTGGTAAAAGATATGCCAAAGAAAATAAATAAATAAACACAAATTTTCTTTAAATTAATTATACATGGGAAATATATGTGTGGTTATAGATAGAGAAATCTAGTATTAAATTTTAATGCATTTTTGATTGATGTAATTTATTAAGTCATGTTTAATTAAAATTTGTGCTTTGTGTATTATCTGTACTTGTGAAGGCAGTGTTAGTGAGTAAAAAGAAAAAAATTATTTAACTTCTTAACTTAACTTCTAAAACATTTTTGTAGTCACTAAAATTTATATACAAAATTTTCTTCATATACAAAGATTTCTAATGAAAACTGTTAAGGTCAGCATTTTGTAAAACTAAAAATCATCTTTTAATGTGATTGAAACTTCAATTAGACTTGACTAAATTAAACAGAATGACAACCTTTTTTTATAAAATCAACTTAATTAACTAAGTTAAAACTTGATTGCATCATCATCAATTGTATTTTTTTTTTTTAAATTTTATTTTGCTTCTCTATCTAGAAATTTTTTTTTTTCTTCTTATTTATCGACTATAAGGGATTGTCTACCTAAAAGATTTCTTATGCACATTATGGCACATTTTAAATTATGTATACAGCTTGCTCATATATGACAAATTGATCCTTAAACTTTTTTCATCACTGAATAAAGACCTTCAAAAATGTTGGTCAGTCACAAAATCCATTTGCTGTTTATTTATTGTTGAATTATAAGAGTGCATTTTGATTTACTATATTTTGATTAAAATAATTTCTAATTTAATCAAAAAAACTTCGATTTTTATTATAATTTAAATTTTTTTCTTTTTCAGATTGTCTTGATTTTCAATTATTCATCCCTTTTAGTTCTCTTTTTTTCATTCTTTTTGGGGATAAGAAAGAAACAACCAGCCTATCCAGTCAATTTTGTAAGTTATTCATGATGCAATTAAAAACATACTACTTCCTTAAATTTTGGATTTTCACAATCAGTTCTATTGTAAGTTGAAATGATATGGCCTTATGAATTGCATTGGATCATTGTTAAAAACTTTTATTCATCAGGTGTTTAATTTTTTAAGTCAGCCTTCTGCCTATATTATTAGCAATTATAATATTAATTACGAAAAGCATTTTTTAATATAAATTTTCTTTTCCATCGAAGTAAATATTTTTAATGAAAAATTAATACTGGGACAGTTATGATTTTTTTTTTATTATTATTTAAGCTTAAATTCATTTGGAATGCAATGTACGCTTATTTTATTTTAAAATGTAAATGTTATGTAATTTGAAGCAAAATTTTTTTTTTTTCAAAAGCTTGGTTTTGTATAAATTTTGAATAGAAGACAGAATTAGGCTATACTTTTTTAACATTATTTATTCGAATGCTGTTTGTAATATATAAATAAGATTTTTAATTTAAATTAGCCCGCTTCCAAACATATCCTTTACCTTCTGCTGGAGTTATAGCTGTGATGCAAGCATTTTGTGACAATGGAGTTAGAGATGAAGATGGTTTTATCAATTTTCCTAATAGTCCGTAAGTATTTTTTAGGAGTTCTAAAAAAATGGTCTTTAAACACTAGATTTTTTTTTTTTTATTTGACATATGATTAAAATTATTCCTTTGAAATTTTTGTTTATTATAATTTTTAAATGAAGAGAGAATTTTATTATTTATTCATGTTTTTATGTGATATAAGCATTTTAAACTACTAAAATCTATGCTAATAATTTAAATATGAGGCAGTGAAAATTTGTTTTCTAAGAATGTAAGAAAATGAATATTCTTTACATTTTATTGATTTTGTGGCAATGATTATGATTTATTTGCAGTAAAAGAGATAGTTACAACTATAAGATATTCACAATATAGAAATGACAATTATTAATAGCCTCTTTTCAGTACATTAACTATCTTTTTGTTTATAATTTGTCTACATTAAAAAACCTGAGCTTTGTTATAATACTTTTATTGGTATAGGTCCATAATTATTGGCTCATTTTTTAAAAAAATATATTTCTTTGTTAAAAGATGTACTATTAATATTAGATATTCTATGACTTACAATAATAGCATTAATAATTTAAAAACATTTCTAATAAAGATATACATTTCAGACAGTACCCTTTGTAAATATTTACTGAAAAAAGATAATTTTAAATGAAAATTTTAAGTTTTTCATACATTAGGAATAAATATTTCATGATAAGAAAACTTATGATAAGGAATAGTAAAATATTTTAATGCATTATGAACATAAGGACTTTATTTATTTCATTTTTAGCATTGCTTTTAGTAAATAGAGAATTACAGGTATAAAAATTATTTTTTTGTACACATAATTTTATTCAAGGACAATCTTGAAATTTGCATGATATTGATAATAAATCAAATTAGAAATAACTGTATCACATTTAGGTCATTAATTTTTTAAATAATTTTTCTCACAGGCAAGTTAGAAAGTGGAATTAAAAAATAAGATGACAAATATTGCTTAAATAAAATCCAAATGCTTATATTTACTTTCTTTTTTATGTAATTCTTTCTTTTAACAAGATAGATCAGTCTGCAAATTTCATTGGACAAATTACCTTGTCAAGATAATTTCTATCGTTTTATTAGAAAGCCTTTTCGAATTTCTTTGTGTATTTGGGATGAATTTTTTTTTATGCATATATAACTAAGCAGTTGAATGGCTGTTTTAAAGTTTTACAAAATATAATATACAAAATATATTTTTCATTCATTTATTATTATTGTATTTTTGTACTTGTATAGAATTACTGAATTTCTTTCAAAACTGAACAACATTTCTCAAAAGAACAACTTTTTCAACCTGATTTCACACCAAATGAAATGGATGAAATACCTATTATTTACAAATCTATTATTGAAGATCCTGTAGCAGTTCATGACAGTTTTACCAAAGCAGCTGGTATGCTTTTTAATAATTTTTAATTTATAGTTACTTTTAAAAAGTGCATCAGAAAGTAGTGTATTTAGTAATTAAACAGTTAAAAAAAATTATCTGCAAGAATAAAAAAAAAAAAAAAGTTTAACAAAATTTACAGGTAAAAAAAGAAAAAAAACTAAATAAAAGCAGTAATAATTAAAAAATTTTACAGATATAAATCTATTTTTGTATTTTCAAGGTGGAAAATATTATCCATTTTTAAAGTTAATGAAAAATAACTAAATATCTTTTGGTTAAGAAGAGCAATTATGATCATCACTTAAAATTCAATGCTCTCAAGTATTGAAATTATTTAGTTACTAAATTAATGAATAATCTTCATTTGGAATATAATAGTACTTGAAATAATTAAATTATATATTAATTTATGAATGTTTCATATAAGTTTTTCAATATTGTTTTGTGATTTAGTTTAATTGATTGTTTGTGATTGATTTTTTTTTTTTTTTTTTAATTTTTAGAAATGCAGATTGGAGATCTGATTTTCAATAGAAATGATTTTATGGAAATGCTTATTAAAAATTTCTCCTTACCTAGTGCTGAGTTAGAAGCCTTCCTCAATTCTTCCCTTGTTCCTGAAAAGGTAAATTTTCAAATGTATTTATATTTTTCTTATATTTAAAAATATATTTAATAATATTTCCTTTTATATTTCATATGCCCTTTTTGGCAAATAGTAAAAAAAAAAAAAAAAAAAAAAGGACTGCATTTATTATATGGTTAAAATATATAACCACAAACAAACAATTAGCCAAAACTATCAACTATAGACAGCCATGAATTAATAATAATAATGATGATTGACATTAATAATGACAGTTATCATGTTAATAAAAATAATAGAATTAATATAATTTTAAATTTCATATTTACTTAATAAATATATTTGTAATCCATGATACTTTTATAATGATGTAAACATTTATTTAATAATTAATGCAACCTTTTATTATTTCTCATTTATCAAAGTATTAAATCTTTTTATTTTTACAGTTATATCTTCTAATATTTGGGCAACTTTCCAAAGATGATCCTGAAATTCAGTATGGAAATGGAATACCCTCTCATGCCAACTTCTGATCTTTTAACTGGACAGGACCCTGATCTTTCTGTTATTGTTGACTCTTTTACATTTAATAGCATTGAACATCCCTCTTTAGAACATTTATATGATTTACTAGCATATCTTGAGAGGCATAAGGGTAAATTTAAAGTTGTTTGGGGTGTAATTGAAAAAATGTTTGATTCACGATTGGATGTAACTGTCACAAATGATGATATTGGTGCTATTGCTGAAGAATTGAAAGTATGATTACCTTATTAATCTTTTATAAAATTTTAAATAAAATTTTATAAAAAAGTATGAATTAAGGGAGATAATTATTATTTGTGTACTAAAAATCAAATTTTTAATTTTTGCAAAATATTTCTTTTGTGTTTTAACTGATTAAGAACATGAATTTAAATAAAAGATTTACAGTGAATAATAATAGAAATAATTTGTTTAGAGATGAAATTAAAATTTTATTGAAAGAAAAGAATAGTAAATTTTTGTATTTCATGTGTAAAATTGGATTAAATTATTATTATTAAGAATCAAGAAAAAAGACAAATAACTAAATTGAATGATAATATAATTCAATTATTATTTATTTTACATATCATTTAATATTAAAAAAATATTATTATATGCCAGTTAATATGTATAAGGGCATTTATATATTTTTCTTTTGAAATGAATGAGTAAGTTAGGTAAACATTTCTCAAAATATCTCTGTATTGCTTAGTATGCTTATTTTTTTCATTAATTTACGTCTGTTTAGTATTTATTACTTTTGTACTCTAAAACATTTCTGAAATCAATTTCTATATATTTTTTAATTTGAATTTTGATTATGAATTTTATAGAGTATAATTTTATCACCTTCTGGGCTCAGAGAATTAATGTGTCAGAAGAATGGCCTTCCCTCTGTTTTCAAACATGAAAATGAAGTAATCACCAACAAAAGTGTAAGTAAAAAGCTTTTTTTTAAGATGTTAATATATGTTACATATTGTAATGGCCAGTTAGTATTTTGGACTAATTAATTAAAATTGTATTGTAGTCCGAGCTCCAAATTGCTTTATGCAGTATGAATCAAACTACTATGAATAAACTATCGAAAGAATTGCAGAAATATATTGATGTTGAAAAACTTAGAGAAACAGTAAGTACAAAGAATATTCACAATCTATATGTAAAAAACTATTTAAATGATAGTTAAATCGTTGAAAGCTTTGAATGTTGAATATGCATAGAAACAATTGATTTCAATTTTGAAATATATAAATATGATTTCTTTGTAATTATAGTATTAAAAGTTATTAATATTATTAACTTGTATTGTAAAATATAAAATATTTATGTGTTTTCTGTCTTTTTAGTTGCATTTGGATAATTGGAATATCACTCTGGCACAACAAAGACTGAAGAAGTTGTCTGATGATGTTAGTTTTGCAATTATCTCTAATTTTTGTTAAAGATGTTTTTTTTTTCTACCCCCCCCATGTTATGAAGCATGTGGCATTGTATTATGCTTATTTTAATAAATTATATATATATATATATATTTTTTTTTTTTTGAAAATCACATTTTATAAAAATTATATGTATTTATTTGATATGAATAAAAATGTTATTTTACAAAAATATGGTATATAATAAAAATATTCAGAAAATTATTTTCATTTTTTATTATGCTTTAGCTGTTTCAAGATAATATGCTTTTTTAATATAATGTATTTATGTAGGTTTGTAATTATAAAGAAATACTTGCAGTTTTAAGTAAGAATTTGTTTTGTCATTCTACAAGTGTTTAAAAATATTAAAAGTTTGTGCAATTACAAAGAATTTATATAATGATTATATAATTTCCAATTCTTATTTATGTATATTAATGAGAGACTTGATTGTGCATTTTTTTTCTCTTAGCTTATAAAGTTCAATGAGTTTGAAGTAGCTTTTGAGACAACTGAGTGAAATTGCATCTTCATTGCCACAGGATGCCTGTCTTTCTTTGAATGGCACTACAACTGATAATAATACATCAACTGAGGGAACAGACAATTCAAATGAACAGCCTAAAAGGTATTTTTTTCATTCCATTGTATTGAAAATGAAGAATGTCAAGAATTGAAAATGTAAAGAAAACAGTTATTTTGTAAAAAAAAATTTTTGTATGTGTGTGTATATGTAATTATGCCAAATTAGATATTTTTGCACAGTTTTAAAAATTAAGATGTTGACGATTTTGTAGGTAATTTCTTATCTATAAAAATGCATGTATATTCAATTTTATTGTATATTTTTGATTATTATAAATTTGAGTTTCATTTGTTAATTATTGTTGTACAAATAAATATTTTAAATATTAAACTTAATCATAAACTCTAATTATTATATTTATCTAAAGAATGATTGTTTATTTATTTACTTTTATAATTTTAATGAATTTAAAGTTATAACATACCTTTTATTCAAACATGGAACTGTATATATCAACATTCCTCTGAAAAATTAAAAAAATTTTCATGCTAAAAGTAGTTTAAAGTTTATTTTTTTAAGTAGTTAAATTATTTAAAATATTATTCTTTGTAGAATAATCAATATTTAATTTTATGTGATCCCTTAAAAGTGACATTTATACTTTTATATTTTTGCAAAGAAGGCATTTATACTTTTCATTTAGTGAAATATAAATTCGTTCTTTTAGGCTGCTAAATCTAATCCTCAGTATGGTTTACTCGAGTTTGGCTAGGAATGCAAAATACTATTTGTGGGAAGCAAAGGAAATTTTCCTACTAGTCTACCTGATGATGGAGAGGAAATAGATTTAGGTATTTTTTTTCTTCTGATCTTAATTTTCATTTTTAATAAATATGTATTAACTCGATTTTTATATCTATTATAAAAACATATCTGCAATTATATTTATTTGTGTACTGCATTTTATTAAATTGAACTAAGTTATGTAATCTGCAAATTTAATGGAAAATGTTAAGAATAAATTGTGTTAAAATCAAACATATTATCAGTGAAAAGATTAATTATAAAAGAGCCACTAACTGGTAATATATTGTTTAAATATACATATTGTTTTCATTGATATTATAAAAAGAATTGTATATTGATATTGTAAAAATTTTTATAAAATTTATTTATTCAGATTTTGCTGATGATATTAAGACTTCATTACTTGTATTGAGTTAAAAAAAATATCTGAATGCTATTTAAAAAGGCTATCAGAACTTTTTCCTATAAACCAATATTCATTTCAAAGTAGTATTTTTGCCTAGAAAAAATTTCTAAAATATGTTGTGCAATAATACTGTTATGAAAAAGAACTCAAATAGGAAGAAGCAAGGAGAAATTTCTTAAAAAATGATATAAAAATGTACTTTATTATTTGAAACATAATATAGATAAGGAAAGGAATGAGAAGGCAAAATTGAGTTTAAAAAAACTGTTACATTGTAAAAAATAAAAAAAAAAAAAATCTTAACATTTTATTTAAAAGCCAACATGCAAAATGTTTTTTCTATATTTTCTTTTTTATCTAGATAAGCTTGGAATGTCTAAATATCAGCAAGAACAAATAGGTATTTTTAGTTCACGTTTTGTATAGCAATCCAAGAGTATTATATGCACCTAATAACACAGATGCTGATGAAATCATAATCAAGGTTAGTGTATTATCTGTTATTCAAAAGTGTTAATGCAAATTATATTTTATATTTACAAATGAATTGTTCTTGTATAAATATACTTAAATAAAAGACATTTATTTATTAATCATCTTATTTTAATTTGTAGTACAAAAGAATTTATGATAAAGCGATATATGTTAAAGAAATAAAAACTAATTGTAATTTAGTGTTTTTCAAAGAATATTACAATGTTCTATTATCATCTTCAATATAAATTATATAATATATTCTAAATCTTCAGTTTTAGTTATATCTATTTATATGCCATATGAATCTTTATTGCAGTGACCTAATTTTTTTAATTATGATAATTTTATAAAAAATTAATATTTTTTTATTTTTAATAATTTTAAATAATTACACAATTTTTAAAATAATTATTTTATCTTAGAAAATAATTGAAAGTTAATTAAAACGAAAAAAAAAAAATATTCTACTTGATGTTTATCTTTTAAATAATAGCTAAAATTACAATGATCGAGAAAAAGAACTATTTTGTGTTTTCTTTTAAATACTGCATCACCTATAATTAGTATTTACTATAGATAAAATATTATTACTGGCTGTATTATTTTATGAATACTAACTACATCAACAATGTAGTATTCATAAAATGTGAATTCTACATTGTGAATGTTCTACTTTGTGAATGTTTTAAAACTTTCCTAGACTAAACACAAATTAATTATGGAATAAAAAAAAATAATTATTGTATTCCTAAAATATTACTAATCATTTTTAAAAGTAATCATATATGTCTGTTTGCATGTATATACTCTGTTACATTTTATAAATATTTTACATTTTACAAAATTCATTTCTTTCACTCCAAACATTTTACAAACATCTTTCTCATTATATAGGCAAATGAAACATTTGAATTGTTGGCTACTGTATCAGAATATGCTCAAAAAATGTTAAACATATCAGAAGAAATTAGAATCTTTCTAGCTGAAAATAGTACAGATCACTCATTGTCAGTTTTAAAACAGGTAAAAATGTTTACATTACATATTTTTCTTAATATATTTGTAATATGTAAATTTATAACATTTGAAATTTTTAATTCAGTGATATTATTTGCTACCATTAGTTATTTATTATGTAGTATTGATTTTACACATTTTTGTAAAAATTGAATCTCAAATAAAGTATGTGATCATCATAATAATTAAATAAAACTATTTATATGTTTCTATGTGGCTTTTCAAAATTGTAAATTAATTATTTCTTTATCATTTAGATTTTGAAGTCAATAGAAAAAAATATTTTATATGTTGTTTTAATTTATTTTATATTCCAATAAAAACTAATTTAATTATTCATATGCTGTAATTTTAAATAATGAAATTTTTTATTAAAAAAAAAAAAAGAAAATTTGGCATATTGCACTATTTTTAGTAATATGTTAATCATCCAATAAAAGAAAAAACAATTTTTGCATAAGTATATATCTTAATTTCTAATTTTTAATCTTCTTGGTAATCATAATATATTTGTGCCATTTTATTTTTATGTAAAATACTCAATTTTTAAAAATTAATTCTTCCATAATTGGTTCAGTTTTTTATTGTATGTTCCTTTTTCAGATTCACGAAAATTTCCAGAAATATCCATTATTCCTCAGTTATTCCACAGTCTCCCATTAGAAGAATTTGCTGCCAATACCGTAATCATCAACAAAGACGTTTTTCTTCAACAGTTGGATTCAATAGATAATGCAGCATGCAGCTGGATCTCTCTTATGTCTGGATTGAGTCTAAATATGTTTCAAGGTTTCAGAACGGAAGAGGATTTGCTTGATTACTTTAAGCATCAAGCATATTTTGATAATGTGACAGTTCTTGCTAGTGAGTTCCTAAAATTATTTAAAGAGTCAGTATTGTTTTTTGTATTGCATAAAACTTTGATTAATAATTTAAATTATTAAATGTCTGTAATAAACATAAATCACAAAATTAAAATAATGAATGAATTTACAGAATTAGTTTTAAGAAGTAATCTTAGTTCAAGCCAGGTGCCCTGATCTCTACTTCCTCTTACTGGACATGCTATCACCATAGGCCCAGCAAAGAAATGCATTGATTTTCACACCCTTTTCTATCAATTTCATCAACAATTCTGCTGGTGACTACAGATGTTCAACACTTCTGTTGACAACAAATTCTTTTTTCGATGATGCTAAAGCCAGGCCAATTAGTTGGCTAAAAGTTATGTGGAGAATCAACTTAATCTTTTGTGACCAGCTCTGAAAGTATCTAATGGGATGCATGATAAAATTATTATCTTTATAGACAGGTTGTATAAAAAGGCCGCTCTGTGTAAAAAAGTTCACACAAAGGAATATACTGTCATCTACGAATATTGTCCATAATCTTTATCTCAAGTATTAACTTACACCACTGGTCAAACCTTAGTTACCTAAATATACCTCAAGTTCTACTGATTTCTGTGCATTTTCAGATGGTATGCCTACCAGGACTCTTGTTGGTGTGATAATATGAATAATTAGAATACAATCAAAATGGTGACATACTGTATGTCAGAATTCATTTGACCCAGGGCCAGATTTAGATGAAAAGAGGCCCTAGGCTATTCCACTTATGAGGCCCTTTCACCTCCCATTTTTAAGTTTGTAAATTACATGAGAGATAATAAAATACATCATTACTGTGATATATATCACATGTTCAATGTTAAATGGAACATGCTGTGATTGGTACAAATCTTTATAAAAAATATGGCACAAAAAAAGTCGAGAACACTTATTTGGACATTTATTCTCAGCACCCTATATAGTACTTGTAACAATAACTAATCAAACATAATACACAACATTTACAAAGAAACAAAATTCAATAATAAAAATCTTTGCTCATGAAAATAAAATATGCAATAAAAATTATCATATTTTCTATCAAATAACTGAATGTATGAACTATACTTTGATGCAATCTAGTATATACAAATGAACAGACACAATGAGCCGAACGAGTTGATCTTAACCAATACATTTTTATGTTTGTTTATTAGTCATATGTGTAGAATTTCTCCTTATTTTCAATTTAGTGTTTACTGTTTTTCAAGAATAGTGTAATTTTAATTTTGTTAACAATTTCAGTGTAGGTCCCAGGCTGAAGCCTAGTTAGCCTATAGGAAAATGATTTGACCATACTTATAACGTCACCATTAATTCGTTTTTCTGTTCACATAAGTGAGATGCAATGCAAAGAAATGTTCTTATGGAATAAGCTTCCAGTGAATGCTGATTTGATATCTTGTTTAGGGTATATATAAATATACCTATATATGTATATTGTACATTTTATTAAGAAATATTACATATATTATGTATGTGCGTAAAATGAGATATATTAAAAAAAAAAAAACCATTAATATATTCCATAATTACTGCAAAACTTATACTAAAAAGTATCTTATGAAGAAAATCTAACCTTATTCTAAAAATACATATTATTCTGTATTGCAGCAAGTTTTTTTTCTTTCATTGAATGATTTTTCAATTTGCTTACCTTTTCTTATAGGTGTAATATTTAATATGAGTGAAGATGGTTCCATGCCAAACCATATGACGTACAAGATTAGACAAAATGCATCATTTACAACAACGACTAATCTTGTACGTAGTAGATTCTGGTTTCCTGGTCCTAGGAATTGGGGTTATGGTTATTATCAATTTGGTTTCGTTTGGATTCAGGTAATCAATAATTTACATATATTTTCTTTTGTAACATATAGATTATTTATTAAATTCAAGCTGATAAATATTAATACTAATGGCTTTAGAAAGGAAATAAAAGAGCCAAGACTAGATGAGAGGTTAATTCTTTCAAAAATACTGATTTTTAAATGTTTTTAGTTTAAGAAAGTTTTGTATGAAAAAAGTTTTACTTAAGAACTGTTTTAGATTTGAATTTTTGGGGCAGCAACTTTCTTTCATATTGTATTTTGACCTCAACCACAGCTTGAAATATATATGTTAAAGCATGCTTAATTATATATTAATTGAACAGGACAAATTGCATGGTTAGTTTAATTGTATTTGCTTTGGAACTAATGTTCTAGTTTATGTTTGTGAAGCACCTTATCTGAGAAAAGGAAATATTATCAAAATGGGAAAGAAACAAGCATGAGAAAGATATTTACCGTTTTAGTATGAGTTAAATGAAATAGTGAAAAAGTTACCTTTAACTCTGAAATTGCCATTTCTGAGATAATATTTTTATTTATCAGCAGCTTTATTAAACAATTTCTTTATTGTTATTCACGTGCCTGAAAATTCATTAGATTCTTAAAGCAATTCCAAAAGAATGTTGAAACCATTTTCTTAAATTTTTTTAATTAAAAAACAACAAGAAGAACTGGTGATTAGGACAATTAACTGGAAAACTGTTAAAATTTGAAATATTATATTTACCTCAATGCTATAATCTGTATTTATAGCCTGGATGCTATATTATTTATTGAAATTTTTTGAAATGACCTGGTGGATCATATGTTGTTGCATACAATTTGTGGATTCTTTGTATCTCAAAACTTTGAATGAAAATTCATTTAGAAAATCACTTGAAAATTATTTTTGGTCTGGTAATGAAGAGCAGAGCTTTAGGAAAAATAAACTAAGAAATTTAAGGTCACTGCAGAACCATTTAGAAAGCCATAATTTGTCAAAAGAAACAGATTTTGACCCACATCATAAGTAAATATGTGAATGGGCAAAAGTTAGAATGTTTTTTCACTTTATATCATTTAAAGTGGGTTTGCATCCTTGGAGAAGATTTAGCATTTATTTTATTTACTAGGTTGAGTCTAATAATTCTGTTTTGTTTCCATCATGATTTTTATATGCATAAACTTTCTGCCTGGGTAATTTCATAAAATATATATGTTACTATTTCATGCTTTTCTGGCGCAAAAGGCTCTCTAAAATTGAAAAATGCTATATAAGTATTAGATATCAATTGCAAATGCTAGAATGCTATTTTATAAAATATGTAGTATATTTGAAAGAAAAAGCAATTGGCACTGCTGTTGATTATTCCAGATCATTTTTTTTTTTTTTACCACTAAAAATTATGATTGCAGTTTATACACTACTGCTGATTGTAGGCAGGAAATTATGGCAAATAAAGTTAAGCTGAATATTTCAGCACTTTTCTATTTCTTAGTTTTAGTTTAAATATTCATTATTTTGGGATCTGAGAGTGAATGAATACTATATTATTGAAAATACATTGGGTGTCATAGGAAATGAGGTGTAAAATATGGAACACAGTTTGAAACAGATTAAAATTTAAGTTTAAAGTAATTTGTTATCCATGTGAAACACTTGCAAAGTTTTTAAATAAAGGTATTTTTATTTATATGTAAAAATGGTGATAATTCCTATACCTCATTGTTTCTTATAGGACGTTTTGGAAAGGGCCATGATCAGCATATATGCAGGTAGAGATGTTACTGAACCAGGAAGCTTTATTCATCAATTCCCTTATCCTTGTTATATTCAAGACCAGTGAGTAGATTTTTTTCTTTCTTTTTTTTATTTTTATTTTGTTCATTTTTTATAGTACTTCTAATTATATGAAAGATATATCAGAATGGAAGAGTGTCATAGTTTATAGTTTGTTTCAATAGTCATTAAAATAACTATCTTTTATTTAAACAATACCTTTATACAAATTTTTTTTTTCTAAATGTAATCTTGTGTAGTAAATTTAAAACAAGTTTTTATATTGCTATTATTAAACTAGAAAATAATGACTAAATAGTATTTATATTTATATTTAATATCAAAATAACAAATTCCTCTTTGATAATGTATGTTGTTTTCATAAAAATATTTGTTAATAAAAAAACTGATTTTGTGTAAAATATTTAAAAACTAATTAGTTAAAATAATATAAAAACTGATTAATAGAAAAACGTTTGTAAATAAAAACTAATTAAAGGAATATCTCTTAAATGAAATAAAAAGATATTATTATAAAATCCTCATATTAATGTAAAAATTATCTGAATTTTGTCTAAATATAAATACAAGACATCTTTCAGGGGCAACGGGCGTACCGGTTTGGAGTTCCTAGGTGGTTTTAAGAACCACAATACCTCACATCTTAATTTAATTAAAAATTAGCATAAAATGAAGTTGCTTGAATTAATGAACATCTTTCATTTTTCAGATTTTTTATTTATGATAGAGCATGTTATGCCATTGTGTTTAGCTATATCATGGGTTTACTCTGTTGCAATGTTGGTCCAAAACATTGTTTATGAGAAGGAACAAAGATTAAAAGAGGTAAGAGAAGTGTAGACAATAAATTATTCATTAATCGTAAGTGATAAAATTTTCTTTAGTAAGATGTTCAAAATATAAAATTTTTATTCTTTAATTGATTTACGCCCTGTCTGATTGTTTAGGTTATGAAAACTATGGGTCTTAACAGTGCAGTGCATTGGTTAGCCTGGTTCATCACCAGTTTTCTTCAAATGTCAATCACTGCTGCTTGTTTGACTATTATATTAAAAATATGGTTTGGTGCTTACGTACAGTAATCCTCTCCTTATATTTTTGATGTTGGAAATATTTGTTGTTGCTAATATTGCATTTTCGTAAGTATCGCTTTGTTCCTTGTTTATTTTACTTGAATGCATTTAAGTAAATTATAATTAATAGATTGTAAATATAACTTTGAAATTTTTGATATATATATATATATATCACAAAATGGATTAATGTAAAATTCTCACAAAAACTGACTTATAAAACTGTTATATATTTATCTATATCTATACAGATTATTTATGATATTGTTAGTATTTTACTAATAGAAGTATCATATACTTCCATAATTTAGAAGAATATGCCATCGGTTCATTTTGTATATTTTTAACAAAATGAAAACAATTAATTATTAAAATTTTATATAATTTTAATTAATGCAAATCTAGTACAGGCAGTGATAACATTATTTTACTTTTTGTCATCATTCTGACAGAATATATTATAATTATTTAGAGCAAATTCATAAGTTAAACTTACAGTGATTGCTGTAGCAAATTTGCAGTACCTCAAGACACTTAGTGCTGTAGAAGAAACATTGATAAGTTTACTTTAACTGTAATAAATGTTTTAATTATTATATTTTCGATGCTTCTCTGCTGACTGCTTTATTTTATTTATTGAATTAGGACTTTGTAAAAAAAAAAAAAAAACTCATTTGTTAATCTGAAATATATATTTAAAGAAAGAAGAAAACGTGATGTTATTTTTCATTAATAAAGGCTCTCCAAAAGAAAATTTCCAATAACCACTTTAATAAAAGGATTCAAATCAGTTGTTTTTGAACATAGATAACAATTTAATAAACAAAAGGAAATCATAAGATCTAATCTGTAAAATAAATAAATCTTGTATAAAATATAAGTATTTTCAATGTTCAAGTAAAAACATTTTGTGTATTACAGTAAGACACAATTTAATGTTGTTTTTATATTGTGTGGTAATAGTGGGATTCCATAAAATCACAAATTTTAATGCTTTTTATTGTCGCGATATTCCAACATCGGATTGATAAAACCGATGGAGAAGATAACCAATCCATTGGAGAGTTTTGGAAAAACTACGATATCTTTTATGTTATAATAAATTTTCCAGAATAAAGTGACAGGGAAATGTTTGAAAATAAGATACAAAAAATGTATAGTCAGAACCAAGTGCAAGGATGTTGACATCAGAGAATCCATTGTTGATGTTGACAAAATTGTCAAGCTAGCTAATGAAACAGGCTTGGATAAATGCACAGGATATTGAAAAATCATTAAAAAGTACAACAGGTGAAACTGTTTCATTGATGATCTTGAAGTAGTAAAACAAGAAGTGTATGTAGACAGCAAAATTGCATTTTGAAAAAGGAAGGGCAAAAGGAATTTTCAACAGATTTTCTAAAAGGAATTTAATTACTATAATGGAAATTAAGGATGGTTATAAATTTTTTTTTTAATTTACATAGATGTTTAAAGACACGATGAAGTGAGGGTAATGATGCGATGTCCTGCTATCTACAATTATTTGCCAAACAAATCAGGGAAAAGGCAAATGCTGTTAGAAGACTTCATATATGAAAAACAAAAATTATCAAATGGGAGAACCTTCCTCATCACAAATCTAATAACTTCTTATA
The DNA here is from genome assembly GCA_021605095.1 of Caerostris extrusa. Classification (NCBI taxonomy): domain Eukaryota; kingdom Metazoa; phylum Arthropoda; class Arachnida; order Araneae; family Araneidae; genus Caerostris; species Caerostris extrusa. The sequence goes on from BPLR01016862.1 coordinate 93,523, forward strand.
CTCAAACTTTTTATTTTTATTTTCATGAAAGTTTTAGGAATAAAAATCAATACTAGCAGTAATAAGTCTATAATTATTGTAATAAAAGCAATTAATAATAAATTTTACAAAATATTAAAACAAAAAATGATAAATTTTCTGACTTTGTCTTCTTTTTCATTTATCCTCATTATTTGTGTGTTAAGATGAAGTCATTTAACACAGGAACTTATTGGAATGTATCGCCCATATAAAACAGGGTCTTATTGTATTTTGGAATTAAAAATGTATTTAATTTTATTTACAATGATTGTTTTCAAATATTGTTGTAATTTCTTTTAGATTTTTGGTTAGTGTTGTATATTCCAAAGCTAAGTTAGCAGCTAGCATGTGCTGGAATTATATACTTTTGACATATGTACCTTACATGTACATAGCTGTTCGCGAAGAAGCTGCTCATGATCATATCCCTGTTTGGTTAAAAGTCTTGCCGTAAGTATGTTTTAATAATTTTATTTTTAAAAGTTTGTTTTTATGTTAATGGATGCCCTGTTAATGGATTTTAGATTTTAAGATTGATAATATGAATTGATATTCAAATTGTTAGTTAAACTGAGGTGTGTGCAAGGAAATTGTACGTATTTAAATATTAAATAAAATTTTCAAAATGCATCTATAAATATATGCTGATTAGTAAAAAATATTTATTAAATTTTTAAAAATATGTTGACTTATTAAAATTTTTAGAAAGTTGCTTAATTTATAAATTTAATAAAAAAACTTCTTTTAATATACTGCTTTTAAAATTAAATTATGTATTTATTTTTAAAGAAATGTCTTAAATGTTTGATTGATAATTATAAATCTGGTTTAATTAATTTCTTAATTAAAGGCTGTTATTAATTATATATTGCTGTAAGATCTGTAGGATCGTTATGTAAGCTAATTTTAATTATTTATAGTCCCTGTTATCCACTACTGCATTTGGACTTGGTGCTAAATATTTTGCATTTTACGAAGAAGTAGGTGTAGGTGTTCAGTGGTTTAATATTGCCATATCACCAGTTGAAGATGATGAATATAGCCTGTTGAGTGTGGCTATCATGATGATGATAGATGCTACTTTATATTCGATTTTTAGTGTGGTATATTGAGAATGTTCACCCAGGTAAGAACTCATGCATATTTTTTTTTTTTTTTTTTTTTTACAGAATAGTATTTTAAATTAAAAAAGAAAATCATTATTGCATTAATTTTGATTGAAATAAAAATTAAAAACTAAATACGTTTAGTCAGAATTCAAAATATATGTTAATACACAATAAATGGCTTATATTATTGAAAAAAAAATGTTACCCCTAATTGATGATTTTCTACTAATATTCTTTATTACAGTAAAACATAAACTATGGATATTTGATTACTTTTTGTTGTTTTGCATACTTTTCAATCTTATAAGAATTGAATTTACATTGTAATTTTTTTTTTTGTTTAATTCATCAAACATTATTTTTATTTTTGATTGCTTTATTAAATATCATTTAATTGAAATTATATTTTCAGTTTATTTAGAAGTAAAGTTATTACAATAACAGTTCTTTAGCATTTTCTAAAATCAATTCTGCCATGTTAAATTCAATTATTTGGTTGTTTCATATCCATTATATATTGAAATCACTACATTCACATAAAATATATTTCAAAATAGTTCAGGTTTTTTTTTGAATGACATATATGACAAAATTTAGGAGGACAAAATGAATGTTAATGTCATAAACTTTTAAATGCTAATATAATATATAACTTGACTTGACTTAGAGATTTATGCTCACTGATTTGCCTGCTTTAATCTCAAATTGTCCAATTATGGTTGAATGGAAAATAAAGAAAAAAATGACCTATGAAATACAAACTTTTAATTCATAATAAAAACAAAAAAATATAAGCAAAGAACAAAATTTATTCTTGTTCTCCTACTGCAGAAATCTTAGAGCTCCTTAAAGAAAACTCAGTTACTTGGAATTATAATAAATTGCTTCATTTTTTGGAATTTTTTTTTTTAAAACAATGATATAATTTTATATTTATTTAATATTTGTTTAGGGTTCTTATGGATTACCAAAGCCTTGGTATTTTCCATTTACAAAAACGTATTGGTTTGGCAGTATGCGGGCAGATGCAGATTCAAATTGCTTTAATGATTGTTGGCGCTTTATTAAAAAAAACATAAAAAATGGGGTTTGTCTGTTATGGAGGAAGATCAAGCTCATGCCATGACTAACAGAACAAGTTAGTTTATTAAATTTTTCTTACTTTTACATCAGTTTTTATTGAACATTTTTGTTATTAAAGTTCCATAAGTGTATCCTTAATAATATTAGTATATTGCTCTATAGTAAAATTGTAAGCAAGTTATTGATTTAAAATTTTTATGTGCTTGCAATTTAATTATCTCTAATTTTTAGCTGATTCCAGATATTTCGAGTCAGATCCATCAAATCTTCCACTGGGTGTTTGTATTGAAAATTTAGTAAAGGTAAGAACTTTTTTATAATATAGATATTTTTTTTTCTTGTAAAAAGTATTATTAATTATGTTACTTTTATAATACTTCAATCACATATTTTATTTTATTGAAAATATGCAATAAAATAATTATGTGTTGTGTAATAATTATGATATTTATGACAATGTTAAAATAATTTGGTCAACTGTATATTATAGAAAAAAATTTTATTATGATTTTTTAAGATTGAAATTGTAGTTCCTTTATTCCTCATATATGTGAAATAATATAAAAACATAATGTTTTGCTATTAATACAGTATTATAATTTTTTTATTTGTATCAGTATACAGAATTGTTTCATATTTGATGAGGCAGTTTTTCGCAAAATATGCAAAAAAACGTTGTTATGTTAATATTTTTATATTCGCACATTATTTAAGGATAGTAGATTTTATTGGCCTCCGTATCTTTTGATTTTTTTTTTTTTTTTTTTACTTATTTATGCTTAGAAAATTTTCAAAATGCATTTCTGTCTAAATCAACTTATTTTTGGTTTTTGTATATGCTTCATTTTATATGCTCGAGTTTGACGACTCACTCATAGTGTTAATTGCTATAGGGAAAAACTTTGCTATCAGTTCTTAAACTATTTCCTATTAAGCTACTGACCTCACATTCATTTTTGTAAGTAACTCTCATAGATAATGCACAATATAGTATGGTGCAATAATATTTGTAAAAAAAATGATTGATAAATTGGCATTTTACAATATGTAAGATTTCATATGCTTATGAGTCAATGGGTAGAGTAATGACAAAAGAATAGATTTTAAATACAGACTTAAAGCACATAATCACATAAAACATTTGAATGAGGTATAACAAGACAGCAGTTGAGAGAAAAAAAAATTATATATTTTTACTCTGATTCTATAAATTGTAATATAATTATTGAAAGTAGTATGTTTATTCATTGTCAAAAAATATATTAATTAAATAATTTGATAGATTATGTGTAATTAAGACTAAAAATTAAAATTGCAAAACTATATTTACATTTTATAAAATATACCTTTATTTAATATGAATTGAAAAGAGAAAGCTAATTAATCTCATAATTTAATGAAATTAAGAGATTAAATAATACTTAAAACTATAATTATTTCATCTCTTCAATTTTATCTCTAATTATTAATCAAAATTCACCACAATTTTATATCCAAAATAAAAAGAAATTGTGGAACATCTTAATCATGAAGTTTAATAATCAAATTGAATTGCCAAAAGCGAAATTCATGATCTTTATAATATAAAGATCGGGAATTTTATAATAGATTTAATTTATATATAACTCTTTTTTAGGAATATAAGTCAGGAAATAAAGTGGCTGTGAATAGACTTAGTCTGAATCTATATGAAAATCAAATAACATCATTTCTTGGGCACAATGGAGCTGGTAAAAACAACTACAATGTAAGTCTAGTATTCAGAAATATTTAAATTTCATATAATTTCCTTATTTAAGTTTAAAATATTATATATTTATTTACATTTTAGCAAAACATTAAATTAACTGAATAAATTAAATTTAATGAATTAACTAAATGCTCATACACAATAAATTATGTTATAAAAATTAAGTGACAGATATATTTGCACTTCATTAATTATAAATTAAAAATCAAAAATATATTCAAAACAATAAAACGTTTTATATTTTACATTTTAATAATTCTGATAAAAATAACTTTAAAATCATTTAGAAATTTTCATTGTTAATATCCATTAATTATATAGTGTAAATTTAATAAATTATTATTTTCTTATGAAATATTAATTAAAAAAAATTCTTCTAAACATTAATTAATAAATAAAAATATGTCTATTTATTTATTGTTAATATATGCCTTCAAATTTTTTTTTTTTTTTTTTTTTTTGTTAGATATTTTACTTAATTTTTATATCTGTTTTAAAAATTAATAATTCTTTTTAATTCCCAGGTCTATCCTAACTGGATTATTTCCACCTTCTTCTGGTTATGCTACCATATATGGATATGATATAAGGAGTGAAATGGATTTCATTCGTCAGAGTATGGGCATGTGCCCCCAAACATAATGTTTTTGTTTGAAGAGAGAAATTATTTCATTTTAATTCTTTTCATTATATTAACAGTTCAATTCTAATGTTACTTGAGGCTTAATTTGCATACCATTACCAATACTTATTAAATTATAATTACTAATACTTATTAATTTAATTAATTATACTTATTAAAGTATAATTAATTAAAACTGTGTTAAAAGTTAAATTTGTATAAAAAATAAACTATTTTTTATTTTTTAATTCATTATTATTTTTTTTAAAGTTTTCTTTATAAAAATACTAACTTTGTACTCTTTTATTACTTAATAAATAATTTTGAATTATTTTTTGAAGAAAAATATTTACTTCTCTATTGTTTATTAAATAATTTGGAACATATATTAAGTTTCTTTATTTTTAATTATATGGATATATACTGTAGGATATTATTGTTATATATGTGTGGTTTAAAATTATTTTACTTTTATGACTTTTTCTTCCTCTTAGATAATCTAATAAAAAAATTAAATTGTTAATCATTTATTTCATGAATATTAAGTAATTTTAAATGTCTTGTTTCAAAGGTTGACAGTGGAAGAACATTTATGGTTCTATGCCAGTTTAAAAGGGACTGAAGGAAGTGATTTAGCTGAAGAAATGGATAAGTAAGTGTACAGTTTAAAAATATATAAAAATATCATTTTATTAAAAGAAACAAAAATAAACATTTAAAAAAAAAAAAAATCAATCTATAAATTTTTGAATCTTTTGCTGTCTGCATCTCTTTCTTAATATTTTTTTTTTAATTAGTATTAATGCATCTACAGTGATAGCTATAAATTTTGTATCATATCACTTAATGAACAAACAAAATGTTGAACTCCATACAACTTTTTAACATCAGGATTTTTATATTTTTTAATAATTTCACATATTTAATTAATGTGTTGGGACTTGAAGGCCGAGTGACTAGCGCCGGTGTCACAGGTTTTGAATTCGAATCCTGGTGGTGCCATGGATGTTTGTAGTGGTTTGGAATTCACTTTAAACTGTAGTTCCCGGTCTAATATGGTGTTGGGGGTAGGTCTGACAACCCTACCCCTGTAAAAAAGAAAAACATATCACGTTGCGTAATCTGCCAATAGGCAGAGGGCCTTGGCCTACAATGGGGCTGCTGCTCAATGTTGATGACGATGATGAATTAATCTTGTTAAATTCATGCATATACTCTGCAATATAATACATAACTTAAATTGCTTCATCACTAATATATTGAAAAAAAATACGGAACTTAATAAAGAAAGTCTACAATATTTACCAATTTTGTCGCCATCTGATCAGTAAATTAAAGAAAGAATACGATTGGTAATTTTTTGAAATTGTCAAAGAATCTTAAGTTAATGATTTTTTTATTAGCTTATTTAGAGTTATAATTTTAGTCATGGATGAAAAATAGTATAATATTAAAAAAAGAAAAAAAACAGTTATTATCCAAAATACCATATACTGATATTATAAAAAAAGGTGCTAACTTTTAAGTGACGTAAGATGTTAGGCCATTACTATAATATAATGATAATTATATTGTTTATAAGGTGTCTGAAATAAAAAATTATATTAATGCCAATTTTTATCCTAATATTTTTACATATTTGTTTTCTGTAGAATGATACAAGATTTGAATCTTCCACTGAAACGCCACAGCAAAGTGAATGTTTTGTCTGAGGAATGAAAAAGAAAGCTATCTGTTGCAATAGCTTTGTTGGTGGTTCCAGGGTAGTTATCCTTGATGAACCCACGGCTGGTGTTGATCCATATTCAAGAAGAGCCATCTGGGATTTGATACTGAAGTATAAAGTGGTGAGTGTTTTAATAGAAATAAGATTATGCGCTGATTTATTGTAGTTTCTTGCACTAATACTTCCATAATTAAGGTGTATTGGTATGTATCCATACATCTGAGATGACCCAATGAACTTTGCCATCCTTTCTTTCCCTCCCGCGCAATTCAGTGAATATAAATCTCATCATTTTCAAATTGTTATGTAACAATTTCATTGTCTTTAGGTGTTTCATATAGTTTGTGGTTAGTCAATTTTTATAGGCATGTACTCCTTTTTAATTTGTTAGACAAATATTTATTTATCATTACTACTTCTGATTTTGTTTTTTTAATTTTGGTTTGATTAACAATGTCAGTTCCATTATTTGTCATGTTTGATGGCCTATGTCCGAGGGAAAGGAGATGCTGTTGATTGAGGTCCGGTTATTAGGCTCTTATGTGAGCAACAAATCACTTTAGCCCCACTTCTGGTATATGGATGCAAGGTCTCTGTTTCTAGTGTATTAACGAGTGGTAGAGTTATAACGAGTTAACTAACCAACCAACTTTTCGTAATTCGGGATATGTCATATAATCAAAATCATTTGATAGTGGAAACCATATTAGCAAGGTTTTTTTTTAACATACGAATATTAAATATAGTTGTAAATACTAAAAATAAAATAACTACTAACAATATAAAAGTAAATTAGCATATTATAAGAATAATAAAATAGACATATTCAAGAGAAGGTGTGATCTGTAATTGAATTTTTTCAATTAGAGTAAAAATTAAACCAATGTTCAAAACCATAATCTGCATATTTTATCAGTTTTTTTATTTGAAACTACTGCAAGTTTTAAGTGATTTTTCACATAAAGATTGGTTAGTTAGCCAAGAACCAACTATATCGTATTGCAGGTCAGCAAAATTACCAAAGATTCCTTAAAATATAAATTTAATTAAATAATGGTGGAGACTCATCTTCATATTTACTCAAGAGAATTTGAATGTTGTTTTATCATGGATAAATTTCAAAACTTCAATAATTAAATTATATATCAACATTGGTGTAATAGAATATTAATTTCAAAATAGTGTCAATCAATAGTAATTATTTTAAAATGTCTTTCTCCATTACAGTATAAAATTGTAGATTGTTAAGTTAAAATTTGTATTTTAACATTGTAGGTAGAACAATTTTGTTATCCACTCATCATATGGATGAAGCTGATGTTCTGGGTGATCGGATCGCTATAATTTGTAATGGTCAGTTAAGATGCTGTGGTACTCCCTTATTTCTGAAAAATAATTTAGGAGATGGATATCATCTGTATATTGTGAAAACAAGATGAAACTAATATAGAGAAGGGTAATAATTTAAAAACCTTTTTCTTTTTTTTTCATTGCCTTATTTAGTCTAACCAATGTATAAAGTGTTAAGTTCGTACTACTTATCTCACATTTAAAAATTGTTGTGCAGTAATTTGTAAAACATGAGCTATTATTAATTTTAATTTTTAATTATGAAAATTTTTGTTTGTAAAAGTAACATTTTTTTCTTTTTACTTTAGTACATAATAAAATGTAACCTATTTATATTTTAAGCTGTTTATTAAATGTATGAATATTATTTTTTAGAATATATTTTTGAATAACAAAATTTTATGCATTACAATGATTTGCGTTTATAAATAATTCTTTATTTCTACGCTATAAGCCAAATCAGTGATTTTTAAACTGTGGGATACTAATATGCTGACCTAGTAAACCTGATAAAAAATGGATTTTTATCTCATTATACTAATTATTTTTTGCATAAATTTCTCTTATTCAGTTAGGGTTTTTGTACTTTATTTCATTCTTGTTAACTGCATATATTATTTTCAATAGAAAATATTCAGAATACAGTGACATCATTCATCTCTAAGCATGTCAGCTCAGCATATCTTGCATCAGAGTAAACGAGAATTGCACTATATTTTGCCAATCAACGAGCTACGAAAAGGAAGCTTCAAAAGCTGTTCATTGCTTTGGAAACCAATATGTCAAGCTTGGGTATAGCTAGTTATGGCATTAAAAACACCACTCTTGAAGAAGTCTTTTAAAAGTTGCAGAAAAGGATCTCAAAGAAGGTAAACTGTTTTTATATTAACAAAACTATTTTCTTGTACATTTTTTTTAAATGTTTTTTTTTATTCTAAAAATAATAGAATTGCACTATAATGTTGTAAAACAGTAGCAAAAAAAAAAAAAAAAAAAAAAAAAATGGTAGTAAACAATAGCAAATAATTTTTTTCATTAAAAATAAAAGATAAGGCTCAATTTCATTTAATTTTAGTTACTTTCCCTCTATTTATTGTGTTTGATAGTATTAAATGTTTTTATTAAAAAATTTAATATTTGTGTAGTATCCATTATATAGTTCATTTATCATGCTAGTCAATTTTCTTTTTAAAGTTTATTTGTTTCTGAGAGCTTAAATACTATAGCATTCATTTGTCATTTTAAATTTGACTTTTAAAATTTTATTAATAGAATTAATGTTAAATCTAATTTAATTTTTTTCTTGAAATATAATAATGTTTTTAGTTTACATATTGCCAGCTCATTTCTTTCATAAAAAGAAGTGAAATTTATTTATTTGATTTTAATATATATATTCTTTATTTTTATAAAACATAGATTTTATAGATATGGATAATATGTGTATTTGAGCACTTTCTTATTTGTTATTATTGTATTTTAATTTATAAATTAGTGGATTCTTGATATTACAATGAATCAACATGTTTTGAATTATGCAAAAAAAAATTATATAACTTGGTTTTGGAATTTTTAGAAATTAATGAATTAAAAATCATACCAAAAAATAAGTCATTATAATTTATAAAAAAAAATATTTTATTTAAAAAGAATATACCAAAATTATTAATGCAGCAATTTAATCAAGTGAATTTTGTTGTTATTTACTATTTTTTAATCTGTTAGGAAATCATTTATTGTATTTAATTTTTAATACATTTGATGGAACTTATTTGAATTTATATTTTTTTTACATTTGTATATAATGACTATGTACATTTTGCATGATTTCAACTTCTGCATTTGCACAAAAAATTCTTTAATTGTAATAATTAATCTTTTACTTCTTAAAATTAGTGATTATGTATGAAATTCTTAATGCCAAACTATTATGAAATAATAATTCGAATTTCTTTTTTTTTTTTTTATAGTTCGAAAAAGAACTTTTTTTTTTTTTAATTCTCAAAACTTAAATTAGCAGTGATAGGGACTGTTATATATTTTGATGTAATATTATTATGATTTTATTTTATTAAATTTTAACAATATTAACTTTTTATTAAATTAGGGATCTAGTATTCTGTACAGTATAGTATAAGAAATCTTTTATTAAGTGGAAAAGGCTGTTTTATTGCCTTTCAGGAACCTTTAGGAATAACTGGTATTCGTTTGCATGATTAGGTAAATATGGAATTGAACACCAACCAAGCGGCCAAAATGTTAATATGAGAAGCTTAAGCATATTGTTACAGAGCTTGTTGAATCTGTAAAGCATTTACTTCAATTTAAAACTTTTGTAGACTCTTTTATAAATTTTAACCACTGAGTCACTATCAGGAGTAGTTTTAATTTAGTAGATTAATTAAGGCATAAAAATTAAAATAAGGATAAAGGTAAAATGAAAAATTGTAGTACTAAAGCAGGGGTGGCCAACCTGTGGCCCACCTTGAACATTTTGCGGCCCATGAGATTTATCATACTTTTACAAAATATATTTATTTTATAATGGCCAAAGTAGTGAAAACCAATATATTAAAAATGCATTATTTGTGAATCCATAAATTTAAAATTAGCTGCCAAAATTAGGAGAAAATTAACTTTGCTTTTAAAATAATATTCTTGCGAATATATTGTCTGTTTTATTTATGAGTTCAGAATAATAACATTATATTCTGTGAACGTGATGCATGAGCATCGATTTTCAAAGAGCTAAGTGAAAGTGAAGGACATATAATTTTATATGCAGCCCACAGATTTAGGATACATTTCCAAAATGGCATCAGATCATTTGGGTGGCCACCCTGTACTAAAGAATCCACTTTTTATGATGTTGAATTTTTAAATCATGATGTTGTTTTTCAGCTAATAAAACATAACCAAAAATATTTACATTACTTAAAAACATTTTTTGTGCTTAAATTACCCTTAGATATGTCTACATTTAGTGATAGCAGTCCCAAACAAACAAATTCCAGTGGATTTTATGACTCAGTATCACCTGTTCCTGAAGAAAATTCCCCTGTTCATGAGTTAAATGATATAAGTTTGAGTGAAGTATCCAGCTCTGAACCAGCTAATGGCTCAATCGTAAACTCTTCCATTTGTAGTAGAAAAATCTGCTGATGATAAGAAAGCAGATTACTATCAGCTGCCATCTGGTCGTGCTACTAGAGAACAAGATGGTATGAAGTAGTCAATAACTGTGCATGTTATTTTAGCATGGCTGTAGAAAATTCATTTTTCTGGCATAATAAATTGGAATTCTGTACAATTATTCTAATGCATGTGAAGCTGCCCAAATTCTTACTCCTTTAACTGGATTTAAGAAACAGTGTGCATGAATTTAATTTCTGTCATGTAGTGGGTCTTCACTATTTATTGTTCTTTAAAGATTTAATTTGCATGGCTTATAATTTGACTTTATGCATTAAAATTCTTATTCTTCATAAATATTTATTTATCTGTTTAATATGAATGTTTTTAATTTTTACCAAAAAATAGAGTAAATGTTAAAATTATTAATATATATTTATTAAAAATTCTAAGAAATTATATTCAATTGTATTCTTTACATTTGGTATATATTATGTAAATATTTACTACATTAGATCAGTTCTTTAGAATATTCTTATAAAGTGATGTTTTCTAGGAATAAATTTGATAATTTTAAGTAGATTCTTCTATAACAAATATGAATTTCTTTTCATTCTTGAGAAATTTTTTTTAAATTGCATTCACTATTTTAACTTTTATGCAGAATTTGGTTTCATAAAATAACAAGCCATTGCTTTTATAAAATGTTTCATGAAATTTTTGTCAATTAAAGTTGCATAAGAAAATATGCAACTTTTTAATTGACAAAAATTTGAAACATTTTATAAAAGCAATGGTTTGTTATTTTATGAAACCAAATTCTGCATAAAAGTTAAAATAGTGAATGCATACTATATAGATATTCAGTTGCATTTTTGCTTGAATGTTAATTAATTTTATATTTGCTTTAAATGTTTTCTTTGTTTTTAATGCTAGTGTCGCATTAAGCATGTTAATTAAGTAATTTACTTGCAGCTGACTTTTTTTTTCAATTTTCTTATACATATACTTAATTTTTAAATTTTTGTACATACCAAAAAAATTATTTCATGAAATATGTATATTATTTAATAAAAACATATATTTGTGCTTGTTAGATTTTTTTTTTTTTTTAATGTTTTCCATTCATTGTGTGGAAAAAAAAAATTGCATAATAAATTTTACCTTAATCTTATTCTGTATTCTAAAAACACTTTTGCTACTTTTAAGTTACAAATTTCATGTAAATATTTTTAAAATAAATTTCATCTTATTATGCAAAGGTTAAAAATTTACTCTCTAATCATTTTTGTAAGAGTTGAATCTAATTTAATTTTATCTCTTTTAAATTTAACTTAAGACTTTTATTTAACTTTTATAGAGTTATTTATTTATTATTTTAATCGACACTACACATTCTTCTCTAATAAAAAATAAATTCCTTTTGCTGATTTTTTTTTTTTTTTTTTTTTTTTTTTTTTTATACAAGCATTGAAGAAATAATAATTTTTTAAATTTTCATTTAAACACAACCTTCGTGTTATAAATTATTTTTGAGATTAATGTATTTTTTTCTTAATATGTGTTGATAAACTACACACTTTCTAATTTTTATCTTGCAACATTTTTCTAGAAAATGTCATCAGGCAATTTGGGTCTTGAAGGATGTGGTAACTATAAAGTTGAAGGCAAAATGCTCCCCTCTTCCAACAGTTTACAACCATACTTCTGAAGAGATTCTATTGTACCAAGCGTAACTGGAAAGGAATTTTTTCACAAATCCTTCTTCCTGCCTTCTTTGTCAGCATAGCAATGTCTGTCGCCTTGACTGCTCCCAAAGTAGAAGATCTTCCACCTTTGGTACTGAGTCCATCTCAGTATTATAACTACACTCAGCCTCAAGGAAATATAATTCCTTATTCAAGCAATAAATTAGATGTTGAAGACGTAGAAGATAGGTTTGTTATGGCTATTCTTTTTACAGTTTTAAAAAATATTTCGCTTTATTATTAAAAATGAGGATTGTTTTATAAGTGTGTTATTTTCTAAAAATGCAAGATCCATTATATAAAACTTCATATTGGGTTATAATTATGCTTTATGAAATATATTCAGTGACAAAATAGATATTTTGCTTTGGGAATAATTATTATTTTAAAAAGAATTTTGCTCCAAGAGTTAGTTTTTCATTAACTTAAGAAAAAAAAAAATCATCCTTTGTTCTAAAGAGAAAAAGTTCAGCATCTTATAAGAGATTTATTGACAACACAGTAAATTTAACTAATTGTTAATATTTCAGAGATGAAAGTGACAGATTCATACAAAAATAAAATGACAATTTTATTAAAAAAAAAACCCTCACAAAACAAAACTTTTTTTTTTTTTAAACTATGAAACATGTTGGGAAAACATTATATTTTATCATCTGTTTATTAAATTTCTTTTAAATTTTATGATAGCCAAGGATTTGAATTATTTATTTATTTTCAAATCAGTTCATTTACATAATTCAATTACCTTGTATTCGAATGTCATATTGTTTGAGATTAGATGTGTTCTTGTTACAATACTTTTACTGTACATTTTTATCTTAAATAAGGGAAATTACAAAATGAATGTTATTTAAATCATGGTAATATCCAGTATTCAAGAGGCTTGATAAGATACCTATTTATTTTTCAATTGCTGTGTGACTTGTATATTGAAGCCATAATTCTGTGAAAAAATATGATACATTGTATCAAAGATAATGATTTGAATTATCTTATTCAATTCTCAAAATAGACAAAAAAATTATACTATTTATTGTAAGTGACTTACTATTTATTTGAACTTTTTCATTGGTGATAGAGGCTTTTCTATTTTTTTAAAATTTTTTTTTCTATCATATTGGACAGATGCTGAATTCTAATGAGGTTTCCTAGTTACAAAAATGCCTTATACATTATTTGTTTTACATCAGTACATTTATTTCCATATTTAATTTTGTTGAAATTATTGGTTTATTTTTATAAAATCTTGTAAGTCATTTAATTTTTATAAGCATAAAATATTCTTCTAATAATTTTCTTTGCTTTTTTATGTTCTAGATGGTCTAAAGATGCAAATTCTGGGCAAGTCTCTGACACTCTGTACATGCCATCTGGTGTGGGTGCTACTTGTGTTTTTAAATCTCCATTTAATAACAGTTTTGATGAAAACCAATTTTTCTGCTCGTAATTATGACCTGCTGTCTGCTTTCTTTGAACCATCTTGTGAAAGTGTTTTCATGCCTGGACTTCCATTGGATAACTTTGTACCTCCACCACCTACAAATAGTCCAAACATATTAAACAATTTAAATAATTTTACTCTGATCAGAACAACAGGTAAGAATTTTAATTGAATTATAATATTTCAAATAAATTGTCTCAGCTATATTTGTCCATTTTATTTGAGAAAAATATTATTATTTTTGTAAATTCTCAAAGGTTTTCCATCATATTGCATTCTTAGTTATTCAATAAGAATGATTCATGGTAAAAGATACTCGTAGAATATTGCTGTCTGATGAATGGAGCAAATGCTTTATTTCAAAGTGTGTTCTTTTTTAGAAAAATGCAGATTTAGTATTAATTACCTAAAAGTTTTATTGACAAATTTAGCTTTTATATGTTGACACTTTTTCAGTAGTGATCTTGATTAGTTATGTTCTCTGAACATCCAAACAAGGATAAGTTTCCTATATGTCCCTGATTAAAAATTTATCTAAAGAAATATTATCCATTATCCCTGCAAGTTGTTGAATATTTTAATTGTTTAATTTTTTACAGAATTAATTATTTTTGTTCAGATTTTTAGTTCTATATCAAGCAGTTTCAATTTTAAAATATTAATGATTTCTCTCACAACAATTTCAGTGAATTATATTATTTCTTCAGCAAATTTGAAATTAATACTAAAATTAACTAAGATTTGTCTAAGCAGTAGAATAGCATTTTATTAGTAGTTGTATAGTATAAATTCCAATCAAATTAGCGATAGGCAGTTCATGATTGGTCTAATCATTGTTCTGACATTTTTGATAATCATTTGCATTTTTATAATCAAGCGACAATTTCCTTTTAAATTATTCATTCTTTGAAAATTAAAAAAAAAAAAAAAAATCCTATGTAATTATAATAATAATGTAATAGTTTATTAATGATATATTTTTTAAGTTCTTACAAATGTGTTTTTTTTTTTTTTTTTTTTTTTTTTTCATAGAATCACCTTCAAAATACTATCCCAGTTGTCATTGTTCTGATGATAAGACTGGATATGTATGTAATGAACATTACACTGATCCTCCATCGTTCAAAGTTGTGACAAGTGACATTTTGCTGGACATAAGTGGACAGACTGAACATGAATATTATCTGTATACTACTGGTCTGTATAGATTAAGAAGGTAAAAGATATCTTTTTATTTATTTTTTTCTTTACAATACTAATTGTAAAAAGTCTAATAACTCGAAAAATACTTGAATGTCACAAGAGAAAATTGGATTATTGTATCAAAATTTTAATTTAATTCAACTGTTAATTAGTAGTTTTTATTAAATAAATCATTGAAATAAATAATATGCAGTTGTATCTTTTTATCTCTTTGAGTGTTACCTACCCAGGCAAAATTGTGTGTGAGGTTCTCGAGAATATTTAACTTTTGCATAAATAGTAAAAGTTAAGAATTAAATTTTTTCAAATTGCAGCAAATATTGTGACTTGTTGCATTACAAAAGGGAATAATTAGAAGATGTTTTTACTTTTTGCATGAAGTGAATAATGGAAAAATATCGTTTAAAAAGAGAAGATTTATTTAAAAAAATTTCTAATTTTATTCTTATTTTTAAATTCCTTTTTTTTTATTTCAATCAATATTTTAAATTCAAATAAAATCAGTTTTCTTAATAATTATATTGCAGGTATGGTGCATTTTCCTTTGGTCTGATTAGAGATTATGTTCCTCAGAATTTTGGAAAGAATGCTCCACCTTTATTTCGAAAAATTGCCGTCCGGAATATTGCAAAAGTATGGAGCTTTAGAAAGTTTATTTAGAAATACCTTAAAATTGCAACTTGCATTAAACCTTTAAAAATTTAGAAATATTTAAATAATGTATGTTATACATTTATTTATTTATTTTATATTATGCTATTTTATTATTTTAAAAATAAATTTTAAATATTTCCCACTCTGCTAGGTTTGGTACAACAATAAGGGATATCATAGCATGCCCACTTATGTCAACAGTTTAAATAATGCCATTCTAAGAGCAAATCTTCCTAAGTCCAAAGGATATCCTTCAGCATATGGTAAGTCAATTTATATTATATTTTTCTTTCATTGTTATCATCAAATCAATTCATTATAATGTAATTAATTTATATTTATGTGAAGGTATTATGTGTTTTAAAATTATTAACATAAGTTTATTTTTTAATTTATAAAGAATTTATTTTTAAAGTTGTCAAATGAAATTGGACAACTGTTAAATGAATATTAAGAAATGAAATTGACAAAATAAAAATGTTTATTTACAAATAAGTTTTAAACTTTTTACCTCAGGTATATTAATATTTTTTTAAATTATTTATTGTAATTATTTTAAATTAGCTAATTTTATAGTAGGCACTGTAATTTTATTTTTATCAATAAAATTATATTTATTATGTATAATAAAGAATAATATCTTTATTATCAGGTATAACAGTTATTAATCATCCAATGACCGATACCTCATACTTGTTGTCAAAAGACCAAATGTGAGTATATATATATTTTTCTTTATTCAATTTATATTATATACTGCCTACTTATATATGTTTGAGCTGTATAATATTTCAAATATTACTTTATTTTGTTATATTTTTATATGGTAATAATTTTAACATTTTAATTCAAATTTTAAAAATTATATTTTATTTATGATTCAATTTAACTTTAAATATTTAATTTGTATTAATATCTTCAATTATGTGTTCGTACAAGTAGCAATTTTAATTTTAAAAATGTAATATTTATTATTAAAACTGATAGTGATGTAACAATTTTATTCAAAACAACAATTGATGTAAGAATTTCACTTGAAAAAATAAGTCACTTTTCAACATGCAAAAATTGCATGTTTCAGAACTTGACATTTCATAATTAAATAATTTGATGTGTGTTTTTCTTTCATTGTGATCATCAAATCAATTCATTATAATGTAATTATTTTTATTTTTATTTATAAATTATTTTGTGAAATTGCTTAAATTTAAATGTTTATTACTTATTAAGCATGATTAAGTGTTTATTACTAATAGATAAATTATTCTATTCTGTTTACTTTGAAGTTTTCATAACAATGCCCATTTTTAGCTTGCAAGGTACTGATGTCCTTATTGCTATTTTCATCATTGTTGCAATGTCCTTTGTTCCTGCCAGTTTTGTGCTGTTTCTTGTTTATGAACGATACACAAAAGCAAAGCATTTACAATTTGTTTCTGGTGTCAATGCTGTTGTATATTGGGTAGCAAATTATTTCTGGGACATGGTTTGTATTTATTTTGATTTAATATTTTTTTAAACATATACATGTTCAATAATTAACAACTTGTAAACATATACATGTTCAATAATTAACAACTTGTAAACATATACATGTTCAATAATTAGCAATTTGTAAACATATACATGTTCAATAATTAACAATAAATTGCATCTCTATAAAACTATTTTGATATTCCTTATCTGCTAATATTTTTAAAAATTTCAGTTTTAAATTAAATACTGTATTAATTTTTATGATAAAGCACTATTGTTTTGTATTTTTAAAATCATCTTTAAAAAATATGAAAAATTGTTAGCATAATAATTTTGGGTCTTAGATAGTTTAAATATAAATTGTGTAGTTTAACTGCTGTTAAAATTACAAATTTTTTTAATAGTCTTTATTTTTATGATATATATTTCATATGAAAAATTCCTTTTTATGGTTCCTTAAGTTCTGTTATATTAGTTTGTTTTTATACAGACTACTAGATTGAATTTTTGTCATTTATTCAAATATATCATAATGACAGTAATTAATACATCAGATAAAATTAGAAGGCACTAGCAATTAAATTGTAAATTAAGTGCAAACTTGAATGTTTTTGTCAATTATTTCTTTTACTTCTGCTTAGAAACATTCTGTGTGCAATTGCAATTGTTGTTTTTTCAATTATGTTACTTAGCTAATACTTCTCCAAATTACAAAAAGACTAAACTTTTAAATTTGCTGAGTTATTATTTAGAATACTTAGAGAAGAGGTAGATGTATTTGTTCAAAATTGATTTAGGTTATTTTAATTTGAACTTCAAAATATAGCTGTGAGGCAAAGAGAAGTTATTTTTGTTAAAATATTTTTCCTCCCCATTTTAGTGTAGCTACGTTGTTCCAGCCACCTGTTGTGTTCTCATACTTCTAATTTTCGACATTCCTGCTTACACATCTCATAAAAATTTCCCAGCTGTTGTGTCATTATTTTTAATATATGGGTAAGAATTAAAATAATTGTTTTTAAATACATTTCAATTTTTACAGAATCCTAATAAATGTTATTAATAAAGAATAAAAATTTTATTACTGTTGATAATGTTACAGGGTGGCCATTCCACTGGGAAAAGTCAGGGAATTTGATAAAATGTCAGGAAAGTTCTGAGAAAACTGGAAAAAAAAAAAAATTTTAAAAACAAAACTGAAAAAATTAAATTTCAAAATGAAAAATTCCAGATTCAAATGTAAAGTTGTTAAATTATAGTAATCCAATGCCATCACTACTTCTACAAAAAAAAATTTGTATACAAAAAAAAAAAAAAAAATTGCCACCAGGTTTTTTTTAGGCTTCATGGTATTGCATACAGAAGCTAGACATGTGGAAGACAGTCGTGTCGTTTGGTTGGTCATAGGGTTGTAATTTTTAAAATACTAGGTGCGAAGTTCCTGGCTGCAATCATAGAAATTTGGGGGATTTGTTTTTTCCCCTGTGTATTCTGCATTATAAGTGAAATAGGATGAGCTCAAGTCATCATGATATTCAGCAAGAAACAACTTTGATTTATGAGAAAATTAAAGAATTAATGTGTTAAATATGGTTAAGGTTCTTTTTACTTATGAACGTTTTGGTGTAAGAATTTCTTGAACCATTTTTAGAAATTTACTAACTGATATGCTGGACCTTGCATGGGTACAACTAAATATTTTTTGCTAAACATTTTTTAATTTTTTAGGTCTTTCCTATTCTTTCAGAACATATATTGGATCATAGTCGTTAGGTGTAACATTGAAAACATTAGTTAAAGAGTAGTTTAATGCAGTATAATGCAATTATTTGCTTTTTTTTAAAATTAATTTTGAAGAATTTCAGTATTATGCTATATCTTGGTAATTTAGATCTAGCATTTAAATATTTTTTTGAAATAAAGTATAAGTTGAAAAATGTTTATGCAATTTTTTGCAATAATTTAAACTCACTATTTTTTTTTTTATGCCTTCCTTGGAACGTGTTGTAGTAGAATACATTGTGCAAAAATCCTCGAATAGTTTCATATCTTTCATAAATCGAAATCTGGCTAAACACATCTTGTCATTTTCTTCTTTGGTTGAATGATGTAATATTTTTTATTATGTTATGTAAAAATACAGTTAAGTCTTGTTTTCACTTTCATTTATCCGACCAAAAAAAGGCCACATTAATCAAAGAATTTGTTTAAATCCATCAGTACATCATGGACTAATTAAAATGCTTTATTGTAAAGGATTCTGCTTAATAATTTACAAGAACCTGATGTTAAGAGCTACAACTATTTTTAAATAATGGAATCAACTGTTTGGCATGGAAAAAATTTGGAAATGGGAACCACAGATAAATGAACATTATGCTTAGTATGAAATAATTAATGGAATTCCAACGAAATTTAAGAACTAATACTAAAAACACAAAAAACTTATTTTCCACCATGAATTCGGTTTCATAAAATTTCATTAACGATTGGGTTGAGGCTTTAGAAACAGAGCTTAAAACTTTGATTTGCAAGAACCTAGAAGTTCTAATGTAGTGATGCAGCAAAAATGTAGAGAAAAAGACTTGACAATGTAAAATATTTATCTAAAACCCAAAGGATTTAAACATTTAATTCTGTTCTTATTTTAATTCAGACAATTCTATCACAATTTTAGTTATTTCTTCAATTGTTTTGTTGCAAAATATAATAATTTTGTTCATAATTTGAAAATTTTACATCGAACAATTTCGCTTTTATACGACTTTTGATCCATTTGTTGAATCATGACTAGCTAAATAAATATAGGTTTTAATTATAGGAAGTATTAAAGATCCTTTTCCTCTATAGAATAACCATTTAGTGCTGTTATTGTATTGCAACTCTCGCAGTCTATAACTATAGGCTGATTGCCATAACTTGCTTAACTAAGCCTGCTTTGTAGCATCTACCTGCTTTGGTAGATTGAACACATTCCCCTGCATAATTATTTTATATTTGCCCACAATAAAATTTTTTTGATTGTGTAGTACAACCTTATTTCTGCCAAAAAATTTGTGCTTTTATCATGAAAATCTATGTGATGTTTTAAGATTCTAGTGATATCAAAGAAAATTTTTGTTTTGCGATTTAAGTTTTAAAGATATGTGTCAAATTAGTTACTTTTTACAAGGTTTTAAACTTAATGTTATTAATCACTGATGTAATATAATTTTCATATAGTGTAGGGTTTTTAAAATAGCTTATATGGTGTCCCGATTTTTTGTGAGCGATCTGAATTTTTCTAAATTTCACCTGGAAAATCTGAAAAAAGTCGAGAAATTTTATTTTGACTGGAGAGTGGCTACCCTTTGTTAGATTAAGTTTATTCTTTACTTTATTTAACCTGGAAATAAAAATTATTTTATATAGATGGTCTATTACTCCCATGATGTATCCAGTATCATTTCTTTTCAAAGAGCCTAGCACTGCCTACATTTTCCTCATTGTTATCAATCTTTTGTGGGAATTACTTGCGTTGTTACATCATTTTTATTGGAAGTATTTTCATATGATGCTGTAAGTACTTCAAATTCATGATATATAAATTACCTTTTCATTTTTAAATTTTTTTTTTTTTTCTTGTGAAATTTGTAAATACATCTTTTTTAATTATATTACAAAATTTTAAATGTTTTAATTAAAAAACAATTATGGAAATATATTTTATGTAGCTTATTATTATGGGATTTTTTTTCCCTCCTCTAATCATATGTAATTTTAACAAATTGCATATGTTTAGGGTATAAATATTTATAACTTTTAAATTTATTTTTTTAATCAAATCATATATATATATATATATATATATAGTATCAATGAAAAATAATTATTAAAGCAATGAAAGTTTTTTAAACTTTCTTTTAGGTTCACAGGAAAACCATATTTTTCAATTTTATTGCTTTTTTTATTTATTTATTATACTTAAAGTAAATTTTAAATAATTTATTTTTTATTATTTTAAATTGCAGTATCTTGGAGAAGTACACAAAATGTTAAAAACTACATTTCTTCTATTTCCTAACTATTGTTTGGGTAGGGATTAATGGATATTGCTTTCAATGAATACCAGAACTTCTTTCTTTAAAACAGGCATGCTGTAGTTGATTATTGTTTTTGTATCATATTAAATTTTTATTTTGTATAGGAATGAGGGAAAATTTTATGTTTTATTTTATTTTTAAGAATGATTCTAATTTTTTAATGTTTAAATCTATAAATATATATGTAAAATTTAGTAATTCAATTCTTACTGAATTTTTTTTTTTAATTTATATTATTTCAAAAATATATATGCAGTCAAAATGTGTGTGTGTATATATATAATATAATTTTATGTTTTCTTAAACAGAACTATCTTGCATATTTTAGGTCAATATGATAAAAATGAAATCACCTTTTGCATGGGATTTAGTTACAAGAAATTTAGTGGCTATGGCATTTTTCAGGCCTGGCATTTTTCTTTATTACTCTCCTGTGTGAATTTAACTTCCTCAGAAAACCAAAGTAAGTTACTGTGTACATCATTATAGTTAAAATAAGGCTTGATTGATTACTGACAGAATTTATCATAAGTTGATAAACTTTATAGCAAATTGATATAAAAGCAAAATTTTAATTTATGTTATTTACAAATTAAAAGCAATTTTTTTTCATTTATAAATTTAATATATCTTGCACTTAGTAATTATTTCGTAAGCTTATAAATTGTGTTTTTAGTTTATTTATAAAAGAGTGATCATTATTGTAAAATCATTTATAATTTTAAATATAAAAATAAATCTACAATTGTAATTCATAGTAACTTTGCTAAACATTTTATATATAGAATCTGCTTTTTAATTTTTTAACCCAATTTTTTAATCATTTTTGAGATTTGTTTTTGTTAGATATCTCAATAATATTTCAAATATGTATTTAAAAAAGGAAGGAATTGTTTTGTGATTATTTTTTATTGCTTAGTAATTATTGTTTTTATTGCCAATAATAAATAAAATAATATTGATTATGAAAATATTTGTTCCAATTTTAAAAATGTAAGATATGTAAGAAAAAGTAATAAAAAGCCTTTTAAAAGTGGAATTTTATATTATTGCAATATAAAAACAATTTGACAATAATAATGAAAAAATTTTATACTTTATAAAAAAAATAGTTAATTTACAAATGTTCTTTATAAAATTGTAAAGTAAATAGATCAATTCTGATGGAATTACACCACTTTTCTTGATTGGAAATTTGTCTGTGCTTTAATCATTTAGATCAATTCTTGATACTCTTAGCTATTTTTTTCTTTCAAGAAATAAAATTTCAACTTTCTGGAGATGGATTCCACGAATTTATATAAAAAACAAAATAGAAATAAAAATACAATAAATGTCATAAAAAAACTCATGAAGACAAACTACTTTTACCCTTTGATGCCATATTATGTCATATTTTTATAGAATATGATTGATAGATTTTTTTATACCAAGTATTTTTTTGTCCTTGACAGTCATAATATACTGTGTTTGGCATAGATTAGCATAAAAAAGCATGAAATTTTTGTACCATGCTCCTTATTCTTCATCTTGGCTTTAACATGATTCAACAAACACTCTATTAATAACTAAATATTACATAATTGATTGTTTTATAGAAATCATTTTTCCCCCATTTTACAGGAACCTTCAAATACCTACATATTCAGTAGAAGCGGAAGATGAAGATGTTTCATTAGAAAGAAAAGAGTTTTAACTGGTCAAGCAAATTCAGATGTCCTTCATTTGATTGATTTAACAAAGGTTTAAAAAATTTATATTTATTTGTTTTAGATTAAATATGAATTCTTATTGTATTCAGATTTGAATGAAATTACATTAATTAAAATCAATATTCAAAATTATCTTATTAATAATTTATTATAAAATTAATACTATTTTAAAAATAATTATTACCTTTGATATCTTCAAAATAAACAATTTAAAATTTAAAAAAAAAATATTTTAATTGTAATAATGAGAATTTTTGTCTGAAATTTTGTAATCATAAGCAATTTTTTAAAGTCAGATGTAATTGATATTAGCAAATAATATGCATTTACTTTATCATATTCAGATATGCAGATAATTTAAATGCTTTTTTTATTTGAATTTTTTAGATTTACAACTCAAAAAAACAAAAGAAAAAAGCTCATAGCAGTGAATAAATTATGTTTGGGTGTTCCTGAGGGAGAGGTAATAAATATGTTCTTCTGGAATATTATCATTTTTTAAATGATTAATAAAAGTGTGCAGTAGTTGTGAATTATTATCATAATTAAACATTTTATAATTGAAATGCAACAATTAAATCTGACATTGATTTGTATGAGAATCATTTAGATTTTAAAAAGGCTCTTGTATAACTAGATTTAAAAAATATTTACATATGAAAACGAATCAATTTTAATATTTCTACATTAACAAATTTAATTAAAATATTATTGGAAACTTTATAAAAAACCACCACAACAATTATGAGATTTGTAAAGTGATCCTAAAAATATAAAACATTATTGGAGTAAACTAAATTAAGTTTAATAGCATTTGGTTATTTAGTCAATTAATAGTTGTGTGTTCCATTTATAATTATTACATTTTCATGTGTATTTCCTTATTGTATCATTAAAATGTAATTCAAAATTAGAAACTAAGTAATAAAAAATCATCATTCTTATATTTATAAATTCTGATATTGAAGTTCTATGTTGCTGTTTTCAAAGGCAAAAAAAAAAACTTGTTAATTAGTTAGCTATTTTATTTTCATTTCAAGGAAATCGATTTTTAAAAATATAATTAAATTTAAAGTAAAAAAAAATATTAATTTTTTTTTTCCTGCTTTCCTATCAGTGTTTAGGTTTACTTGGTGTAAATGGAGCTGGAAAATCTACAACCTTTAAGATGCTAACAGGTGATACTAGTGTCACAGCCGGTGATGCATTTTAAATGGTTTAAGGTAATTCAATTTTATCTAATTAAGAAAATGTATATGACATTTAAATTTTTTTATGGGTTAAAAATGCTAACATGAACAAGCGTTTGTTGATCTTTTAGTATAAGAAGAGACCTTCATAAAGTACAACAGTTCATTGGATATTGTCCTCAGTTTGATGCTCTCTATGATGAACTGACTGCCAGAGAACATTTAATATTATATTCTAGGTTTGTGGAATTCCAATTAAAGAAGAAGAAAAGGTTAGTATATTATTAAAATATTTTGATACTTATTTTATTTATTTATTTTTTCATTTTTTTTTTTTTTTTTTTTATTTTGTACTGTAAATTTTTTTAGACTTTTATTAATAGTATGGGTGTAGAGGGAAAGAGAAGATTGTCTTCTAATACATTTTTATGAGTAAAAATGTATTTTCCAATTTCAAGGGAAAACTTTTATAAATAGTTATATAAAAAAAAGTTAGAAAATGAATTTACTGGAAAATCAAAGTTAATCTTAAAAATGTTTTTTTTTTTTAAATATATATATATATATATATATTTGAGAAAGAAACATTGACGATTTAGATATGTCACCATTTTTGGCCAGCCTTCCCCTGTGTTACTGAATATGAATATATAGCACCATGACTCGAAGAATTATTTTTCACCCCTCATATTAAAAAGGTATTTGTAAAAGCAACATCTGGGCAGTATTATTTTACTCAAACGCTGTATATCTCGATAGAGTTGACTTACTATCATGCACAACATTTTTATTTTTAAATCCATTATAAGACCAATGCTCTTATACAGTAGTCCCTATATGGGCTTCAATCACTACATCAATTTGCAAAAACCTGCTCTCCCTTCAAAACAAAATAGTAGCCATTATAATAAATACCTCTTGGTTTGTTAGAAGAAAAACAAATTCACAGGAATTTAAATCTTGATCTTATTATATTATATTCAAAATTTCGAGGGACATTTCACTTAAATGCCTTAAAATTTGCGATGAAGCAATAAGATGACTACTTGTTTTGTGATCCAGGTGTGCGCAGTTCTGTAAAGCTACCAGGAGCAATTTTAAAACTGTTTATGAGTCCCATATAAAAATATATATATTAGAATTCATCACTGATTAATTATTATGAATCTTAGTTGCTTTTTTTGGTTTAAATTTGATTATTTACATTATTTTTTTTATTCTTTTGCCATAATCACTCACTTTAATGCTAAAGTTGTGCTTATGGCTCATAAAAATACTGATAAAATTATTTTTATTTTTCTTATTTAATTTAATTTTCCTTAAATTATTTCTTATTTTTCCTTAAATTTATTTTCCCTGGACTTTTGTTAACCTTTTAATATTTTATACTTTTTAGGTTATTGAATGGGCTCTCAAGAAATTGGATTTAGTCAACTATGCAGATAGAGTAACAGGAACATACAGTGGTGGTAATAAAAAGAAAACTGTCAACAGCCATTGCTCTCTTGGGTGCACCTCGAGTCATTTTCTTGGTAATTTTTATAATTTATTTAAAAGAACTATAAATAAAGAAAAATATTTTTATGTGACACTGTCAATTTGAGTATTTTATCAATTGTAATTTTGAAAGACTATGTTAGTATTCTATATGCTATAATTATAAAAGTCCTTATAATTATAAAAATTAAAGAGTTGATATGTGTTACAAGAAATTTAATAAAATATAAATATTTATCATAATTTATATTAAATGCCACTAAAAATTAAAAAGTCTTAAGAAAATACTCAAAATTTATTTTGAGGTGTTTTTATTTATTATTTTTAAGATAAAGTTTAACTAATACTAAGGAATTTTGAATTTTCATTTAAATGTTGTAGAAAGTAACAATTTAATTAATCTAGATATTTTTTTCACATATTTTTAATAATTGCAAAAATTTAAAATAAAAGCAAAATTAATAAAAATGCAAACATTTATAAAACCAATTAAGAATTTAATATTTTTTTTTATTAAAATATTTTTATTTCAAGCAAGCAATTTTTAATTTATATTAATAAAAATATTAATTTTTAGAGTTTTCAAAGGTGCAGTTTTTTACAAAATTGCATCTTTGGAAATTGAATGGGAAGATGGAAATGATAGAATAATGAAATATTGATTCAATGTCTGTCTTAATGTAAATGTGTGAAAAAAAATTTTTAAATGGGCGAGAAAAAAATTTGTTAATAAATTAGTGTGTTGAATTTTTGAATAAACTTTTTAAATATTTTATATAATTGAATGGGCTGTAATCAATTATACAAATAAAGTCTTAATTAAGATATTTGTAGCAAAACTTAAATGTAACTTAACCAAACTAAAAAATTAAATTTCAAATAATTGTATATTGGGAAATGAGTTAATTACATTATATATTTTGTAGGATAGCCGTATACTAATTTTAACTAATAATTTTTATTTATATGTTAGTATTATATAAACTTCTTTAATATTATTAATAAGCATTTCTCTGCCGCACTTAGGATGAGCCTACAACTGGTATGGACCCCCTATACTAGACGATTTTTGTGGAATTTAATAACAGAACTTGTGCAAAGCGGTCACTCAGTAGTATTAACTTCACATAGGTAAAATAATTCTTTTGATTACTTATAGATCATAATAATGTTTTGTAAAAATCCATTATTTATTTCTTTATTTTTTTAGACTAGTTAAACAAGATTTTGTCATTTTAGATAATTACAAAGGCATTTATGCTTTTGTAGATAAAAAGTATTTGATCCTTAATTGTATCTTTATAAAATTATCCTATGAATATGCAGATAAATGTTTTATTTTTATTTAATTTATGTTTTTTATAATTTAAATTGCTCATTAGATTATATTTGTTGTAAGAATAAAAAAAAGACTTGTAGTTTTTCTGTGAAAAATTGAAAAAATCTTTTTAATAATTACAGAACATTTTTTTAAATTGATATGTGCAAAATATCTTCAGCCACAGGACAGTCGAGTTTCATAAACGTTTTGCAATTATATTAAGCACTCTTATCTATTTAATAAAACATCTAAAGCAAGACATCTTCCAAAATATAATTTTGAAAAGTGAACTGTGTTTTTGTATAGTTAAAAGTTCATGTACAAAGTATTTCATGTCATTGAATACCATACAAATGAAATAAATGGACTCCAGGCAAATGTTAGATGGAAGTAATGCTTTTATATGTAGAAATTTTTTATTGTCTCATAATATTTGTTTTAAATAAGATATTTTTATTTTTGAATTAAAGCAAGATATTTTTTGTACCTTTAGGAATGTGTTATTTGTAGTTTTTCTATCCTAGAGAACTTTAAAGTTTTTTTTTTCAGATTACTTAATCTAAAGTAATTTAATAAAAACTTATTAAAGTTCTTTTATTTGAATGAAACCAATGATTTTGCCTAATATAGGTGTTTATAAATAAGGAAATAAGCAATTATTCATTGAAATGC
Organism: Caerostris extrusa; assembly: GCA_021605095.1. NCBI lineage: Eukaryota > Metazoa > Arthropoda > Arachnida > Araneae > Araneidae > Caerostris > Caerostris extrusa. The sequence continues at coordinate 121,315 of BPLR01016862.1, forward strand.
CTATTTATGAAATATTTTGAATAAACGTCAAAAATATTTTAATGGATTGTAATCAACTATACAAAGGGAAAGGGAATAAGGATTTAATAAGAAAAACATTATCATATATATTTTTAAATACATTAAACAGTTATTAAACATATTTTTATTAACTCCCAATTAAATATTCATTTTATCAAGATCAATATTTTTTATCTATTCATTTTTTTTTTTTTATTTATATAAATATTTTTAATTTTTCTGATTTATTGTTTTGCAAGTTTTAGAAAGTGAAAAAAATCTTTTACTCAATTTTAGTAATAATATAATATTATTGTTATTTATTAATCTAAGAATCTTTTACTTTTTGTTTTACTTCAATTAAACCATACATTCAGCTTATGAAATCTTTTGTTACTGAATGTGACTTGTGAAAGCTTTATCACAGTTAAAAAAAAATTTCCACCAAGTTTTCCATTAATAAATTATTATTTATTTGCAGCATGGAAGAATGTGAAGCCTTGTGCACACGACTGGCTATCATGGTTAATGGCCATTTTAAATGTTTAGGAAGTATACAGCATTTAAAAAACAGATTTGGAGAAGGCTATTACATAACAGTACGAACCGAAATGGGTGAACATGAAACAATAAAAAGATGGTTTCGAAAAACTTTTACTGATGCTAAACTGAAGGTTAGGAATTTTTCAATTTTTGTAATTTTATTACTTCTAAATCTTTGCTTTGCTTTTGTTTTGTTTCTTAATTTCAGATAGAAATATTAAAAGCTGCAAGTGTTTTTAAAAACATTTTTCTCTTTTTTTAACCACTATCTTACCTTAATTTAATCTTTATCAATTGTAATGTAGGTATCTGTTCTTATAAATCTAATCATTTTTCTTACTATATGGCTGTGTTATATTTTAATATTAATTATGTTAATTAAAAAAATTATATTACTTGATGAATTTATTTTTACAAAAAAAAAAAAAAAAAAAAAAAAATAGATAAGTAATTTTCCCCCTTTAAATATGTGCATTTCTTAATGTTCATTTTATAAACTTAATTCAGTTATGTATGATGAATATAAAAACATTGTTAAAATACTTTTCAATATTTTTGACAATCATGAAATTGCACTGCTATCATTTGTTAAGAAAAATCTTTTGATTTTTAGGAGCAGCACTATAACTTACTGCAATTTGAGCTTAAATCAGGGTGCATATCATTAGCATATGTATTTTCCAAAATGGAGTCTGCCCTTCAAGAGCTACCAATAGAGGAATACTCAGTCTGTCAAAATACATTAGACAATGTAAATAACTTTTTCCTTCTTATGCTCATTGTTGATTTACATTTTTAAAAAGTATAGCTGTAAAATTTTGTATTATATTTTATATGTAAATTTTACAAGGTTGTTTTATTTGTTACTAAATAGGGAAAAAAATATATAAAAATAATTAAAAGTTTCTACAATTTAAAAAAAAAAATTTTGTGTTGTGATTTGTTTTTTATTTGAAAAATTTAATGCTTAGTATTTCTTGTTGAATAGTAAATTTCCATGTTTCACACCATTGAGTGATTTTATGAAGAATTATTTGAAAGTTGGAGTTCAAGACTTTTATCACTTCTAAATAAAGCAATGCCATTTGCATATAATAAGCATTCAGCATGGAAATAATTTCAAAAATATCTTGCTTGTAGATAGTGAATGGGAAAGCACTTAGAACACTACCCTGTGGAATGTCACAAATGGAAATGATTTCTTTGAAATAGAATTTATCCATTTTACATAAAAAGTCCTTTTATTAATGAAACAAAATCCATTTATCTATCCTTTTATCCCAACTTGTAAGATCTTATATAATAAACCATCTCTCCAAACAAAAATTATCTGAAGAAATTACTAATTTAAGTAATATGAAATAATTTTTAACTTCAACGATCTTGTGATGATGTAGTGACAAGGAATAGATGCAATCTTTAAAAGGAATGTAACCAGAATGAAAATGTCCGAATTTGTTAAGAGAATTATTAATTTTTCAGTTCCTAAGTACAATTCCTTCAAAATTTTGCATAAAATGGTAATAAAACTGTTGGTCGGTAGAAAGTAATGAAGTGTTATCTTTGATTGGTTGTAATATTGGCATGACATAAGTATTGCATTATTATTGGCAGTTAGTATTGTATATTATTGTATATAGTATTGCATTTAGTATTAGCTTGACGTAAAAAACTCTCCAATTAAAATATTTTATTTTATATGTTATTAAACGATGTGATGTATAGGGTTACAAAGATAAATTCAATGCATTTACATTATAGGCATAAATATAAGGCTATTCTGTCTTGCACTGAAGACAAATATTTACATAATACTATTAATTATATATATATTTGCTCCTTTTTTAATATTTAAATAGTAATTAATATATTTAAAAAAAAATAATTAGGCTTATTTGTTTTGAGTATTTAATGAAATTGTATAAATATATTATTGTGTCATTTAATCATTATGTGTATATTTTAAATCATTTTTTTTTTATAAGTAGATAAAATTTACTGAGATTTGTATAAAATTTAATAAGATAAATTACATATAATACATTGCATAAGATTTTAATTCAATTTTTCATATGAAGATCTTGTTATAAACAAATAACTGTTATGTTGTTAACTACATAATGTTTTAAAGAATTTATTATAATTTTTTTTTTTTTTTAATCTGTATGAGGGAATGTACTGTTTTACTGTATGAGTGAATCAGCAAAAAATAATAATAAAAAAATACTCTAAACTTTAGGTTTTCATCAACTTTGTGAAGCAGCAGTCAGATGGAATACGAGATCCATTACTGAATACTGCTTTTTCTCCCATACTCTGATTTAGAGGAGGTGCTAGATGATTCTCATGAAGTGATGTCATCTTTAACAAGATCACAAGTGAGTTTTACATGTTTATAAATATCTTTTATTTTAGAGTAAATTTTTCTTCTGAATTACTGAAATCTTTATTTTTGTATGTTAAATGTGAAAAATTGTTTATTAGTTATTGATGAATCACATTTTTAAGATAAATAAAAATATGAATAGATAGTCATATTTTGTAAAACAACAGTCGGGTGGAATCTTATATATTTCTACATTTAATCTTTGTGCACTTACTTTCGAATGGGAAAATAAACCTAGAATTTCAGAAATATTAATTTTTAGTAGGAAATAGACATTGGTTTCAAATAAAAAAAAAAAGAATCTTAATGATACATAATTTTTTTTAAATTGTTTTAGAATATTTAATACCACAGTTATTCTGTTATTAAAATTCCATATTAATTAATGTAATTGTAGATTTATTTTAATATGTTTCTTTTATTTTAATAATTTGGAATGTTTTCTTTTTTCAAATCCTGTATTTTCTATATTAATTCTATTTTTAGTTGTAGTTGTAAGTAAATTGTTTTTCTCTATATTCCTTGTTATGATAGTATTCTAAATAAGAAACGATACTGTTTTAATATTTTGAGAAAGATTTGGTTAGCTATATTTTACAATTACTTTCAACATCTTCCAAACTTTTTTTAATTTTACAAGAAATTGTTTTTATGAAGATCCATTTATAGAAGTACAGTTGTATATTATTTATCCTTAGTCTCTAAGTATTGACATACTGGGTGCTCAAAAAATATCTGGTGTAATTGTAGAAGGTACATATATACATATATTGGTCATAGAATATGCTTTCATAAAGGACTCCATTAAGCACTAATAGCTGCCCGACTCATGCCGATGTGCGCAGCTAGCATACAGGATGATTCAGCTGATCAGGTACAGGATGATTCAGCTGCAGGTGTGCCCAGCTAGCATACAGGATGATTCATCTGATAGGTGCGCAGCTAGCATACAGGTTCGAATCTACTAGCAGAATTATTGTAGTCACTGCTTTCATAAACAAAAGATACTCAATGGCGATAGTGACAATGTATGTAAAACTGTCTCGCATTTATAGTTAAGCTGCCTGGTTGGAGTTTCCCACGTTTTCTCCCATATAATGGACAAATGCTGGGCAGTTATTCTTAAAAGTCCTCTCAGAGGGCACTGTCCTCCCTCTTCACCTATTGATGAGCTGTTTGTGGTATTCAAGAGGCCCACCAATGTTCCACTCTCACTTTTCTAATTGGTAGGGGCTACATAGCCTAGGTACGGGGATGGGGTGTAGAGAAAAAAGAAAGTACAAATGGCCAATAAAGATATGAAAGATGAAATTGAACTGGTAAAATTAAATGCAATTAGCTTTTCACATATGTTCAAAAGAGCAACTACCAACTCTAAACTTGCTTTACATCATCAGTGTACAAATTTTTTGTGGTTTTCGAAAATTCCAAGTTTAGATGAGATTAGATAATATCTTCCTTGAAGTCAGTGAGAGTACATATTGTGCTGTACCCTCATGAATATATATATGATATATTTGATGATCATAATTGCCAAGGAATAAGCCCCCATGACAATTCCATAAATCATGCCTAGCTAATTTTTACATCAGTGTGAAAGATTACTGGATCACCATCATGCTAGAACTAGATTCTCTGCATAGACTCAAAAACATTGATTAGAAATCTAGCAGAGGTACTTGCTTTTGTAAAATGTTAGTAACTGACCTAAATTGCACTAAATCATTTAGAAATAGCATTTCAAGATTCACATTCATGCTAAAAAAATTTTTTATGATTGCCTTCTGCAGTTTCTACCAATTGCAGTTTTGCCAGATATTATTTGAGAACCCTTTATATTCTCCACCTTTGATGTTATTTTGGAATGCCTGTATTTTTAGAAGTCTTGAACTTGTTACACTGTTTATTTCTTTTTAGGCATGTGGTATTACCTGTTCTGGGGTTGAATCAATTGTTTATTGTTGGGGACAAGGGACAACAATTTAATTCAGACAATCATTACACTTTTCCATTGTATTTTTGTAGGCAAGTAAAACTAGAGCTTAAGTGATGCTGTTTCCTCCACTGATTGCATGCAAAAGTAGTTAACGGCTAGCCATAGGGTATTAGTTGCACCGTAGATTTGAGTGAATTGCGATTAAATAGTTTTTGTATGCATTCAATTAACATTGCCAAGCTTGTATTTTAAATTTTTCAGGTTTACGGCCAAGATTTTAAACTGAGTACGTAATTGTACATGAAATGTTCAATTTTGCTAAAATTTAGCAATGAAAATATTAAGAAATTAAGTAAATTATTCAGATATCTAGATTTTTTTTAAGAATCAATAAAAATAAGTCTATTAGAAATAATTCAGAAGATTGAATGTGTCCAATTAGTATGATAAACTAAGAATTTTCTATGAGACAATATTTTTCCTACGAATATTTTTTTTTTGCTTATATATAATAAAGTTCAACAATGCAGTACAACTGCATTCTATTGTGAAGAAACAGAAAAATTGATTGATGAAACTAATTTATTAATTTATTCAAGTATTAAGTTTAATAAGTTAATATTCTGCATTCTGAAGTAATTTGATTTTTAGAGAATGTATTTTGAAATGTTTTGTTTATGAGTGTGTGGTATTATTATTTTTCTTTTGTTATTATTGCCTGATAATATTTATTTCCATTTAATAACTATTTTCCAATTCATTCCTATTAATCTGTTAGTGTTTTGTAATTATTTTTATTTCTTCATAAATTGAAGAATAATTTGTGCAGTTATGTGGAGGAGCATCTGGTTAATAAGATGTATATTAAATATAACTAATAGTAACTAGCCATGATTTTGTATGGATACATATTTGTGGACATCTTAAAAGTTATTTTGGTGTTATATTCCATCATCATGCATATTAATCTCGTAATATTTATTGTGCTTACAATGTTTCTCATAACCTTTATTGAAACTATTTAAAAATTATGTTTTATAGATAAAATTAGACATTAAAAATCAAATTTTGTTGATAAAAACTTAAACTTTATGTGAAGAAAAAACAATTTAATTTGTTTTGGAAATTTAGAAAAATTTATGTTGAAGAATGCAGGAATCTTAATTGCCATTTTTTATTACGTAAATAACTTTTTCCAGGGACAGAAATAAAAAAATTTAGTTAATACATTATTATATTGGATTTGAATAAAACTCTAATTAAATACTATCTTTGATAAATATATTATAATAAAGTCATATGTTTTTAGAATATTATTATTTTTTTTTATCATATAAACTATTTTTAAAAGTTTAAGGAACCATATGAAGCAATTAAAGTTAGTGTAGAGCTTAAAATGAATTTACTGTCAAATTTTTATTCATCTATTGCAATATGTTTAATTTTAATATAGCAAAAAATGCAAATTATTTATAGTGAATGCTGGCTGTTATACAATAGCTATCATTATTCCTTTTTCTGTATTAAAGGTAGTCTATTTGCTTATTTGAGATTGACTTTTCTCAAACAAATAATTTTCAATTAACTTTTTATATGAAAAATTAATCACATATTACTTGACATTTGTGAATTATTGAAGCATACTTTATTGAAGTTTTGTTTTGCGAGTGCAACATTATCTTTCTATGCATTTGACTTATTATGATTTGAAAGTAAAAAAAGGGGTAGAAATGTTAATTTAATTTTTAAAAATTACTTATATTTATGAAATAAAATGTATAAAACAAGCAATATAAAACTTATATTTTAATGATAAATGTATGTTTTTGGTTACTCATTTTTTTTTTTTTTTAAATTCTGAAGACTATTATTGATAATCCATATATTTCCATATGCACTATCCAACTATTTTTTTGAGCTTATATACTAATGATAATGAATATTTTGAATCAGCTCTTTATTATAAATTAGTATTTTCTGTCAATTTTCAAAGAATGGTATTTTATATTTAAATTCTTAAAGAAATAGGAGAAGATTAATTTTCTGCATCTAGAAAAGAAACAAGAACATATACATGCCCTTAATTTTCTATTTTGATTTTTCACATAATATATTTTGAAAAATCTTAATCTCTCTAGCATCTAAAATAAGAACAATTTATACATTTTTTTTTATCTTTAAAACCTCAGAAGTTTCGATTCAAATATGTTTCATGCCGATTTTTTTTTTTTTTTTAATTAAAGGGGGAAAACAAAACATTGAACATTTATAAATACTACCAGAAACAATTTCGCCCAAATTAGGAACCCATTTAATTTCATTCAAGATATAATTTGTTTTAAACTGACCTAAATTATAATTATATATTTATCTTATTTTTCAGGAGCCGTCTTTGCCTTCATTACTGATCAGGACTGTTAAAATACAACTGTATTTGACAAATCTGCATTCCTTGGAATGCATCGCTATGGATTTAACTTTTGCTTGTTTTTATGTGGTCAAAAATAATATCTTCATTGACAATGTTCATGACTGTGTTAAAGTTTGTTCCTATATTTGTTCTGCATTTATGCTGTGGCACAAAATATTTTTTCCCTGTCTTTTAGGATAGAAAACTAAACTACAGTTCCTCACTGGTCTGTGCTGTTTGAGGTGCAATGTCTTTCATGATTGTTTTGTTACCTTGCTTTACAGCTTCTAGTTATTTTTTTTTTTTGTTGAACTCTTTATTTTATACAATCACTGATTTCAAACGTCCATTAAAAATATACACAGAGTTTTAGTGTTATCTCTGTTAAGATTTATGGGGTGTTTTTTTTTTTTTTTTTTTATTATTATTATTATAAAAGTTTTCATTTTAGAACATTAATGATTGAAACCAAGTATTTTAAAAATATAATTTTCAGACATTTTATTATCTTTTAAAATTTTGTATTTAATTTTTGTTTATTCTATAGTGAAAACCTAACTGAACATTTTCCGTCTATTTTCATTTACTTAAAGGGTTTTTTATATTAAAATGTTTAAGAATTGAGTCAAACTAAGTTACATTGTATATAATTTTAAAAGTTTTTTTTTTTTTTTTTTTTTTTTTTTTTTTTTTTTTTTAACTTTTATTTGTTTTTTTTTTTTTTTAAATTTTTTTTAAAGTATATTTTTTATCAATTTAATATGTTCATCTAAATTAATATATGTTATTGTATAATATGTATAAATTTTGAAATATCTGATAGTTCATACACATTTAGTACCCTTTTTGTTTTTTACTTATTAAATAATTAAAGAAATACAATAAGAATTTATCATTTTATTAATAAAAAGAAAATTTTAACTTTTATAAATTTCTTATCATGTTAAAATTTTAATTTAATTTAAAATAATTATTTTTAATCATTCGTCTCAGTTTTTAATTGTGATTTTTAAATTATTCTAAAACATCTTCTTATTTTAAAATTTAGAAATTTGTTTATAATGTTGTAATTATTTAATATTGTGTTCATATTTCAGGTTTGAATTTTGCTCATTAAAAGTTATATATGTGTGGTCTTTTAAAATGATATGTGGGGTATAATACAAGGGACACAATAAAAACTGACCTTGTATTTAATTAGTATAGCTAAGAGATAACTTTGCCTTAATTTTTATATTTTGTCCATTTTTGGAATTTTAACTATAATGTTTTGTATTTTATTAACATCTATTATTCCTGTAAATTTAAAATTCGTATAGTATATATAAATGTGTAAATATATTTAAGAAATAGTCTACTATCCTGTATATCATGAAAATTTTCGTTACATATATATTTTTTTAATTTTACATCAGCGTAAATAAACATTTTATGTAATATAATGCATTACATAGGGTAAATGTATCAAAATTATTAAAAAAAAAAAAAAAAATACATAATTTTATGTTTATTATTCAGTAATGAATTACATAATTATTGTTTAGTAAAGATAAAAGTTTTAACAATTGAATAGATTAAATGGAATTTTTAATGCATTATTGTCTTGTCAATCAGTTTATTTATATTTAAACAAAAATTGTAATTTTTTATTTGATTTTTAGCCTTTAATATTATTACCAATGACAAAAAGGTTTTTGAATATAATCTGAAAAAAAAAATTTTTTAAAGTATTGTTCAAAAATTATAAATTGGTTTTACAATTAAATTTTTTTTAAATTTGTACAATTGGCTTTCTGTATTAATAATTACATAATTTTTAGAAATGTAATGTTTGTATAAATTAGTCAATCTATACTACTTTGAGGGCCTTATATATATCTAATATAAACTTCAATTTACTTAACTAATCAAATAGGTGCTTCTAATTACTGATACATATAAAGTGCAATAATGCTTATCTGAAAAACAGTATTAAATATAAATAAAATTAATGTTTTGAAAACTTATTTCATTAAAATTGTAAAAAAAATAATGAAATTGTACCGATTTAAGATTTTATAACTCAGGTTTCAATAATTAAGAAATTGATAAATCATTTGATAAATAGATATTTCTCTGTTTTTTAATAGTATTTTAATCTAAAAATATTTATTTTATAATGGTAATAAATTTCCTTATTGCAATGTATTTTGTGAGTGCAATATGTACTTTTAGAATTGGTGCAATATATTCATTTGTACAGTGCAATATCCTTTTCCATATTAGGGTTATTTAAATAAAGCTAAGTAATTTTTATATGTTATTGATAGAGTACTTTTTTACAAAGTACAATTGAAAGTAATGTAAACTCCTGACATTTTTTTCTCCTTAAGTAGAAAAAGAAAAACCATCGTGTTTTATTGTATGAGATAAATGAGAGATTAAAATTTTTAATAGTGCATTTTGTTTCTAAAAAAAAAAAAAATTAATTAAAAGGATATTCTAATTTACAATTAAAAACTTTTCCCCTTAAACTTATGAAAAGAATTACTTAGATTATCTGGAATAATCTAATTTTTTAAACATTAAGTGTGCATTGCAGCCAAAAAGCTGCCTTAAAAATTATCTTGCAATTTCTATGAGGTTTTTTAATCGGAAAAAAAAAAATATTCCTATTTAAATTATTTATTATTAAAAATTGAAATTATTAAATTAAATTATTTTTAAAATAATATAATTTAATCTTCTATTTAAGAATCTGATTTAAGCATTTTATTTTTATATGGTTTTAAGTAATTATTTCATATGAATAAAAAAGTTTAGTTACTTTTTAAAAATTCAATAAATATCCTAACTTGTTAATAAATACTATTAGACTGAAAAATAATTTGTGTTTTTAGATTAAAAAATCTAAAATTGCTGAATTTAATAAAATTGAAAAACCATCAAATAAAGCAATAGGGCTACAATTATGTTTTAACTGTGACCATATATATTTTTCTTTGAATTCTTATTCTAAACTTTATTTAAATAAAAAATAAATCAAAGTAGATTGAACTTAAAATAAGCTACAGCAAATTTGTTTCAATAAATGTGGCCGTTAAAATGTAAATAATTCATGCTCTCTATTTAGCTCAAAGTTAATGAGTCCAATATAAATGGATGTATACTGTTTAAAAATAATTTTCTTGTCTGTGATAAATTCAAAGTTGTTTGTTTAAGAGTTGTTAAAATATCTATATATATATATATATATGTGTATATCGATAATTGTTATTTATTAAAAATTTTAATCCATTTATGGTCAATAATTATTTGGAAAACTTGATTTAAAAACATTGTGTATTAATAAACTTATGTTTAAAGTTGAGAATTATAATTAAATAATAATTTAATTATATGAATAATTTAATGAATTAAATAGTAATTTAATTATATGGTAAATGTTATACTTTCATTTATTGGTATGTTAGTCTAATTTTTAAAAATTAGCATGACAATATTTGTTTTGTATTTAAAAAAATGACTATGAAATTATCAGTTCTTATGTTAAATAATTTAAAATTCCCATTAAGAAATTCATTTGTAAAAAAATTGAATTGATTGTTGATTTTCAGTTTATTGAAACACTTATTCATTTTAACATAAGTGTACAACATGCTTTTAATTTTTAGTCTTGTAGATGATTGTAGTAAAACGTTATTTTTTTAAGGCTTCAAAAAGTTTTAAAAGCTCAAATTTTATCTCAAAGTATTAGTAGTAGTGAAATGCTATAATAAAAGTTCTTAAATGTCCTAACATTTTATAAAAACTAACCTAGCCTTTTTTTTTTTTTTTAAATATTGATAGTGTACTTCACGATAAGATATCCTTTTATTGTAAATTTCTATCCTGGTGTTCTATCTTAGATACTCCATGACATTCCAGTTTTGATACTTATTGTTATAATTTTTTATTGATTTCTACAGCTTGTATGTAATATTTTAAAAAAATTGGGTGTATTTTTTCATTTTTTTAGTTTATAACAAATGAAGCAAACAAACTTAATGTATGTAATATTGTTTTGCATAGCTTTTATTAGTCTTTTGGCTGGCAAAATAAACTTAAAGACATCTTTTCTCTCTTGTTTTGAAGAAATTTTATGTTCTTAACTTATTGTGCTTGAAATATATGTTAAAACAGCTACTTAAATCTCAATATGTATTTAAGTCATTTTTTCTAAGAAATATTAATTTATTTTCTGATTGTGTAGTTGTAAAAAAAAGAAAAGATTTTGTTTGATTTTTGTTATAATCGAGTATACTATTGGCTAGTCAGTTAGTTTATTAATAAAATAGCTTTTTAGTGTGGATATTTTATTTAGAAAACTTCAATTATATGTGCAATCAAGATTTCAGTCTCTCTGTTTTTATTATGTGAATTTTTAATGTTTAAAATGTTTTCTTTTTATATATTAAGTTAATTTACTTGAATGTGATATATAAACAATTTTCAGCTACTGTAACCGGTGAAGAAAAAAATAAACATTTTCGTCTATCTTTCGTTTTGTTATTTCTGTTTTTAATATTGTAACTGATTATTTGGGAATTTATTGCTTTAAATAGAGTAAAATAATAAGTATATGGAAGTGATTTGAAGAATTAAAAATGTTTAAAAATAACATATTATACATACAACTTATTATACATTTATTCACTGACAATATACACTCAAGAGCCAAAACATTATGACCACCCCTACATTTTGCTATGAACTCGTCTGGATGACGTGGAAGGCACGTGATCAGGTGGAAGTGGTATTTAACTGCTGCTGGAGAGTAGACGACATGGTGTTGGACGTCCACACGCTATCAAAGGAAAAGGCCGAATCGGAGACTGTCTCGCATGGTGAACGCTATCGAAAATTGGAGAATGGTGAGCCAGACAGTGGCTCAGCTGACAGCCCAATAGAATGCAGGGCCAAGTAGAATAGTATCGGAGCACACTGTTCAGCGGACACTGTTGATATGGGGCTACGCAGCAAACGTCCCACTCGTGTGCCTTTGCTGACCAAGCGTCATCGCCAACTGCGCCTGCGCTGGGCCCTGGAACATCGTGACTGGTCCATGGATCAGTGGGAGAGAGTTGCCTGGTCAGATGAATCACGGTTTGTCATTCATCACGCCGATGGCCGTGTCAGGATACGCCGTCTTCCAGGCGAACAGTTGCTCCCTCAATGTACAGTAGGTCATACACAGGCCGGTGGTGGCGGTATTATGCTTTGGGGAACGTTCTCTGGGCGTCTCTAGTACCCGTGGTTGTGGTAGAGCAGACCATGAACGCTACAGGGTATCTGAACATCATTGCGGACCAGTTGCACCCTTACATGGCCTCTGTTTTTCCAGCTGGAAATGAAATGTTCCAACAGGACAACGCCCCTTGTCACAAGGCTAAAATTGTGTTGGAGTGATTCCAGGAACATGATGCTGTCCAGTTAGTCCTGGCCGCTTAACTCACCAGATCACAATCCGATAGAACACATTTGGCGATGTCCTGGGACGGCAGCTCAGAGTTCAAAGACCACCAATTCGCAATATCTCGGATTTACGTGACCATTGCTTAAACATCTGGTACAATCTGTCTCCGGCCATCTACAAAGGACTTGTTGCATCCATGCCAAGGCGGGTTGAGCGGCAAAGGTGGGCCAACTCGTTATTGACAGGTGGTCATAATGTTTTTTGGCTTTTTGAGTGTATATATATATATATTCATAATTTTTTTGGCTACACAAATTTTATATATTATTTTTAATTAATTTTTTTCTAAATTCATGTTCAAAAATCATCTGCAAATGAATTATGGATGGGAAAATATTGTTGCAATTTTTCACCACAGCAATGCAAATAAACTGAACGAAGTCACACGATAGTTTTACGTATTGCTGCATCGACAACTTTTCAACATACATCGAATGTGAAGACCTCAATGATCCTCTCAACAATATCGAAAAACTGTTTAAAATCAAGCCTCAAATTCCTAACTCAGACTTTTTCTACAACTTCAGCTTTCCCATATAACAACGAAACAACAAAATCAATGGAAGTAAATGAGTCTGAGCTTGGTAATACGCAGCAACCCAACAACACTGCAACTTTTCATGCTAAAAAGAAAAAAACTTAAGCTCACACAAAGCAAAGAAAAATTTAGCCAAACGGCCAAATACCTTTGTTCATTATTTTAATATTATCCAGATAGGATCCATCTAGAATGACCAATAAATAAGTCTATTTTGTTGAAAAAAAAAAAATGTAAATTAAGAATAGGATATGAAATCGAGATAAAATTTGTTCTGCAAATTTTTTTTTTTATCTTTCAATAAATTGTCATTGAAATATAAATACGAACACAAAAGTTAAAAATTCTCGAAATCAACTTGGTCACCCGAAGCAATTAAATTTCGAAGATATTTTTGAATTCCAAAATAAAAACAATTAATATAAAAAATTTTAAAGTCAATTCCTATTTTTTTTCATTCTATTGCAGAAAGTCCTTTATAAATAAAGTTGAAATTTTCCTCTTACATCTGGCGCCATCTATTGGTAGATCCATGCAACTTAAATCTAAAAAAGCAAACATTAATTAATTAAATTTAATTAATGAATTAATATTTTTTGGAAAACATCAAATATCATCCACTACAAGTTCAAAAGAAAGTATTTGAAATTGAGTGATGGAATAAAAAGTGTTTTATGAAAGATTAAAAATTTTGAACAGGATATATATGGGAAGAGTGTGAGCTAATAGTAGGAATTGAATAAAATTCATCATCTCATTTATCCAATGAATATTATTTATGAGTATGCTACATTGTAAACCTTTGCATAAATAAGTCTTCAATAATAATCTAAATAAATAATAATATAACAATCAAAAGATGTGGAATTGATTCGGAAAAAAAAACATTTATTTCCTCTTTTTAACTTCAGTGCCTAAGTAAATTAATTTTTCTTCCGTTTAACTTTAGAAAACACAATACAAAAATTCTATCCATTTTCCGAGATATATGAAGGGTAGTTCAATTAATATTCAAAATCTCAATCGTTTTTTCTCACACTTTTGTCATAAAGGCATTCTAAATTCAAATTAAATTTATTCATTCAATTTACTTTTAATAATTATTTTCAAAATGTATTTTAACATATATAGCGAATTTGCATTAAAATATTCGAAAATTATCTAAAGACAAGATGTACGAAACACATTGACTGCCCTGGTAGTTTCTGCAAACATTTTTCTAGTTTCTTAGGGGCTCCCCCCTATCCTTTTTCTCTACTTCATTCTTATTCTCAAAGTAAAGTGAGAATTTCTGATCAAGTTGACAATTTAGTAATGGTCATTTACAATCCAGGGTGTTTTTTTTGTGTGTATGATTGCAGAGTATTTTGCCTCATGTATAAATAGCTCGACGTGCATAATCGTCAAAAGGAAAAAAATGTAAGTGGAAGGCAGCGCCTGATAATATAAATATCCTGTCTCTGCGGGGTGAGCTGGCTGGAGGGAGAAAGAAATGTAACACCAGCAGTGTGAGTTTGGTTTTCGAATAAAAGAGGCGTGTTTTTGGCATCGAGGGGCATCTTTTATAACCAATTTTCAACTTACTGAAAATAGATAAACAAAGTGGATCTCCACTCAGATTTTTTCAAAGGGGAAATTTATTCGCAACATATTCGACGCATATTTTCAGATTGAAATTTCCCATAATTATTTATTAATTTTTTAGTATTACATATATGTTTTCATTGTTCTTTCATTTTTAATATAAGAATTTTCTATAACTATTTTTAGTATTTAAATTTTATAATCACGAAATTTTCTAAAAGCAATGAAAAAAATGTTTTTATTTTAAAAGATTTATTATTAATATTATTATGCTAGTACGCATTATATTTTTGACATTGCATACCTTGTTAATTGTATACCTTGTTAATTATACACTTATTATCCATTTTTTTATTATTTAAATAAATAAATATAAAAATGAAAAATTCTAAAAAAAAAAAGTATTCAAAAAGCTATGAAATTTAATACGTAACCATACATAATTATATAGATACATTGTAATAAATGCAACTATATATTTATATATATATATAATTTTTTTATTATTAAATTATTTGTAAAAATAAATTATATTTAAATGCGGTGACCTAAAAAAAAAAGTTAAAAATGAAAAACTCCCTTCCGTTTTGAGGAAAAAAATTAAAAAGACAAAATAAAAAAAAGAAGAAATTTTTTTAAATAAGTAGTATATATACACCAAGAGCCAAAACATTATGACCACCCTACATTTTGCAATGAACTCGCCTGGATGACGTGGAAGGCACGTGATCAGGTGGAAGTGGTATTTAACTGCTGCTGGAGAGTCTGAAAATCATTCTTTCACTTACTTCTGTGTGTGTGATGGGAAAGGCTGCGGATCTAAGCGACTTTGATAGAGGACATATTGTAATGGCTCGAAGGCTCGAACAAGTATTTCCGAAACTGTACGACTCGTGGGTTGTTCGCAATCTACAGTTGTTAGTACTTATGCAAAGTGGATGAATGACGCTGAAACCAGCAGTTGACGACATGGTGTTGGACGTCCACACACTATCAAAGAAAAAGGTCGTCGGAGACTGTCTCGCATGGTGAAGCAAAAACCGGAACCAGACAGGCTCAGCTGACGGTCCAATACAATGCAGGGCCAAGTAGAATAGTATCGGAGCACACTGTTCAGAGGACACTGTTGATATGGGGCTACGCAGCAAACGTCCCACTCGTGTGCCTTTGCTGACCAAGCGTCATCGCCAACCGCGCCTGCGCTGGGCCCGGGAACATCGTGACTGGTCCATGGATCAGTGGGAGAGAGTTGCCTGGTTAGATGAATCACGGTTTGTCATTCATCACGCCGACGGCCGTGTCAGGATACGTCTTACAGGCGAACAGTTGCTCCTCAATGTACAGTAGGTCATACACAGGCCGGTGGTGGCGGTATTATGCTTTGGGGACGTTCTCTTGGGCGTCTCTGATACCCGTGGTAGAGCAGACCATGAATGCTACGGGGTATCTGAACATCATTTTGGACCAGTTGCACTTACATGGCCTTCCCTGTTTTTCCAGCTGGAAATGGAATTTTCCAACAGGACAACGCCCCTTGTCACAAGGCTAAAATTGTGTCGGAGTGGTTCCAGGAACATGATGATGAATTCCAGTTAATGTCCTGGCCGCCTAACTCACCGGATCTCAATCCGATAGAACACATTTGGGATGTCCTGGCCACCTAACTCACCGGATCAGAATCCGATAGAACACATTTGGGATGTCCTGGGACGGCAGCTCAGAGTTCAAAGACCACCACCTGCAATATCTCAGATTTGCGTGAACGCTGCTTAAACATCTGGTACAATCTGTCTCCGGCCATCTACCAAGGACTTGTGGTATCCATACCAAGGCGGGGTTGAAGCTGTGTTGCGCGCCAAAGGTGGGCCAACTCGTTATTGACAGGTGGTCATAATGTTTTGGCTCTTGAGTGTACTTTATTATGAAAATGTAAATTAAATGATATTTAAATGCAGTGGCCTAAAAAAAAAAATTACAATGAAAACTCTCTTCAGTTTTTAAAAAAGAAAATTGAAAAGACAAAATAAGTAAAAGATGATAAGAATGAAAAAATTTTAAAATCAAAATATGTAACAATATTCACATTCCTCGAACGAAATGACATGTATCACTACGCGATGTAAAATGTATTCCTGTAGAACTATAGTTACTTATAACAGCAAATAGTAACATACTGTAGTTACATCCCCAAAAGTCGAAATATCCTCCCTATTTTTCAATTTACTAAAATCAAGCAACATTGTCATTCTACTATTTAACTTGTGGACACCTTCAATTAAACGCATCTGCATTATTACTCCACTCTTAATAAGTAGATGGCGCCACGAGCAGTTTTCGAAATGCTTATATTGATTGACCTATTTAAAAATATTTCTTAAAATATTCATCTCATTCACCTAACTACAACATTTTCTAATGAACTTTACAGAGCATGTCCCCTATAGAATTTTCTTCTTTAATTATTTTTAATATTGGACTTAAATTATTTTTAATATTGGATTAAATTTTTAATTTTGGATTTTTATAATTATGTAACTTTTAAAATATAAATTATTGATATGGAGGTACAGAGTACTCTTACCTTAGTACTCCAAATATACATCAGCCATTACGTTACGTTACGTTACAAGAAACTCTTCAATAGAATTTTTAGCAAACCTCTCTTCAATATCCTGAATTTCTTCAAAGCAGTTTCTACTGATTTTAATACATGATATTTTTTTGTTTAAAAATAATTCCGACAGAAATATTATCCTCTCCCTAATTTTATCCAAGCAAAGATTTTATTCTCATAAAACTCTATTTTTCTAGTCACTAAAATTAAGGATCTTTGCTGTCCCACTATTTAACCTATTCGCCTCTTTAAGTCTTACATGACATCGATTTGACGCAAAATCAGTGATGCGCTTATTACTGATGCAGCTGGCTCCATTCCAATCGCTTCCATGGAAATTCAGACTGGCATTGAACCTTTAAAATTCAGAAGAGAAAAACAGGTATTAAAACTCCTTGATAAATACAAAAGATTAAACCTGCAGTATTGGCAACAGTACTATCCCGCCACCCCCAGACTGAAAACACACAAATCATTTATCTCTTGTGCTGAGGAACTTTGCATTTTATATAACATCATACCAACATTATCTCGTCCTTTTCAAATTGGATCCCTTCCACCTACTAGACGAGCTCATACTTGCAATCTTTCCATTGGTAAGTCTGAAAGAAATGTGATACAGTTCCTAATGCTCTTCAAGTCTTTTCCTTAGAGGTTATTACTACAAATTACCCTGGTTATGAATGGATTCACATTTACACCGATGGATCTACGTGTAATGGAAATATTGGCGTCGGTCTCTATTGCAAAGGATTTTTTGAAGAATCATATGCAGTTGGTCTTAATGCCTCCAATTTTGATGCTGAGAGTTTTGTTTTGTGGAATGCAATTTTAAAACCTTCTTGGACTAACTACTAATCTTAACAAAGCATATTTATCTTTATTGACTCCAATAATATCTATACTCCTATACAACTAGTGATTGCTTCCATGTTGGAAGAGGCTAAGATAAATCGGTCCAATGCAATTGCTTCTGTCTGGGAGATTGTTTTTGTAGTGGATTCCCAGCCATTGAGGTGCCTAGAAATGAAAGGGCGGACCCCTTGGCCAAAAACTACAGCCACATTTTCCTTTATCCATTCATCCATTTAGTTCTGAGGTGAAGAAGAAAATAGACAGACCCAAAAAAAAACAAACTCCTTTCAACTGATAAAACGTGGAATATACTTGTTTCATCACCCATCCCAATGGACTTGCCCCGTGCAGTTTTTACAGCACATTTCCGACTCTCGATAGGACATGATTTTCTTAATAAACACTTGCACCGCATGGATGTAGCTACTCATGATATCTGTACTGTCAGGTGAAACCATGAATTTTTACATTTGCCAACATGCACTGCACTTGATTTTATGACTTTTAACTCTGACAACTTTATCAAAGGTGAATTTTATTGGGCTGCTAGAGTTCTTATGACATATATCGCTACAGTTTGATGCAGGAAAAAAATCTTACATGTGCATGACTACAAATGTTTCTTTCTCAGCCAATAGATGGCGCCATAAGCAAACTTCGAATCGCGTATATTAAATTCTATAAAAATATTCTTTCTCATTCATCCATCTACAAAATTTCCAAATCAGACTTATTCTTCTATTCAAGAAGAACTTTTTCTTTACTCAACAAAATAATATTTCTTTCTGCAGTCTTCAACATTCACAATAATTATTCGATGATATTTAAGTCGACGATTAACCACCACTCTGTAAAGTTTGCATCACTACAAAAATGTTTCTTTCTGAGCCAATAGATGGCGCCACAAGTAACCTTCGAATCTCGTATATTAAACTTGAATTTGAGTTAGCTCTCTTTGTTAGATGGACAACATTAAGAACTAAAAACGAGGAACTACAATGCAACTATTTTTCGGTATGAATCACATTTACCATTTTGGTTACAATATATTTAATGTATCTATAATTAGAGATATAATTACAAATAATGTAATAGAGATCATTAGAGATGCATTAATATATTAGAGATAATTAATTCTGTAATTAGAGATAATGTATCTGCTTTAGATTTTAATTTTGTTATAAATTTTCGAAGATATTAGTCTGAAAAAGTAACAGACAAAATTTCAATAAAAGGCATATTTTATTAAAACCATTAAGATAATTTGAAAACAGAAAATTAAGCCCGTAAAGATTTTCATTTAAATTTACATTCGACAACAGGATAGTTTCAGTCAACAAAAAAAAAAAGGCCTAAGTACCAAGTATAAAAATAAGGTTGACCTAAACCGCTCCATTCTGACCGAAAACAAAAGTTTAAAAAATTACATTTCATTCACAAGCTTCCATAAATGAAGAAAGGCAAGGTTCTGTGTTGGAAACATGGTCGGCCAGCAACCATGAAGTACATAGAAAAATTGATTCTGAAAATATTAAAACTCCTTTAAAACACACACATATCTATACTTCTCCATTTAGAAAGCGTGAATTTTTTTTTTTATTGGCGACCATTTTAAAAAGTACATTAAAATCAAAGTACAGGGTGATTATAATTAAAGTCCCACCTTCAAAATGCTGTAAAAAAGAAAAACTGGTCAAAATGAGTTCACATTTGAACTGAAGATATTTGAAAAAGGGGAAACGGTACGGCATCCGAAAAAAGTTCCACCGATTTTCTCTACCAATGTTCTTTGCTGTGGTGGATGGGCTTTCCACTAGCAGTGTCACAACCGTTGAATGACTTGCAAAGTCATTTTTTTTCCGTCCAATAACCGAAACAATCGAGCACTTTGAACACCTATAGTTGGTTTAGTGTGCAACTCATGCCAAATACGGTGTCATTTCGATTCAAACTATCACTGGTAGCCGAATTCACTTTCTTTTATGTCGCTTACAGCGCCCCCTCTATCAATACACTTTGGAACCTTTTTTTTGATGCCGTATCGTTTCCCATTTCAAGTATCCTCAGTTCAAATGTGAACACATTGTGACAAGGGGTTCTTTTTTTTTTGCAGCATTTTGAAAGTGGAACTTTAGTTATAATCACCCTAAAGAAGCCAGAGCCACAAACCAGATTACACTTGGTGTCCTACGAGATTGTTGGATCTGGTTTCAGTGTTATAGTATTAAGTTTTTTATATCAACAGTCTAATCATTTAAAATCTACAAAGACTGAAACTCAATAAAATCTTAAAGACAGACAAAACATTCATTTTTTTCCTCTCCAAGAACCAGGTTTGTGTTTCTGCAACCGCAGTACCTCTTCAATGTAAATTCTTTTGGTTTCGGGTGGTCTGGTATGCTAAAATATTTTATACACTTTACCAAAAGTCCCTTCAATTTGAAATTAAAAATACAAAATGCTCCAAAAAACAAATCACATATTTGAATCTTTTCAGTATGTATCCACTACAATTGGTTTTGGCATCCACTGCAAAATGTTAAGATTTTCAATTTAACTTTAACACAAAAATTTAAAGATGACTAAACAATCAAACTGGCTGCAAAAAACCACGTTTGTTTGGAAGACACAAGACTATTTTTCTTTACGATGAAGGCGTGGTTTCCAAAAATCCCGCCCATCTCATCAATTGTAGATTGATGTTAAACGAATCTCTAACACTTAAGAAAGCATCCGTTACCTATCAAAAGGTTACTTTGCTGTTGTAGACCATTTTATAGTAGAGCACGTAGTTCTTCACCGGTTGTAAACATGTGCATTTTATAGTAGAGCACGAAGTTCTTTACCTGTTGTAGACCATTTTGTAGTAGAGCATGTAATTCTTCAACTGTTGTAGACCATTTTATAGTAGAGCACGTAGTTCTTCACTAGCTGTAGACCATTTTATAGTAGAGCACTTAGTTCTTCAACTGTTGTAGACCATTTTATAGTAGAGCACGTAGTTCTTCAACCATTGTAGACCATTTTATAGTAGAGCACGTAGTTCTTCAACTGTTGTAGACCATTTTATAGTAGAGCACTTAGTTCTCCAACTGTTGTAGACCATTTTATAGTAGAGCACTTAGTTCTTCAACCATTGTAGACCATTTTATAGTAGAGCACGTAGTTCTTCAACTGTTGTAGACCATTCTGTAGTAGATCAAGTAGTTCTTCACCGGTTGTAGACCATTTTATAGTAGAGAACATAGTTATTCATCGGTTGTAGACCATTTTATAGTAGATCACGTAGTTCATCTGTTGTAGACCATTTTGTAGTAGAGCACGTAGTTCTTTCCAATATAGTACTCCTATATCGGAAATAAATGTTTACAAATGGTATAAACAGTTCAAAGATGGCAGAGAACGCGTTGAAGACGAAGAGCCCTCTGGTCGACCCTCCACCTCAACCGACGAAGCTCACGTACAAAAAAATAAAGATTGGGTGCTTGTAAACAGGTGCATTTTATAGTAGATCACGTAGTTCTTCACCTGCTGTAGACCACCTTGTAGTAGAGCACGTAGTAGGCGATGACCCTGAAGACGAAAAAAAGAAGGCAGAGATGGCCACGTAGTCGACGTAGAGGTTGTCTCCTACCATGTCCATCTCCTTGAGGAAGTCCCGGGGTTCCTGGAAGGGGCAGAAGCCTTGTCGCACTGCAGCTCGGGGCGGCCAGTCCGTAGATGGCCAGCATGACGCCCTGGTAGCAGTAGCGGATGTAGGGAGATGTGTGAGATCCACTGGAGGTAGGTCGGGATGGTGTTGAGGCTGATGAAGAATCCGCTGAACAGCAGAAATGGTATGGACGCCACTGGAGCCAGAAACACTGCGTTCTGAAGAAGAACATTTTAAAGAACGAATAGATTAGTATTAGTATTAGTTCCAGTATCAGTCAGTTCCAGTATTATATCAGAATTAATACCAGTATTAGTTCAGTATTCCATATGTTTTCCAGGATTCGATATTATCTCCATAAGGAATTTACCTGCACGCTGGTGGCGGCCCCTATGATCAGCCCCACGGACTGCGCCACCAGGGAGATCATGACGCACCAGAGCACGAAGAGGCCGAAGCGCACCAGGTCGTTGGGCTGTGACGTCATCCAGTACACGATGCTGCAGTAGATCATGGGGAACAGGATCTGTGGGGAAAGAGAAGCACCAGGTTATGACAACAACAATTAATGGTTTAAGTTAATGCAAATTCAAGGTTAATGGACATCTATTCTGTTAAGTTGGGTCGTAAAAGTTGTAGAGGATACATTAATATGTAGCATATAAAGTCGGAAAGAATGTGAACAGAGAATATGAATTTATAGGATATAAATATATAGAGCAGGGGTGGCCAACCCAAATGATCTTACGGGTCACTTTGGAAATGCATCCTAACTCCGTGGGTCGAATGTAAAATCATACATCCCCCTATTAGATTGAGACCCACTGAAGATATTTTTTTGGAGTGAAACATTGAAACAGAATGAGTTATTATTTTTGGGTTTACTTTTATTCTTACATGTAAATATAGATACTATAATAATAATAAGGATACTAAACGCTCAATGTAAAGAAACATATAACACTGAAAATGTATAAATATAAATGAAACAAAAAAAAAAAATGAAATCAAAAATTAATTATTTTACTAGTGCGATATTTGTTTCTTCACTCATCATGAGTTCTCAGAATGTAATTTATTTATTCTGTGAACTCATAACTGTAAATAAAACAGGCAATATCTGCCCTATATTCGCAAGAATAGTATTTTAAAATCAAAGTTCATTTTTTCTCATCCTTTCGACAGTTCATTTTTGAATAGATGGATGCACACATAACGTATTTTGTTAATACATTCGTTTTCACACCTTTGGTTATCATAAAATAAATATATTTTGTAAAAGTGTGATACATCTCACGGTCCGGAAAAATATTCAAAGCGGGCAGGGGTTGGCCACCCCTGAAATAGAGACTACGAAGTAATGAAGGATGTACAAATATAGAGGATATAGTGTCGTTAAGGAATATGAATACGAATACAGTATGTGAATTAATGAATGACGTACGAATGTATACGAATAGAGAATAGGAATTAATGAACCATACACGAATGTAGAGAATATAGAATCGTTTCTAAAGTTCATGATGCATCCAGCCGTGCTGGAAACGATTTTCATTGGCTTACATTTCTAAAAGGCAGCATTTGTCGCCAAAGAGCTCACCTGAAAGGAATCTCGGAGACAGTCTTCGCCAAGTAGTAGATTCTGGTACTGTACCAGCTGTTGATGTACTCCCGGGCGAAGATGGTTTTCTCCATGGGAACTGAAAAATGAAGCACACATGAAGTTAGATATTTTAAGCCTAACGCTCCAGCGTAACTTAACTAAATCGTAACTTAAGTAAACGAGAACAACACAATGAATAACAATACAGAGAACAATAAGCGACAACATTATAGAGAGCAATACTTTCAAGAATTCTTTCGGTAACAATCCTCTCCTTATTCAATTTTTTTACTGAAAGAAGAGAAGAAAAGAAGAACTTAGTTTCTGGCTTCTCCTCAAATATATGATATTAATATAAGTGTTATTATCTGGATATTCTGGACAATGATTTTATGTCCAGAAATAGTTCATTCTAGTTTGGGTGGTACTTCTCTACAAAATGTTTGACATCCAATTGGCAAAGATTTTCACGTGCTGAGTCTGCCAAAGAATCTCCCACAATTTTTGTATTCAAACAGGACGTATACCAATGATTTCCCTTATTCCAATTCAGACATTAACGAATGATTTTCCATATTCTAAATCAGACGTTAACCAGTGATTTGCCATATTTCAAATCAAACATTAACCAGTGATTTGTCTTCTTCCAAATCAGACGTTAACCAATGATTTTCTTTATTCCAAATCAGATGTATACCAAGGTACGTTTTAAATTTAAACTACACAAGTATAATAATTTTGCCAATTCTTGAAATTAAAAACATCGCATCCATCTTGAATGACTTTGACATGTAGACCATGTTGTATGAATAAGAATAACTTTTGAGTAACCAAAAGACGTTTGATTCTGATGCCCTTATAGTCGTAACAAATAATAACAATAAAAAAATTTTTGAAGTCAATTCCAACTTTTTTTCACTCTATTGCAGAAAGACCTTTATAAATAATTTTCATTCATTTCTTTAAGTTAAAAAAATTCTCTCTCTCTCTCTCACACACTCATTTTTTCACATGTTTCCTTTTCCATTTTGTTCCCTCCTTCACTCAGAGTGAAAAAGAATCTGCAAAAGACATTTTTTACCAGCGATCAACACGCTTCGTCACTGACGGTATTTATTCCCAAATTTATATCCTGCTAAATATCTTTTAGAAGAGAAATTTTTTTCTCCCACATAAAACTAAAATGTATGAATTAAATTTAATGAATGAATTAATATTTGAAAAAACTGCATTAAAGTCAAGTGTTATCCACTACAAGTTCGAAAAAAAATGTATTTGAACATGAGTGGAGGAATGAAAAGCATTTTACGAACGATTGAAAATTTGAACAAAATATATATAGGGAGAGTGTGAACTAATACACAGTCCAGTCACATTAATGTGACCACCCCCTACTTTCGACTTCAACGTGAAATAACCAGTCACAAAAGGCAGGTGGCAGCCCATTGCAGTGGAGTGTATATAAAGGATACCACTTAATATCACACTCCACTTAAAGCCAGGATACACAAGAGTGCATATTCTGGCTTTTGACAGGGGGTCACATTAATGTGACTGGACTGTGCATATAGAGAGAGTGTGAGCTAATAGAAGGAATTAAAAAAAAGAAGGAAGAGTGACTCACAGGTGAGCACGGTGGGCATCATGGCGGTGAAGATGAGGAACATGAGCGAGAAGAAGAGGAAGCCGGAGTTGTTGAAGATCTTGCTGGCGTCGTCGCCAATGCCGAAGTACAGCATGCCCAGCAGCACGCCGACCACCACATGGGCGGCCAGCCGCAGCTGGGTGGCCATCTAACACATTAAAAATAAATAAATAAAATGATACTTTTACTTTTAATCATATAACAAAACAATAAAATTTGGCGTAAAAGCACTTTAAAAATACAATTTAGCTCAGTGAAAAATTTAGTGATAAATTTTGGAGTAAAAGTATTTTTGGAATGAAATTTTGCCGAGATTGTGATACTATTTGGCGTTAAAGCACTAAAATTTGGCGTAAAAGCAATTTAAAAATAAAATTTAGCTCAGTGAAATAATTTAGCGATAAATTTTGGAGTAAAAGTATTCATGGAATAAAATTTTGGCAAGATTGTGATATTATTTGGCTTTAAAGCAATAAAATTTGGCGTAAAAGCAATTCAAGGAATAAAAATTTAGCGATAAAGCGATAAATTTTGTAGGAAAATTATTTATGGAATAAAATTTTGGTAAGATAGTGGTAATATTTGGTGTTAAATCAATAAAATTTGTCGTAAAAGCACTTTAAGGAATAAAAGTTGACGTTTGGCTACTAATGTTGGCGTAATAGAGATTTTTGGCGATGAATTTTGGCGAAATAGTGTTTTACAAAGTCATTGAAGTTCGGCAACCATTTTGTTTGTTTATTTGGTGACTTGGCATCCTAGTCAAGGATTTTGGCATAATATTTTGCCGCGAGAACTTCCTGGTGAATTCATTATTATGCTTACATGACAATTTGGCATCCTGGAAACGTATTTGGCGCAAAGGGTACAGGATTCTAGATTTTTACCGAAATCCAGAATATTGTACCCTTGAGAAAGTCGCCAATCCTGCAACCAGAATGTTTTGCCAATTTCTTTAGGGTTACAATACTCTAGAGGAATTCGTAAATTCATCTTTTCACGAACAGTATAATGAGTATGTATTTCTACTTTGATAGTTATTTGCAAAATTTTTTAGTTATAGTAAATAAAGAACATAAATATATAGTCTTTTAAATATTTATTCCGATAAATTATTCATTATCATGAGGTTGTTCTTACAACGTATGTTTACATTATATATTAAAAAAAAAAATAAACGACTTTTATGATGCTGCCACTCATGATAATACGAAACAAACGAAAAAAAAACAATTTTTAATTTATTAATAACTTATATTTGATTATCGAATAATTATATTCGTTTTAATGTTATATTCGTTTAAATTAAGCATTATTATGCTTAACTTAATAATGAACAGCATTAAAAACGCTTATTAACATATTATAATAAGTGTTATTAACATATTATATAATGCTTATTAACATATTATAAAAAATATTTTATTATTTTTATTTTAGAACGTTAGTTCACGGCGAAAACGTCTATCGAATGTTTCTTTTTATTTTTGTTGACATAGTTAAGATTTTGTGGCAATAGTTATTTGAATTCAAGCGGAAAAATGTAACCTTTTTAATTTTAGAACGTCAGTTCAAGATAGAAAAATGTCGATGGAAATATTTTTGGGGCTTTCCGATGTTGTTCTTTTTGATTTCTTGATTCGTTTGATAAGAATAGGTAAGAAGAGGTGTTAGTAAAGAATAAGATCATTTTCACCTTCAACAAAGGACATATCAGAATAAAATGTAAGTTATTCTTTTTTTTTTTTTCCTTTTTAAATAATTTTGTTTCATTATTCGAATTCGGCGTGTTAAACAACAGGAAATATTTTTTGACATAATAATAATCATACAAAAATTGGCGTATTAGCGAATAATTTTGGCGTAATTTTATCATAACTGTTATTATTTTCTTTGTCTAAATGATACATTTATGTGAGTTAGTAAAACATAATTCCACGCAATAATCTGGCGATAAAACGATTAAATTTGGAGTAAAAGCAATTTAGGAATAAAAATGTGGCAAAATAATGATATATTTTGGCGATAAAGCGGCAATATGTGGAGTAAAAGAAAATATTAAAATTTTGCCATAATAGTGGTAAAATTTTGGCGATATAAATTGGCGTAAAGGCAATTTAGAGATAATTTTTTGGCTTAATAGTGCTAAATTTCGGCGTAAAAGCGATAACATTAGATGTAAAAGTAAAGTTTGGCGATAAAGCATTAACTTTGGTGTAAAAACAATTCAAAAAACAAAATTCGCTTAGTGAAAAAGTTTGACCATAAAACGATAAAAGTTGGCGATAAAGCATTTCAGGATTAAAATTTAATTAAGAACATTTTGCCGCGGAAACTACCTGTTTTATTCATTACTTTACTTACTTGGCAGGATTGTATCCTTCCTTGGCTGGAAGGGTACAGGATGTTAGATTTCTACCAATAATTCCAATATTAAAAGCGATTTAGGGAATAATGAATTTCGGTTCACACTCACCGGTTCCCTGAGCGTGCAGATAAGGCTCCTGTAGGTTAGCACTTTGAACTGGTTCCACGAACTGGTTGCGTATCCGCCGAAGCTGCTTTCTAGGGCGTTCTCCTGAAAAACATGTATATAAATAATAAATAAAACACTAGTACAAAGTACACTAGTATGTTGTTCTAATGTAGCTGGCAATACAGAGACAGTTAACCTTTCTGTCACAAGCAAGGGCTGCACTGACGTTACTCATTTAGCACTACCTTAGGGGCACGTGTAGCTTGAAGACATGCTACGGACGCAAGTCACACTACCCTCACAACGCTATACAGTCATATTAGACCGGTACCTACTTTTAAAGTGGATTCTGAACCCCTACAATCATCATGGCAGCGTCGCTACACGAACCCGAAACCTGTGGTACCGATTACTAGCCACTCAGCTATCAGGTCCCAAAAT
Source organism: Caerostris extrusa (assembly GCA_021605095.1). Lineage (NCBI taxonomy): Eukaryota > Metazoa > Arthropoda > Arachnida > Araneae > Araneidae > Caerostris > Caerostris extrusa. The sequence continues at coordinate 149,492 of BPLR01016862.1, forward strand.
ATTAGTACATATACAACTTATGATATTTGCGATAAATCACTGAATTAGGTAACCCCGATCGCCATCGTTTTCAATGTTACAGTTAACCCTTCAACTTCTTTAAAGCTTTTGGAAAATTTCCGTCAAAATCAAAATTGTTTACGGCCAACCAAAATTGCTTCCAAACCAAAATTTAGTCAAATGAGTCGGAAAATGCGCTAACTCGCTTAAAACAGCTCGGAGAGCGCTCAGAACGTGGATTTGTGGTTTAAACGTATAGTTGAATATATTTTTCGAAGTAAGGTTGCTACACTAAGATATGGTTATGCGATCTGATGACCCATTGGCTAGCGCTCTGGCCTTTGGTCCAGGTGGGAATAAAAATGAAACAGGGGTTGTGAACAATCAACATAAAAGATTAACTAACTCCCTAGCATTACAGTTCATGTTGGGCCATGGCCGTCTGCTTTTCGGCAGATTCCGATATAGGAGATGTTTTCTGTTTACGGGGTAGGGTTTGTCAGTCCAACGCTCTACAGTCATATTAGACAGGGAACATTTTTAAAATGGATTCCGAACCACCACAAAAATCCATGGCACCGCCGGTACTGAAACCTGTGGCACCGAGCGTTAGAATAAAAGATTAACAGAAGGCTAAAAATTTTCTAATGCATTGAATAAAAGACATTATGTTGGGCGCCAGGTTCAAATCCTGGCCGTGCCATGGATTTTTTGCGAGGGGTTCGGAATCCACTGTAAATTGTAGGTCCTGGTCTGTTTAGCCCTCGTGTGCACAAGATGACCGTAGAGCGACAAACAAATCCTCGCCATTGTTATTCTTATTTTTTATTTATACTTTTAGATTTGTTTCAATCATTTGTTGTTATATCCATCAGAACGAAATTTCCCTTCCTAATTGAGTTCATGTTAATTCTGCAAAATATTAGTCTGTTTGAAGGAACTTATTTTTTGCACAATTCATTTAGAGTCTTACATAGTGTTTGTTTCGTCTGTAGCTCTATTGTCATTTTGAGTACACTTTAGGCTAATTAGACCGGGATCTACAGTTCAACGTGGATTCCGAATCACCAATAAACATCCATGCCACAGCCAGTATTGGAATATTAAATCTGTGGTACCAAAGCTCTAGTTATAGCCAGAGGTACTAGAGTTTCTAGAACGCCAGAGCTCTAATTTCGTGGCCATAAAGCCGCAGAGGGTTAGAGATTAGTTTAGGAGAGATTAGGTATTTTCAGAGAATTGAACGGCACCATTGCTTTCTTATGTGCCCACTGACCTTGAGGAGAGAGGGTCCACCGTCTTCCAGCAGGCAGAGGGTGGATGCCTGAATTGCGATCTCCACCCTCCCGTCGAAGTCCGGCAAGGAGGGGACGTCCTCTGCGGCCCCGTGCTCGTCAGTGGCCGTCTTCAGTTTCCAGATCCAGTCTCCGTGTTCTCCTGAGGCCACCTCCGTCGCTGAAAAACGTGGTAAAGTCCTATAGTAGTATAATAATAGAGTGCATATCGGGTTTACATTACTGGGGTCAGGGCCGAATTTAGATGAAAAGAGACCCTAGGCTATTCTACTTATGCGGCCCTTTCACCTCCCATTTTTAAGTTTGTAAATGACATAAGAGATAATAAAATACATCATTACTGTGGTATACATCAATATGTTAAATGAAACATGTTGGGATTGGTACTAATCTTTTAAAAAAATGTGTCGACAACACTTATTTGGACATTTATTCTCAGCACCCTATATAGTACTAATCTAACATAACAGAAACAAAATTCAAATAATAAAAATATTTGATTGCGAAAATAAACTATGCAATAAAAATTATCCTATTGTCTATCAAATTAAATTAAATATATTAAATACATTTAAGATTAAGGCAAATTCAATTCAGATAAATTTATTTCATAATAATTCGCATTTAAAGTTTAAGTAGGAATTATTATGAACTTTAAGTTTGAAACTTAACCAAAAATGGAACTTTATTCAAACAAAATCCAGATCCAGATATAGAATTTCTCCTTATTTTACATTCAGTGTTTTAGTGTTCTCTGTTTTTAGAATAGTGTCATTCCAATTTTGCTAACAATTTGAATGTAGGCCCCTCTTGATCTTGAGGCCCTAGGCTGAAGCCTAGTTAGCCTATAGGAAAATCCGACCCTGACTGGGGGCCAAACATAACCCTCACATGATCATACACTACACGTAATTCTTACATTGTAGTTTAACATATGCTATGATAGCTTGGAGATTTTAGACACAATCTTTACTGTTGGCCATCACCACTCTTTGCAGTTGGTGTGAAAGAGAAAAAGGTAATCCTTTTCAAAAGAAAAATTTCTTTAGCTATCAATCAATGTAAATTCAATTTATTTTAAATAATTGGTCATCACTTGAAACCATGGCCGTCCAGTACAGAGTGAAAAATATATAAAAAAATGAATGAAATGTACTTAACAAACATTTTTATTCTGTCACTCGAAACACACTCATTTCTACTGTGAATTTCGTGAATAATAATGTTTAATGTTCCTACTTATTATTTAGGAACATCTAATTTTAGTAAAACAAATGTTTAAAGCTTCAAAAAATAAATGTTTGAGTAATTTTTTAAAATTTTTTATTTCTTGATAAATTTCGACCGCTAAGTTTTCTAAACTTTTGCCTAATTACGTATATTTAGACCTACTAGTGGTACCAGAAGATATTAATCGGTTAAATTTTGAGATTATTTTTCTAATATATTCTTTTAAAGACAAATTAAAAATATCGCTAAACTAAAATCCGAAAATTTGCATTTTTTCGGCTAATTTCACTTATTTTAGAACTCAAAGGGGAACCGGAAGATATTTATTAAATAATCTGAGATTTTGTAAGTATGTTTCTGAAACTATTCCCCAACTTATTACTACCAGGGGAAAAAATTTCGAAATTTTTTTATGGTCATATTATATATACGCACAGAAAAGTTTGATTTTTAGCATAAGAAATTGCATAAGATATTGGACTTTTTACTGTTAATAGCTTGTTATGACTTCTGCGTTTTGATATTTTACATGATGATGACATTAATTTTCAAGCACCTGACTCCTCTACAAAGGAAATCCACAGAAAGTCAACAAAAACTCACAATTTTGGCACCTTTTCATTTAAATATTTTTCCTGTAAACAATTATAGTCTTCGAATACCAGCGATAAACAACAATAATAAAATGACTTGTAAAGGGGTGTTGATCAAATGTCCATGAGCGAAGTTTCTGTTTCTAAAGAAACTATCAACAACAAAAATGTCTCGAAGTGCATAACGTTAATGAGAAATCATACCTTCAACAAAGACAGATTTCATTACAAATGGTGGAGGATTCAAATAGTAAGGATTTTTTGAGTAATGAGTATTTTGCAAAAAAACGCTGTGTCTAAGTGTGGTGTTGAGATGCAGTTTTAAACTGATATTTCCACATGCCAAAATGGCTGATTTGAAGAATTAATGAAAACCAGTGTGGTCCCTTGGTATATGTCCACTTTGATATTTGTTTAGCTTGATATACGACATGTTTAGACGAGAAGAATGTGTTTGGTACGTGACTCGCGTAAGTCAAAATGAATCACAACACAGCATGCTACCTAATATTTATTTGTCTGGAGACAAAACAAGCCTTGAAATTTGCGCTATAATTATCAGTGAACATTTTCACGAGATTTTGTATTTTTTTTAGTCAATTATTTTGGAAAGTTTTTTTAATCGTAACTTTTTATATCGTATGATCAAAACGTCTAGGTGCATGGGGGATATCTTGGTCTCATCCTTAGAGCGCATGCTCGTCAATAAATATTCGCAATAACACCCCAATGAAACTTTTAAATCATTTTTTTCTAATGCAGCTGGAAAATACTTAGATAATGATCTTTATATGTTATAAACAAGGGCTGCGTCAACTTTACTCACTTAGCACTACCCTCACTTAGCACTAGCTTGAAGATAAGTTACAGAACGCGGAGTAACAATATCCCCGAAACGCTCTACGATCCTATTAGACCGGGACCTACGATTTAAAGTGGATTCGAACCACTGCAAACATCCATGGCACCACCGGGACTCAAAACCTATGGCACCGAGCTACTCGGTCATCAGGCCCTCATTTTTAAATCATTGATTTCTGTGTATGAATGGCTTGCTGAGAGGTTTGAGTTTTTAGAAATTTGTTTTTATAACCAAAAAAAAAATAATAATAATAATTCACGTAGAAATTTTACTGATCATATTTTAAAACCGCTTAAAAGTGTAGATTTTAACATTGAATCAGTTTTCTTTAAAAAAAAAAATGAATGCAAAGTAATGCGGTATTGCTTACTGTAAGCCTCAAACTAACATAATTTCCTTTTCACTTATTATTTTTTTCCTACTTGCGTTCAATAACTTCCAATCTTTCTTCCAATATTCGCATTTATTTCTAATTTTTATTCCAATGGTTTATTTTACTTCAATGCATAATCTTTTCCTCTATGTATAAATTATTACCTAAACAAACTACCTAACCTATTATTACCTAACAGTAGCAGTTAGAACTTCTCTAACGTACTTTTTCACCCTTTGACCTTGGCTCCTAAATGAGCCTTTTGATTGTTATAATTTATTTCACTGCACTACAATTTGTTTTTTTTCCCCTACTGGCCTTAACTCTCTTTTGAGTTCTTCGGTCATTGCAATTGATTTCATTCTTTTACTACTGCGTCCAAAAGTAAGACCAGTTTTCAATTTAAATTTCCCGGTCATATGGAATTTCAATTTTTTTCTTTGTTAGGTTGTTGGCATCTGAGGGAAATTTCACGTCAAAACGTCCATTAGTGTTTGATTTTGTGAGACGCTAAAACAGATTCCTGCGATTTTTGAAATATCTCTTCAAGCGACTCAAAACGGTATCCCCGGAGTGATCTGTTCAGCTTAGTGAATAGCCAGAAGTAGCACGATGGTAAATTAGGTGAATACGGTGGTTGTGGAACGTTATGAGTTTCGTTTTTGGCGAAAAAGTCGCGAAGAATGAATGCTGTGTGAGCTGGCGCATTCAGTGTTTTCGGTACCAATCGAGATTAGTTGCGTTAGAGGCCCAAAATGGAATGGACCGATCCTTTTGAAATTCCAACATCATCAGCAAGGTCTCTAATTGTAAATCGACGGTTTGCAAGCACCCAATCTTTAATCTTTTGGACGTGAGCTTCGTTGGTTGAGGTTGGTGGTAGACCAGAGGGTTCTTCGTCTTCAACGCATTCTCTGCCTTCTTTGAACTGTTTATACCACATCTAAACATTTTTTTCCGATATAGGAATGCTCACCGAATGCTTTCTGCAACGTATATGTAAATGAAACGTTTTCTATACGTTTCCGCAAACAAGTTCTTTGCTCAATGAATTCAGGCATTTCGAAAATCGCCGTAATCTGTTTTAGCTTCTCACAAAGTCAAGCGTAACTCAGACACTCATGAATATTTTGATGTGAAATTCCACACAGATGTCAAGGACCGTGCCAGCATCCTAACAAAGAAACAAAAATTGAAATACCCTGAGCCCCGGGAATTTTAAATTGAAAATGGGTCTTACTTTTTGGACACAGTAGTATATATAGTTTTTTCTGCTTTTTGCACCATCGTTCTGCGCTGTTTACTGATCACAAATTTCATGTTATATTTTCATCACCAATGTTTTAACATTTATCTATTTTCTTTTCTTTTTTTCCCCAATTCATAAGATTACTATTATCTATTCATCGTGACTTTTTCTTTCCTACTGCCTTCACATACCATTGAGTAGATGAACGCTTCGCGTTCAGGTACTCGACCTCTTTATTCAACTTAGTAGCAATATTTACTGTACTTTTGTGTGAGATTCCCTTCCTAAACATTACAAAAATATTTCTTGAAATTGAAATATTTATTGAATTTTCTTTAGATTTCTTTTTATTTAGCAATGTAATGAATTTAAACATAATAATAGTTCGAATGCACCAAAGGAATTTTTCTACATATAATATAAATTGATATCGATACATGGAAATTTGCATGTTATGTATATCAAGGCCATAAGCAATATAAGATATGGATGGAACATGGCCATGCGCGTAGTTAGGAATCATAGATTTTACCTCGGCTCCTATGTTTGGTTTTGTTCCGCTCTACGGTCATTTTTTACGCACTTCAGGCTAATTAGACCGGGACCTACTGTTTGACGTGGATTCCAAACCCCAAACAAAGTGACTTCGTATTTTGGTCATGTATCCACGCCACCTCTAAGATTCTAATCTGAGACCTGTAGTACCGAAGACCAGAGAACTAGTCAATTGGCCTAGAATCTCGTGAAAAATGATATAGTCCAATGATATGCTACTACTACTACTACACACCCCATCACTGTGTCTAGAGCCGATTTGTCCCTTTACAGTTTGGGAATGATGTGGGTGAGAAGAAGTCTGATTGGGCTCTGTGGAGCTCTGCGGTCATATGAGACCGGGACCTACGGTTTAAAATGGATTCCAAACCACTCCAAACATCTATGGTACCGCCGGGACTCGAACCCGAAACCTGTGGTCATTGCCCCTGGTCTGATTAGGGATGCTACATTGAGGTATCACAATTCTTGGCTTGCATAGTGTCGAAAAACAGTGTTGGCCAGTGACTTTGCGCACATATCTTCTGTTGTTATTTGTGGAAATTGTGTTGGGTGTAAAGCACTCACCGAAGTCTGCGGGATTGTGGTACTGGGGACAGGAGAGACCCAGCTTGCCGAGGAAGGGGATGAGGTTGCGGGTGGAGCCTCGGTAGATGCACTGGCCCTCGGCTAGCATATACAGCTGCAGGGAAAAGAAAAGTTATTACCACTTTCATCGATCACATTAAAAAAAAAAAAGATTACGGATTTCAGTTTCAAAGTAAAAGATAAACACTGAGTTATATCTAGCTCAGGGTTGGCCAACCCAAATGATCTTGCAGGCCACTTTGGAAAAGCATCAGAATTCCGTGAACTGCATGCAAAATTATGTATCCCCCTATTAGATTGAGATCCACTACAGGCATTTTTTGGGAGTGAATGATGGAAACAAAATTAGTTATTATTTTTGTGTTTATTATTGCATGTAAACATAGATAATAATAATGAATGATACTAAATGCACATTGTAGAGAAATATATAACACTAGAAATAAACTTAATATTTTTTAATGAATAACATTCGAAAATATTTATTTGACTAGTGCGATACGTGTTTCTCCGCACAAGTTGAACCAAAAGCGCTCACAACTTTTTGTGCCAGATTTCTCGAATCGGAAAATTTCTCGTTTGTGACGTCAGTGTTATAAAAATCTATGTTTGATTGTGATGTTTCAAAAATGTGTTTTAATTCAATATTGCATTGTAAGTCAACCAGTTCCATTTGGAGATATTCTGCTGCCGACTCGATTTCAGCATGAAAGGGAGATGAATATATTTAAAAAATTTTGCTGTATTTTTCTAGCTCTAAATTAGACAATTAATTTCGACAGTTCAGTTTTAAATACATGGATGCACACATAATGTAGGTTTTTAATGCATTGGTTTTTCACTCCTTTGGCCATTATGAAATAAATATATTTTGTAAAAATGCGATACATTTCATGGGCCGGAAAAATGTTCAAAACTCCCGTTGTAGCTGTTGCCCAAATACTAAACTTTTCAATCATAGGATAATGGGGAATAGAGCTTTTCCATCAATATGCTGCAAGTTTAAGAAATGGAAATCTGTTGTAAACTGATACATTGTTTTGGATTTCTTGAATGGAGGGATTTAATATCTCCATGCTGGTGCCATGGAGTGGACACGGCCCACCGTAATTCGGTAAATTACACGTCGATTTTGTTACACAGACTACTGCGTCCTAAAAGTAAGACCGGTTTTCAATTTAAAATTCCCGAGGCTTATGGTATTTCAATTTTACCCCTATTTAGGTTGCTGGCACTGCCCTTGACATCTGTGTGACATTTCAAGTCAAAATATTCATTGATGCTTGAGTATTTTGAAGACGACGAAATAAATTTGAAAGAATAAATAAAGAGTTTTTGAAAAAAGATAACTGGTCTTACTTTCTGGGCACAGTAATATATTGCACACATCTATATAATTCCTTTAAATATTAAAAATTTAAATTCGGTAAATTCTTAATATTTTAAAATTAATATAGTTGATAGTCAAAAAAATCGATTTATTCTAAAGTATCAGTAAATGAAATTTATATTAATGTAAAATGTATAATGGCTAAATAGGAGGTTGCTTACAAAACGATTTGCACGCATAAAATTATGGAAATTATTTATTTTTCTATTTTATCAATTATTTATATCAATTAAATTAAAACTAAAACTTAGAATATAAATATCATAATTTCTAATCAACAATTCACGAATGTAGGCAACAAATTATGATACGATTAAGGAATTCTTACTTGCATCTACGGACTATGCGTTAAAAAGTTTAGAATGTTATGGTTTGTATGAATATGAATGTTATTACCTATGGTACGATTGTGAGACTATGAATATCGTAATTTTGTGCTTACAATCCCTGGACTATAGGTTAAATTTTTATTTTTTATAGAATATATATATATATTTCTTATAAGTAAATTTAGAGTACGAGGATGTCTTTTAAGTGAGTACTTTGCTTTTTAGTTTTTGTAAAAAAAAACTGTTGTGCAAAATATACTTTTATAGATATGCGAGTTCAATAAAATATTTAAATTTATTTCTTCTAAATCTATTATTTTTTTCTAATGCAACTGGCAAAATAGAGGCAGTTCATCTTTACGTCATAAGCAAGGGCTGCATCACTGTTATTCACTTAGCACCACCTAGGGGGCAAGTGTAGCTTGAAGATAGGTTATAGACTCGAGTCCCACTACCCCCACAAGGCTCCACCATCCTGTTAGACCGGTACTTACGATTTAAAGTGGATTCCGAACCACTACAGACATCCATTGCACCGCCGGGACTCGAAACCGAAACCTGTACTACCAAGCGTCAGCCACTCAAAATCTATTAAGGTTCGTTTCCACCGAGGCGTGAGGCGGCGAAGCTTCACGCAACAGGAAAGAAATTTTTTCGACAAGTTCACACCGAAGCTTCAGAAATCGCTTTACGCCTAGTGAAGTTCCAGTTACTTATACTTGAGCCAATACTAGATGACAGATCTACAATTGGCTCAATTCATGTCACATGACGCGCAAGCATTTGAGTGTTGAAAGTTGGTCAACTCGAAGTGGTGGATTTCAAACCAGTTTCAGGCGAACGCAGTGAGGCTAGTGATGGGTCAACGCTTCAACGCCTCACGCCTCGGTGGGAGTGACCCTTTAGTAAAGATCATAGTACATAAAATTCCGGTAAAGTGTCAAGAATGAAGAGTGTATATCAAAAATTAACATTCTGAAACATTCCTCTCCTCATTTGTGAGCGGCCTGTTGGCCAAGGTGGCTAGCGCTCTGGCCTTTGGTATCCCAGGTCTCATGTTCGAATCCTGGAGCTGGCATGGATGTTTGCTGGTGGTTCGGAATCCACGATAAACTGTAGATCCCGGTCTCATTAGCTTAAAGGGTGCAAGAAATGACGGTAAAGCGACAAACCAAACCTCTTGTTTTGGGACAAGCCATCTGTGTGTCCACTGCAGAACTCTAAGAAACTCACAGTGAGAGCCACATTGAAGGTCGTGCTTGTAGATCATTTTACCGTTCTAGATGTTTCCCGGCATGCACCAAGAGGAGGTAGATTTAGTACATTGCACTCCCAAATTATAACTCCGATATCATAATTTGTTGCCTACTTGAATTGTTGATCAGAAAGTATGATATTCATATTCAAAGTTTTAGTTTTAATTTAATGTGATATAACAGTTGGGCTGACATGTTCGTAGGCTGACACATAGATGGCGCTACTAGTATTAAATCCATATGATTTTTAGTTAGCCCTAACCTTCAAAAGACACGTGTATAAATTTGACAGCGGTCGCACTACTAGTATGTGAGTTATAGCATTTTTAGTGAAGCAACTTTTGTTAGTTTGAAAACATGGATAAGAAGGAATTTCGTGTGTTAATAAAGCATTGCTTTTTGGCGAAAAAAAAAATACTATTGAAGCCAAGGCTTGGCTTGACCGACTTTACACAAGGAAAATCAACCATAGAGAAGTGGTTTGCTAAATTTAAACGAGGCGAAATGAGGACGATGCACGCAGTGGACATGAATGGATATTTGGATTCACATCAAAATCCAATCGACAGTCATCCGAGTGGACTGCACATGATGAATACTAAAAATGCTGTAACTAACATACTAATAGTGCAACAGCTGTCAAATTTACACACGTTTCTTTTGAAGGTTAGGGCTAACTAAAAATATGAATTTAATACTAGTAGCGTCATCTATGTGTCAGCCTACGAACTTTTCAGTCCACCTGTTAAATAGATAGAGATTAACTGAGGAGAGTAGGTCACCCACCTTGTCGAATATCTCGAAGACGGTGGCGCTGGGCTGGTGGATGGTGCAGATGATGGTCCTGCCCTCCCGGGCGAGGGACTTGAGCAGCAGGATGCACTGCAGGCAGGAGGAGCTGTCCAGGCCGCTGGTGGGCTCGTCCAGGAAGATGAGAGGGGGGTTCGAGACCAGCTCCTGGGCGATGCACAGGCGCTTGCGCTGGCCCCCCCGACAGCTGGCTGGCCTTGCTCCCCCACCTCCGACAGCCCCAGGGACTCCAGGCACTCCTCCACCTGCAAGGACACACGCTTGCATCAGTGACAGTTAGAGTTACGCTGTCCTCCTTCAAACCACTTTCCAGCGATGGTCGTAATGTACTTTAAATGAACAGAATTTACTAAGAATAGTTGTGCTCTGGTATGATTCAGCTTTTGCTTTTTTTTTTTTGATGTGAAAACAAACAAAACAAAACAAAATAGTATAAAATAGTTTTGTATGCGTTAAAATAGGTTCGTATGGGTAGCTGCTTCAGGATTGGAACTGACCATGACCAGTTTTAAATATTAATCACTTCAAAGCTGCAGACTCACAAACTTAAGATATTTTTTTAAAAGTGGCCAGGTTTTTTTACCGCATCTTATATTATTATTAAAATCACAGCGTTATGCAAATGACCACCGGTAAGGCTTCCCCTTGCTCTGTTCGTATCATTGCAATATAGAAAAGGGTTTACGCGCCATTGATGGTATAAAAGTCAGCTTAAAAGTTAAAAATTTTATCTACTACTCCTGCTAGACAAAACTAGTTGAAAGTATTGGTGTAGATCACAAGTGTTTAGTACATGTGGCTGTGATCAATTTATATGTGTCTTGAAAACTACGAACCTTACAGTAAACATTACCAAGATGACCTAAGTAGCGAATTTACTGTTTCGCTTTTGACCTGGATTGTTGATGCACCACATACATGTGGTATGTCTTCGTCATAGTTTCATAGTTATTGTCGTTCTCATAACTATAATGCATGTAATGGATGCAGTTAAAAGGATCTTTAGATATTTGTTCATGACAAGTTTCTAAAAATGCAACCAAACGTATCATTCGGACGGTATGATAAAGATATGATATGATGACGAAGAAGTATGTTATCCTCCTACTTCAATTACTGATGTCCATCAATGGATGCATTCAAAAAGCCACTGACATAATCTACTAGTTGAGTGAAAAGGAAAGATACTCATGTGGTACACTCATACTTACATGTGGCTTGAAAACTATTGGATCCTTAACTTGAACCTTACAGTAAACATTACCAAGATGACCTAAGTAGCGAATTTGCTGTTTAGGTTTTGACCTGGATTACCACAACTTCTATGTCTTCTATGGATTTGGCGTACTCATAACTATCATGAGTCGTGCGTGGTAATGGATACAGACAACTATTCATGACAAGTTTTTGACATGCAATCAAACATAGCATTCAGACTGTATGATGAAGATATGATATGAGGACGGTATGACGAAGAGGTATGATGAAGATTATGTGGACAATATAGTGAAAATATGGTATGAAGAAGATGTAAGATGAAGTTATGATATGAGGACTGTATGGAGAAGAGGTATGATGAAGATATATGAGGAGAGTATGGCGTAGAGGAATGATAGAGATATGATACGAGGACGGTATGGTGAAGGTATGATATGAGGAAGGGTATGATGAAGATATGATATGAGGACGGTAGGGCGAAGAGGTATGATGAAGATATGATACGAGGATGGTATGATGAAGATATGATATGAGGACGGTAAGGGGAAGAGGTATGATGAAGATATGATATGAGGACGGTAAGGGGAAGAGGTATGATGAAGATATGATATGAGGAAGGTATTACGAAGAGGTATGAGGAAAATTTGATATGAGGACGGTATGATGAAGATGTATGACAGTCTCTTTCTTCAGTTAGCGCGACGATATCCACCAAAAGATACAATCGCAATTAACTGAAATAACCTACGAGTGTAAAAGGAAAGAAAAAGGTATACTCACCGCCTTCTCCCTGTCCTTGGGGAGACGCGGTCGGGGACCTTGAGTCGGGCGGCGAGGCGCACGGACTCCCGGACCGTGAGGTGTGGCAGCAGGTGGTCGTCCTGCATGATGTAGCAGGAGAGCTTGCGGAAGACGCGCATGTCGCGGGGCGCCCCGTTCACGCTCACGCCACCGCTCACCCAGGCGCGCCTGCGGAACAGAGAGATCAGAATCAGAAGTACATTTAGCTATACACGGTATGTTGAATATGCGCAGAATTCAGGAAAAAAAAAGTCAGGTGCCTCAACTGACTTCCTTGCATTTTGGAGTCAAATCCCCAGAATGCAGTCGAAGTCAAGAGTAATGAATCGCGGATCGATCCTTTTTTAAGAGTCGAAGTCAAAAGTCAGTTTGCAAATCGAACTTCGGATTCGTTTATAAAAATATTTTTAATTTTTTCAAATTAATAAAATTAATGTTAATTTTATTGTTTCAAATTACTTAATCATTATTATCAGTGGAGATGTTGTTCTTTTTACGGGTATATTTATAGGGTTGTCAGCCCTACGCCCAACACTGTACAGTCATATTACACGGAGAACTACGGATTAAAATTAATATTAGTGTTAATTTTTATTTTTCAAATTACTAAAATTAATTTTAATATTAATTGCTAAGTTGTATGTTTCCATAATGCAACTACTAGCAAACACAGTGACTGCTTTAGCACCATCCCAAATAAATGATGAGAGACTTTTTTTTCAGCACTGAGGCATACTAAAAGCTATCTTGGATTGACCCTCAAATAATTAATTAAGAAAAATTAGATTTAATGTATTACAAATAAAGCTTTCTGATTAAAATGCACAGCTTTTTTTTATTAGTCTTCAGCTACTTATACAATAAATTGATACCTGATTATTGTTGATAAATTTAGATATCTTTTCAGCGATTCAGCAATTTAAAATTATAAAAAGTAGTTTATTCATGCAAAAACTGTTTATAGTTTGGTTTGTCGCTCTACGGTCAATTCTTGCACACTTCGGGCTCATTAGATCGGGACCTACAGTTTAGTATGAATTCCGAATAACTCCCAAGCCTCCGTGACATAGCAAAGATTCAAACTTGGGGCCTGTGGTCCAACGGTCAGAGCGCTAGCCAATTGGCCATCAGGCTGCTAAACTGTTTATATAGAAAAATGATTCAATGAAAGCCATTCAATTTATTTCACAAATTCTTCTAAATCCATTAGTAAAGATCGTAAAACATAAAGTTACGGTGAAAGAGACTAAATAAAAAGCTGATTTAGGAGTCGTAAATTTGACCGACTACCTACACCTACCGATAAAGGATATCTAGTAAAGTAGAATATTTATTTTTATTTATTATTTATATATTTAAATATTTGGACTCAATTTGCCTTTTCATATCTGTTTGCTCTTGGGCCCATATAAACAAAATTTAAGGGCATTTATTTGCAAAGCTCTATTCTGACCTACTCGAACTCGAGCGTCCCATTAAACCCAAAGAGTGCACAAAATGACGTAGAGCCAAACTACTCGAATTCGTCCTTCATCAGACACATCTATCGCTCTACAATAATTTTTTTTCTAATGCAGCTGGCAAACACTTAGACAGTTGCCTTGGATTCCTTCAGGCAAGCGCTGCACAGACGTGACTCACTTGGCACTACCCAGGAGGTGCGTGTAGCTTGAAGATAAGCTACGGACGCGGAGTAACACTACCCCTGCAACACTCTAAGATCCTGTTAGACCGGGACCAACGGTTTAAAGTAGATTCGAACTACTACAAACATCCATGGCACCGCCGGGACTCTCACCCGAAACCTGTGGTGCCGACTGCCAGAGCGCTAACCATTTGGTCATTCATGCCCCTTGTGCCCTGTTACTAGAAAATAATTAGATTCAAATTTTACAAATTTTTTTTTTTTTTAAAGCATTACTTCTTTAATTACATTTTATAATTGGCTAATAATTTATTGGCTATAATTTATAATTGGCTATAATTTATTGGACATCTATCCAGCAAAATTTGTAACAAACAAATTTTACCTTAACAAACAAATTTTATATTTAACCTCATTTATCGAAGCTTCATTTGGCTGTTCTATCGGTGTCAATGAAAACCGCGCATCCAAAGTGAAGAATTGATTTGTTCCGACCGGATCCGGAATTTGAATCCGGATTCCGACTCTTCAGATCTGCTTGTAAATCCTCTGGTTCCTCCCTGCTTTGAGCCGGAATCCCGTAACAGGACTTAGAACACAATCTGCTGTTGTCATGACAGCGGAGAAAGCCGTCCAGCCATGCGCAGAAGCCGACCGACGTTGCGCTCCGCAGACGCACGCTCCAGTTGCGCGCGAAACGGGGTGCGAGAGAGCGGCTTTTTGGGAAAAGTGAAATCCGTGACGGTAGAGGGCGTTGGCTTCCAATTCCAGCCCTTTGTTGCCCACATGAAAGACTCTTTTCTTTTTTTTTTGTAGGACATTTTTAAATACTCCTTTCTTCTACGGGCCGTTTATTTTCATGAATTTGGTACTTCAAACCGAAAAAGATTGCAAATACCAAACTGAAATGGGACTTTTCAGTGATACATCAGATAATTTGTAATGGTTTTCAATGATTAGATAGTTTTACCTTCCAATATGGATTATAAACACTACCACAAAATTCACATCAACAGAGAATCGTATTCGTAACTGTAGATGCAGTTTGCATTAATATCAAGTAATACAGACACTTTTTTTCAAAGCAATTTCAGTGAGTTTTAAATAGACCGTCATAAAAAGTCATTAAAATAGAATAAACTGGAAGATTGTTTAGCAGTCTAATGACGCTCTGACCATTGGTACCACATTTTTCAGGTTCGAATCCTAGCGGTGGCATGGATGTTTGTGAGGGGTTAAGAATCCAAGTTAAACTGTAGGTCCCGGTCTAATGATCCCAAAGTGTGCACAAAATGACCGTAGAGCGACAAATCCTCTCTTCCCATAATTTGCCTCTATAAGTAAGATGTTCTCTGCCTTCTTGCTCTTCCATGAAAGCACACACACTTCTGTCTTGTTGAAGAATAAATTTTGATGAGCTGTAAAATCTCAGTGGATTATTGTAATCTGATTTATATGAAAGTCTCCGTATATTCTGTTTCTGTTTACTTTTGGAATTACTAGTTCAAATGTTTTTTCTTGCATTTGTAGATGTGTCCCATCTATCTTGCCTTTCACTTATGTAAGTTGTTTTATATTTAATTTTAATATCCACCATTTCCTTCTTGACTTTTTTTAGCATATTGGTCTGGAGTTTCATTATATGACCTTAACCTTTTGATCCATTTGAGATTACCAACATTTTTGTCGGATTTCATTTTCAATTTTAGTCTTTGAATAACTGTGTCATTGTTGATTTGACTACAGAGTGCATCAAGGACGGAGAGTTTAGTTTGGTTTGGTTTATCACTCTACGGTCAGTTTGTGCACACTTTAGGCTAAACAGAGCGGGACATACAGTTTAAAGTAGATTCCGAACCCCTCAGAAAATCCCTGCCAAAGCCAGGAGTGGATCCGAACCTGAAGCCTATGATACCAAAGGTCAGAGAGCCAACCAATGGGTCATCAGGTCGCTAGACAGAGAGTTAGAGAGCTGTATTTAATTTTTTTAACTAAAAATTCAATTGCTAAGAGTTCTAACATGCAACAGTGACGTAGTCACTAATTCTTACTTTCCCTTATAGATTTCTATCTATTATTATTTATTACAATATACCTTACCTGATTTTTTGTCTATTACACTATACCAGGGGTCGGCAACATGCGGCTCGCGAGCCACATGCGGCTCTTTGGATGTGAAGTTGCGGCTCTTTAGTTCCAAACGCAAAAATTATTTATTTTAAAAAAAAAAAAAAAAAAAAAAAAAAAACCCACATTTAAAAATCGTTTAAACATGCATGTACGTAACGCAACAAAAGTGGACAGCTTTAAAAGAAATGCCGCGAGTTGAGGCACTTATATTCGACGCATGGAATAGTCTTCCAGATTGCTGCAGTGAGGTGAAGAAGTTGGCATTTGAAGTGCTGACTATCTTCGGATCGACATATTCGTGCGAGCAAGAGTTCTCTTGCATGAATATAATTAAAAAGTAAAGTAAGAAGTCAACTAACGAATGAAAATTTAGAGTCGTGTTTGAAACTTGAAACAACAAGTTATGCGGCAAATTTATCCAAACTTTCTAAAACGAAGGCAAAGCCATCGCTCCCTTTGAATTTGTTTGCTCAATTGTTTGTTATTGAAGTACAAGTTAGTGTTGTAAGTAAATGTTTAATTGTTTTACTTAAATAATAAGTAATTATCTAATAATGATATATATATATTATCTAATTTGTTGTGAAAAACACTACTTATATATGAATAAATAGATATTTTTTCTTATGAATATATAGATTAGATTTTTTTTTATCAAAAAAATTTATTTATGCGAGTACTATTTATTGTTGGCAAGAAAAATTTTGTGGCGCTTTAAAAACTCTGAAATTTTGTAAATTGTAATTTTGGTTCTTCCGACTCAAAAGGTTGCCGACCCTGCACTATACCTTACTCCATGTTGGAAATACACGTGTTGGTCTGTAACTTGATTTTGAAGTTTTTGTTAAAAGTTACATTATTACTATAGCAACCATCTTCCACATGTCTGGGAGAATATCCTCTCAAGAATCTTGCCACCCATAAATTGTTTACATTCTTTAATTTATTCTCCATGAATTCTGGGTGATTCTGATTTTTAGTACATATGGTGCTTTTTTAGGTTTTATTTTCTGAATGACCACTTATTCATATATCTTAATTCCTCTGTATGGACCTTCATATGCTATGATACAGATCTTATTATTGATTAGTTAACATTATTTGCATTTGCTTGAGTTTTCGAAGCATTTCAAGCTTGAAAGATTAGAAACGATGTGAAGGTAGATTAAGAGTCTTAAGTGAACTTCAGGTAGGTAACTTAAGTGAGAAGTAGTAGTAAAGTAGGTAACTTAAGTAAAAGTAAAACTTAAGTAAGGTAGTCTTACGTGAAGCCGGACAGCACGTTGAGCAGGGTGGTCTTCCCGGCGCCCGACGGCCCCATGATGGCTGTCAGCTCGCCCGTTCCGCCGCTGCCAGACACCCCCTTCAGGATGGGCTTGCCTGCAAGGACAGTTGCTTCTATTAGTATTCGAACAATTCACATTCACGTGGCATTCAAACCATTCACTTTCAAATGGCCATTCCATCAGTGAACAATTAAGTAACATTCGACTACTTCACATTTAAGTGCCATTTGATCATATTTAGGACGCATTCGATGAATTCAAATTCAAGTGTCATTCATTCAGTTCACATTTAAAAGACTATTGGATAATTCAAATTCAAGTGTCATTCGTTCAGTTCACATTTAAATGCCATTCGAACAATACACATTTATGTGGCATTCGACAGCATTCAATTGGCATTCATTTCCATGCAAGTGGCATTCGTTTAGTTGATAATAAGGGGGCATTTGAAATGTAGGATTCGGAACATACTTTATGGCAATAACGCAGTCAAAACACCAAAACCACATAAAAATTAATTTAATTCTCTTCTGCATATTATGAAGCATTCGATTCGTTCACTTTTATGAGACATTCGATCACTTGCAAATCGTTAGCTCGAACTGTAGGACTCAGAACATACTTTAAGCCACTTTACCACAATTAAAAATACATGGTATTCCAAAAGTCAAGACACAGACAAGACGTGCAAATAGTTCTTCATAAGCACAGCAATATTTGGCGGTACTCAATCGTAAAATGCATTCTTAACATATAATATGAACTATACCATGAGTTGTTCGTGATTGGTGATAGACCACGAGCTGAGAAATGTCTACTCTAACATTAAATGAGGGAAGCTGCCCCCCCTTCCCCTCCCTCCCTTCTTGAAGGATAGTCTTAAAAGGAGATTTTTGATAGAGAAGGGTGAGGGTTCTGCTACTAGTCGACCAGAAGTGTTTTTCTCTAAAGTGACTGAATAGGCCGGAGTTTTCCGCCAGTTTTCAAAGTGAGCCCCTTGTGGTTTCGTGAATCACGCAGTGTGATAGTAAAGGTATGCCGCAGACCAGATGCTTCGATTCGTCGTAGACTCGAGAACTCTGAAAATCTCAGAACTTGCAGTGAACTGCACTTGTGCATCTAATTTCTATCCTTAATTATTATTATTATTATTATTATTATTGTAAATAGAGTTCTGTATATGTATATAAATTTTTTTTTACAAACATATGTATATATATATATATATATAAAGTGTTCCCATGAACCTGAAAGTAACCCTCTTCTTGAAGTTGTTTTAAATCTAGTATAGGACGTTACATAACCAAAAAGTTCCACACGCTAGTATTGTGGTACTGCGTTGCTACTAAACGATTCCAGTACGCCTAGTACTTGTATAACTGGTACGTCCATTACTTTGTTTTCAAGTATCCCCTCAACCAAAAGTAACAAGGTGTGAGATCAGGAGATCTGGAAGGTCATACATGAACAAAGGATTGCGTGAAAAAAGGCTCTCCTCAAGTGTTGAGCGTAGTAGTCGTTTAGAAGCACAGCATTATACGACGGTACTCTATCCTAAGATGTATTCGTAAAAGATATGTTTCATTTTCATTGTAAAATTCAAATACAATTCATTGTGAAATTCTCTTATGCTTAAGTGTGCTTAAATATTTATTCTACAAAGCCCCGTCCACATTTGAATGCGTGAGCTGTCAAATTCCCTCACCAGCACAAATGGTTTGTTTTTAATATAGACCGAAATCGCAATGCATCTAAAACAAGCTTGTCAACTCTCAAGAAAAGCAGAATTTCCGCTCCATATAATGTCGATTTTGATCATGCATCATCATCTTTCGAAGGACGACTGGAGCCTCGTTAGTAAGAGGAAAATAAGAGGATTTGTTTTTTTTTTGAGGCCACATTGAAATATTCAGCTAGCGCACTCACAGATGAAGCATTCAAATGTGGATGCAGCTTAAGAGATTGAGGGCGCAAAAGTTATATTGTGAAGTGATTTCAAACTCTTCAAAACAAAATAGAAATTCATTGTTTACATAGTGGCTTGTCTCATTTCACTATCGGTTTATGTTGTTGTACTAATGAAACTGGCAATGCAGAGAGTTAATCTGCAAGGGCTGCACCGCTGTTACTCATTGAGCACTACCCAGGAGGTGCGTGTAGCTTGAAGATTAGCTACGGACGCGAGTCACACTACCCCTCACAACGCTCTACGATACTATTAGATCGTGACCTACGGTTTAAAGTGGATTCCGAACCAATACAAACATCCATGGCATCACCGGGACTTGAATCCAAATCCAGTGCCGAGAGCTAGACACTCGGCGATCAGTTCCCACTTTATTTTTATTCAATTCCTTCTATCATCTCACACTCTCCCTATACATATCTTATTGAAATTTTTAATCGTTCATAAAATACTTTTTTTTTATTCATCCACTGAACTTCAAATACATTTTGTTTGAACTTGTAGTGGATGAACACTGGATGCTAATGCAGTTTTTTTCAAATATTCATTCAGTAATTAAATTTAATCCATTCATTTTAGTTTTTTTTTTTTTTTATTTAGATTTAAGTTGCAGGAATCTACCAATAGATGGCGCCAGATGCAAGAGAAAAATTTCAACTTTAATTTGTAAAGGACTTTTCTGCCATATAGTGAAAAAGAAAGTAGGAATTGACTTTAATTTTTTTTTTTATAATACTTGTTTTTTGTATAAAGCAAAGACAGACAAACGAAAACTATTCTGGTGTACCATTGGTTAAGTAGATTTTTCTAGCTCACCGTTACGGTTGAGATCGATGTCGTTCCACTGGAGATTAACAGGGGGACAGCGGGAATAAAAGTTCCCCGACTTGGGCGGAGACTTGGCTTCGAAGGCTTCCTTTGATGTCCAGATGGCCCCGCCCTCTTTCTGTTTGGAGGCACCGGGCGGTGCCAGGACACGCACCGCCCACTGAGGAGGCGTGGTAGGAGGCGGATCGTACTTCTGGATGGAGATAAGCTCGGCCATCTTAGAGCGGAACCTTGAAAATAAAAGGGATTTTAAATTTAGGATCCATTTCAGGAAGCATGTTATGTGTAAGTTGTAAAAAAGTAATTGTTTACAGTCTCGTAGGAAAAACATTTCAAAATATATATATATATAACCTGCAGAACCAGTCATACGTTGTCTTGCCAAAAAATGCGTTGCAGAAAATGACATATATTCTCCGTGTTCCAATATATCTACATGCTAATTTTCATGAATATCGCTTGAACGGTCTATAAGATGAAATGCTGCAGCACCCTCTGGTGGTAAGTCACAATAAAGTGGATAACGCGAATCTGTTTTCCATACTCGAATATATGGTATGACCCATTTTCATAGCGATGAGTTGAATGGTGTAGAAGTTGATAGACTGCAGCACCCTCTGGTGGCGACTTACAACAAAGGGGATAGCATAAGAAGCTTTCTCCATCTTTTGTAAAACACATACAAAAAGATTTCATCAAAATCGGCCCAGTCTTTAGGAGGAGTTCAGTAACAAACACATGTATGGAAGAATTATATATATATATAAAGATATATGTAAAGATGAAATATTTAAACTAAACAATTTATCTGCTGTTACGTTCAGAAATCATTGTATATTTTTCGAATGAAAGGCGATCCGTGTATAATGCTAGAGTAAATTTTTTCCTGATTGATTGAAAAAGCTGAAAAATTTATTCAAAGCTCAAAACCCTCAAAAAGTAAATCATTAAAAATCTTTTAAAATCATTTTTCTTTTCCATTTTTATTTTTAAGTGTTCATTATTTACGGTATTCATTTATTACTTCTGGAAAAAGTTTCGGTATTTTTCCGTTAGCCGGGCACACATTTCGCCACTATCAACAAATCAGCAATATTAAAAAGTAATCCAAGTCATTTCTTAATTTATTGTTATAAACTTAAGAAATATAAATTAAAGAAATAATAATACGTATGCTATAGTTTGGTTTATCCTTTTTGGACAGTCTTTGAGATAATTACACTGGTACCTACAGTTTAAAGTGGATGCCGAGCCTCTCACAAACATCCATGCCCCCGTCACGATTCGCATCTGAAGCCTGCGGTACCAAAGGCCGGAACGCTAGCCAATTGGCCACCAGTCCGCACGTGTGCTATATTTAATGTTATTTGGTGACAGATAACTTGCACCTGGCTACAAGGCAAAAGAAATTAACTTTTTTTTTCTTTGCACTAGATAAGTGAATAGTGGGTTTAGCTTTTAGGTTGGGTTTAGCAATTCCCATAGCATTTAAAATAAGCTCTACAAAATCTTGGCCTAAACATGAAAATAAACGATATTTAAAACAAACAATTTCTCAGCTGTAATGTTCAGAATTTTAGTAGAATTTTATCTCAATAAATTTCAATGCACTGTACACGTATCAAGTCGATGGCGAATCTCTACAAAACGCAATGGATCATGCCCAACGTCGGTTTGCCAGTTTGAGCGCAACATAGTGCAAACGTCCATCGCTCCTTTTCATGCATTCACAATTGAAAGCAGTAAAATTAGTTTAAAGCAGGGGTGGCCTACCCGCGGCCCTCCCTTGAATATTTTCCCGGCCCGTGAGATTTATAACGATTTTACAAAAATACATTTATTTTACAATGGCCAAAGGAGTGAAAACCAATGCATTAAAACATACTTTACGTACGCATCCATATATTCAAAAAATTAACAGTCGAAAGGATGTGAAAAAATGAACTTTGATTTTATAATAATATTCTTGCGAATATAGGACAGATAGGGCCTGTTTCATTAATGTTTAGCAGAATAATTAATTTATAGTCTGCGAAATCATAATGCGCGCGCATCGATTTTGCAAATGCTAAGTGAAAGAATGTATAAACCAATACCGCACTAGGAAAAAAATTTATATCTAAATAAAATATTAAAAAAATTTTTATGTATCATTTTGAGTGTTATACATTTCTTTACAAAGTGCGTTTAGTATCCTTATTAGTACATGGTCTATGTCTACATGTAAGTACACTCAGGTCCATAAATTAAGGATAATGAAGTTCAGGCAAAAAAAAAGAGACAGAAGCAAAACAAATTTGACTTATTTGTAAAGCCTATTTATTAAACAAAAGGTAAAGAGCAAAAAAGATGCTATATGTTTGACATAATTAATAAAAATTGCGATTTTTACTCCCTGGAGCAAATTTCAAAAAAGAACCTATTTACAAAAAAAACAGTATAACATGGTTAGTATGATGGTTAATATGAAGTATGTCTCCCGGACGATGCAATACAGGCCTTACAACGCCTAGGCATGCTGAGTATCAAATTATCGATCTGATCTTGGGGAATATTACACCACTCATAAAGCAATGCCCTCCGAAGTTCCGGTTGACAGGTGGGAGGGTGTTGACGGGCTGCAATTCGTCGGCCAAGCATATCCCACACATGCTCTATTGATTCAAGTCCGGTGAGTATGCTGGCCAATTCATACGGGTGATATCCTCCAATTGAAGGCATTCGTCTACAATGTTTGCCCGGTGAGGACGGGCGTTGTCATCCATAAACAGAAATTCAGCACCCATGGCTCCCCGAAACAAACATACATGTTGTTCCAGAATGACATCCCGATAGATGTGGCCTGTCATCGTTACACTCTGAACATGCAGGTCAGTTCTGGAACCAAGAATAATTCCTCCCCAAATGAGCCATCCTGCACCACCGTAACGGTGTCGTTCAATGGTGTTCTCTTGGTGGTAACGGGTACCTGGCGCTCTCCATATGAAAGTCCGGCGAGAATCAGACTGCACACTAAACCTGGACTCGTCGGAAAACATCACACAGGACCACTGTTGCGGTGTCCACAATGCATGCTCTCTACTCCAGGTTAATCGCAGGCGACAGTGAGTTGCATTAAGTGGAACACATCTGACAGGCCTACGAGCATATAGACCAATGTGCCCTAAGCGTCTGTACACGGTCTGCCTTGAAACTGTCGTACCGGTAGCTGAAGAGAGCTGACGAGACAGGTCTGATGCTGTGCTCCGTCTGTTTCTTTTGGCAGTAACTGCTAAATACCGGTCCTCATTCGGTGTTGTAACTCTGGGGCGACCTGTGCTGTAACATCTACTCACATTACCATCATCTTGGAATCGTTGCCAAAGCCTGAGATGACATTCTGGGCGATTCCAAGTTCCTCGGATACTTCCAGCTGGGTACGTCCACATTCCAGTCGTCCGATAATTCTACCACGTAGACAATCATCCAAATGCTTCCTTTGTGCCATAACTATGCGGTTATTGCACTGAAAGGCTTTTAAAGCGCTTGTGAACAATTTTACTTCTTTGCCACCATTCCTTATATACCCCTCCCTTACACTCGTTATTGTGACGTACTATCCGCGCCATCTGGTGGTTTCCTGTAATTTGCATATTCTTCTTTAAGATGTGTGTGATAATTCTACAGGTGAAATTTTTATTTTAGAGTTCAATTTCTGTGTGATTCTGAATTATCCTTAATTTATGGACATGAGTGTATAATAGTCAACACAATAATAACAACTCATTAACGTTAGTCTTCAGGAATTTTCTGGAAAATGTGACTTTTCATTGAAGTGTTTTGTAGTATGGTTTTGAAGCACTGTTCATGTCTTGGCATGGAATTTTAAACATTTGTATATCCAAGGGCTATAAGTACTGTAGTGCGTTGATCCATTCCTTCTTCTTGAAGTTTCACATTTATCCCTTTTGGCATTTTTCCGTGCCTATTGAGCTGTATAGTACTTCTTATTGTATTTGGAATACTTTATTCTTTCATTATGCATAGAATGTTCAAACATTTATATATTCTTTTGGGTATTGCATGTGATAACTTTACTTGTAGAATTAGGAATACTTCATTCTTCATTTACGACGACATTTATCTTACTTTTGTATATTCTTTTTAGAGATTCTTGAATAATTAATTAATTCATTCATGAAGTTCTTGATCTATTCAATATTGCTGTATTCATGAACGGCCAAGTTCAATAGCCACATGAATACAGCAATATTGAATAGATCAAGAACTGTATATTCCGATCCATTGCTTCATATGTATCTCTTGCATTATTAAACATCGGCCTATTCTGCCTATCGGCCTATTCATCGGCCTTTGATGTATTCTTTCCTCAAATAAAGTGATACTCATCTCACTCAATTCATATTTACGTAAGAATGTGATAATGTTTTTTGTTGAATTTCGAATAATTCCTTCTCCATTTACGACTACATTTATCTTATTTTTGAATATTCTTTTAGAGATTCTTGAACAATTCGTTCTTCATGAAGTTCTTGATCTATTCAGCATTGTTATATTCATGCGGCTATTTGAATTTGGGCCACTCTTGTAGTATTCCAATCCATTGCTTCACATATCTCGTGCATTATTAATCATTGGCATATTCCCGAGTTTATTCATCCGTTCTCGAATGTTTACACATGATAAGTTGAAATTTCCAGAGCACATTTCAGCATTTTTATTATTATTATTTGAAAAATTAGATTATTGTAAGATTTGTATAACACTTGTCCTCGTTAACGGCTCTAATTCACGCACGCACTAAACACCACGCGTGTGGAATTAGTACATAAATTGGTGAAATTTTTCTAAGAGGCTTTCAGTCACGAGATTTCAGAATCGTATCGAATCGTTCTACTCTCACGAAAATGAACGCGGCACGCCTACAACAGAAAATAACGAGTCATCCGTGAACGGGTTGGACAAAGATTCAAAACGCGCACTACGAACCACCATGCACGGATTCCTTTGGATCCGAACGAAATTCCGGAATGTTTCCATACTCAAACTTGAATTTTAGCAGAATCCTCTGAATCTGTGTTTTGAAAATCGTAGGAGGAGACTTCAAAGTATGTGTGATAGGTTTTCTACAGATAGTTCCGGTTACAGCTCAATGTAGCAACCACGGCCGGATTTTCCAATAGAATAACTAGGCTTCAGCCTAGAGCCTCGAGATCAAGAGGGGCCTACATTCACATTCTTAGTAAAATTAGAATGACACTATTCTAAAAACAGTAAACGCTAAAACACTGAATCGAAAATAAGGAGAAATTCTTCACATGAATAATGAACAAACATAATAGAGAGTTTTTGCATAACGTTTTTTTTTATCGTGTGATATTTTTTTCTTCCATTACAGATACGCATGCGCAATTTCCTATGAGCAAGCGCGCCAGGAAGAAAAAATATCGGACGATAAAAAAACGTTATGCAAAAACTCTCTATTAAGTAATTTACAAACTTGCAAGCAATATAAAAAAAAAAAAAATTTTAAGTCAATTCCTACTTTTCCCCCATTATATTGCAGAAAGTACTTTACATATAATTTTCATTCATTTTTTAAGTTTATTTGGCGCCATCTATGGGTTGATACAGGCAACTTAAATCTGAAAAAAAAAAAACTATAAAATTAATTAATTAAATTTAATGAATGAATTAATATTTGAAAAAAACTGTATTCACATCCAGTGTCATCCACTACAAGTTCAAAAAAAAAGTATTTGAACTCGAGTAAAGGAATAGAAAGTGTTTTATGAACGATTGAAAATTTGAGCAAGATATATATAGGGAGAGTGTGAGGTGATAGAAGGAAATGTAAAATGGGAGGTGAAAGGGCTTCATAAGTGGAATAAGCCTAGGGCCTCTTTTCATCTAAATCCGACACTGCATACAGCTTCACTTTTAGATTGGGTCCCTCTTATTTTTGTTAATTCAATTAACGTAATAAGCATTTGTGCACTCAAAAAAATGCTCTATTAAATTGCAGAATAATAACATAGGTTTGGTTTGCCGCTCTACAGTTATTTTATGCCCACTTTAGACTCATTAGGCTGGGGCCTACAGTTTAAAGTGAATTCCAAACTACTAGCAAAAACCTATGCCACAGCCAGGAGGCGAACCTGAAGCCTGAGGTATCCAAGGCCAGAGCACTGGCCAATTAGCCATCAGGCCGCTAATAACATAGGGCGTGAGCAATATCGCATGCATATATCGTATAATCGTATGAAGTGAAACATACCAACTGAAATATTGTATACAAGTGCAAATGCAAGTATCTACACTCATGTCCATAAATTAAGGATAATTCAGAATAACACAGAAATTGGACTCTAAAATAAAAATTTCACCTGTAGAATTATCACACACATCTTGAAGAAGAGTATGCAAATTACAGGAAACCAACAGATGCCGCGGATAGTACGTCACAATGACGAGAGTGTAAGAGAGGGGTATATAAGGAATGGTGGCAAAGAAGTAAAATTGTTCACAAGCGCTTTAAAAGCCTTTCAGTGCAATAACCGCATATTTATGGCACAAAGGAAGCATTTGGATGATTGTCTACGTGGTAGAATTATCGGACGACTGGAATGTGGACGTACCCAGCTGGAAGTATCCGAGGAACTTGGAATCGCCCAGAGTGTCATCTCCAGGCTTTGAAAACGATTCCAAGATGATGGTAATGTGAGTAGATGCTACAGCACAGGTCTCCCCGAGTTACAACGTCAAATGAGGACCGGTATTTAGCAGTTACTGCCAAAAGAAACAGACGGAGCATAGCATCAGACCTGTCTCGTCAGCTCTCTTCAGTTACCGGTACGACAGTTTCAAGGCAGGCCGTGTACAGACGCTTAGGGCACATTTGTCTATATGCTCGTAGGCCTGTTAGATGTGTTCCACTTAGATGTGTACCACCAATGCCTTCAATTGGAGGATATCACCCGTATGGATTGGCCAGCATACTCACCGGACTTGAATCCAATAGAGCATGTGTGGGATATGCTTGGCCGACGAATTGCAGCCCATCAACCCCCTCCCACCTGTCAACCGGAACTTCGGAGGGCATTGCTTGATGAGTGGTGTAATATTCCCCGAGATCAGATTGATAATTTGATACTCAGCATGCCTAGGCGTTGTAAGGCCTGTATTGCATCGTCCGGGAGACATACTCCATATTAACCATCATACTAACCATGTTATACTGTTTTTTGTAAATAGGTTCCTTTTTGAAATTTGCTCCAGGGAGTAAAAATCGCAATTTTTATTAATTATGTCAAACATATAGCATCTTTTTTGCTCTTTACCTTTTGTTTAATAAATAGACTTTACAAATAAGTCAAATTTGTTTTGCTTCTGTCTCTTTCTTTGCCTGAACTTTATTATCCTTAATTTATGGACATGAGTGTATATTAATGATGCATTCAAATGTTTATTATTGGTAGCAGAACACTGTCACACTTCCCTTCATATATGTGCATAGATATAGATTCATATACATATAGTTTTAAAGCCAAGTCTTTGGACTTTAATTGTACGTAAAAAAGTGTTGCGTAGTTTGCGCCTCTGGCCGTAGTATCACCAGGTCCGGATTTTCCTATAGGCTAACTAGGCTTCAGCGTAGGGCCTCAAGATCAAGAGGGGCCTACATTGAAATTGTTAGAAAAATTAGAATGGCATTCTTCTAAAGACAGTAAACACTAAAACACTGAATCGAAAATAAGGAGAAATTCTATACATAATAATTCATACTTAACTTTTAAGTGCGAATTATTATGAAATAAATTTATCTGAATTGAATCTTCAATGTATTGAATATATTTAATTTAATTTAATAGAAAATAGGATAATTTTTATTTTCGCAGTCAAAGATTTTTATTATTTGAATTTTGTTTCTTTATAAATGATGTATGTTATGTTTGATTACTTTATGTTCTCGACTTTTTTTATTTATTATCCGTGGCACATTTTTTACAAAGATGAGCACCCATTACACCATGTTTCATTTAACACATTGATATATATCGCAGTAGTGATGCATTTTATTATCTCTCATGTAATTTCCAAACTTAAAAATGGGAGGTGAAAGGGCCTCCTAAGTGGAATAGCCTCTTTTCATCTAAATCCGGCCCTAAGTATCATGTAAACTCCTATTTTGTTTATTTGAAATATATATTTATATATATAGCAGACGTTCTTTATTCCAACTTTCGTTTATTCGGCCCTTTCTGTAATCCTATCGTAATCCTTTCAGAATTTAATTTTTGCGTATGATTGGACCATTGGTCGGCCTTGACCGTCAAGGCCACACGGGCTGCTTTGATTTCGCTTAATGTTTACAGAAACTGACAGCTTTCATTTCAGTGCAACGTAGACTTCATAAATATGCAGAACTCGTCAATTTGTGTAGAATTCGTAACGATCTTTTGGAAAAAGAAACTCGATACCAGATGCTTTGATTAAACAGTAACGCTCATGTGTATTGTTTCTTGCCAATAGAATAGCTTGTCATGATTTGTTTTAACTATCGTTGCAGAGTTGTTTTTCGTTTGTTATAGTTTTTTTTTATCAATACAAAAACATTTAATTCAATGAATATTCAATGTATTCATTTGTAATATATTTGTTGTTGTTGTTATTAATCCCCCTGCTGCAGGAAAGCCTACACCAGGTCCAATATAATAACTACACATAACTTTATAATAACCATCATACTGCGTTTTATAAGTAATTATAAGTAAATCAAAATTAATAAATGATATACTATTTGAATTTTTAATTAGATAATTGAGTACCAAGTTAGTTTTACACAAATTAATTTACTAGCTCCACATAGTCCCGATAGATGACAATAATTAGGACAGGTTGGTGGTCGATCAGAGGGCTCTTCGTCTTCAACGCGTTCTCTGCCTTCTTCGAACTGTTTATACCACTTCTAAACATTTCTTTCCGATATAGAAATGCTCACCGAATGTCTTCTGCAACATTCTTTACGTTTTCGGAAACAAAATTGAGTGCAAGTTCTTTGCTCAATGAATTCACACATTTCGAAAAATCGCCGGAATCAGTTTTAGCGTCTCACAAAGCCAAGCGTCACTGAAACACTGATGAATATTTTGACGTGAAATTTCACACAGATGTCAAGGACACTGCCAGCAACGTAAAAAAGAAGAAAAATTTAATTCCATAAGCCCCGGGAATTTTAAATTGAAAATGGGTCTTACTTTTTGGACACAGTAGCGTGTTTGCAGAGAATATGTGAAAAACAATCCTAATTTGAATTATCCAATCAAACGGTTTCTGATCTTCAAATATAGGATTACGTCATATGATGTTTTTTTTCCCTCTAATGCGGCCGGCAAACACCTAGAGCGATGTCTTGGATGCCTTAAGGCAAACGCTGCACAGACATACAGTCACACTACCCCCGCAACGCTGTACCATCCTGTTAGACGGTTTAAAGAACCACTCAAAGATTCCGAATCACTACAAACATCCAAGGCACCGCCGGGACTCGAACCCGAAACCTGTGGTACCGAGCGCCAGAGCACTAGCCACTCGGCCATCAGGCCCTTTAAAATTATTTTTGAAGTTGTAACTTACTCAGAATTAGCATTATAGTTTTTTTTCTAATACATCTGGCAAATACTTAGACAGTTGTCTTTTATGCCATAATTTATCTTTACATACCCAAAAATTATGATATTCAATGAAATATGCCATCAATGTGATCCATGTTTGCAGAGTATGCGTGAAAAACAAGTCTAAATAGCATTATCCAATCAAAAATCAAACTGTTTTCGATATTCAAATCTAGGCTTATGTTGTCATCTGCTGTTGAATCAAGAGCTTTTCGGAAAGTGAATTTCTGCAACACAGCTTTTAACTGCAATGTGAGTGGACAGAAATCGGTTTGTTGTGACTGCGACATATCATTTGGGAGAATCCGAAGTGGTGAAACTAATCGATAAATGATGAACAGGCCGTTTTACAAGCAAGGCGTCCAATTACGGAAGATGGCAGATGTCTAAACATTTCGAGACAGACAGTCTCTACGTCATTGGCGACAATGTCAAAATAATGCAACTGTTGTCAGAAGGCCTGGACAGTTTTGAGAAATAGAAACAAAACCAAAATGAGCTTTTTAATTATTTAAGTGCAGTATATTGAATTAGAAAAATTATTTTTCAGCAGATGAAAAAAAGAAAGAAAAACCAGTGCAATTTTTGGATACAGAAAATTTAACACACAATCGTGTTAAACTTTTTTTTTTGTGGAGAATAAATATAACATTGGATACATCCAATGTTATATTTATTCTCCCAAAAACATTTCTCTTAGTAGGTCTCCCGATTAATATAGGGCCTGAATGGCCGAGTGACTAGCGCTCTGCGTTGCAGGTTTTCAGGCTCGAATCCCCTGGCGGTGGCATGGATGTTTGTGAGTGGTTCGGAATCCATTTTAAACTGTAGGTTCCGGTCTGTTTAGTCCTCGTGCCCAAAAGATGACCGTAGAGCGACAAACCAAACCCGATTAATATGTAAGAATTCAAATGATTCTATATAAGGCTATAATTTCGAAACCGCAGAGCCTTTACAAATAGCGACTCTATAACTCATATTACAAGATTTTTTTTAATAACTCATAAAGCTATCAATTCGAAACCACATACCTTTACGACTAGCTTCTAACTTTTACTCCACGCCAATACTAGCAGATACGCTTAACCAGAGCCGGATTTAGATGAAAAGAGGCCCTAGGCTATTCCACTTATGAGGTCCTCCCATTTTTAAGCTTGTCATTTTCACGAGAGATAATAAAATAACATCATTACTGTGATATGTATCAATATGTAAAATGAAACATGTTGTGATGGGTACTCATCTTTATAATAAAGTGTGGCGCGGATAATAATTAAAAAAAACACTTATTTGGACATTTATTCTCAGCACCGTATGGAGTACTTGTAAGTCAGGAAAATGACCGTCCGGTCCAAAGACATCCGGCACTTCAGGCCGGGGTTGCGACAGCAATCCCGAACTGTACGAGCTGACCGAGAAATAAAGTCTAAAAATTTTTCTGGGTAAAGCTCTTACCATCTCAAAACGTAACAATTTGTCAACCTCAAAAAATAAATTTAGAATCTCAAACTGAGATCAAGCCAAAAACTGAACCGAAGAAGAGCTGCACTGACTGGAAGAATGTCGAACACCGCCAACCCAACATTTTTTTTTTTGTGTTAGTAAAAGGTTAGTAAGTGTTAGTAGAAGTCAGTACAAAACTCTAAACAAAACAAAATATACAAACAAAATAATTAGGAAAACTAATCCTGTGACAAATAAAATAGAAATAAATATTTACAGTTTACAAAAAATCATTTTCTCTCAGTTAATCAATAAAATACAACGCAATATTTTCAGGAAGACTTATTCCTGTAACACAAATATAAGACATTTCAAAAATACAGCAACTAATTATAGTTTCAGTGAAACTTTACAATTATTTACGCATAGACCAAGAAGACAATTAAATAATATAATCTTTTACAGATGCTCAATAGCTTGAAGAAATCTTTTCTTCATGATTTCTTTAACACAATTCTATATTTGTTGTTGAGAATTAGGTGCTTCAATGAAAAATTTCTGAAGTTCTTGGGAAGGTCCTTTTCATTCTTCTTTCCAAATTTCACAGTCGAAAATCAGATGTTGAACTGTTTCATTTGTAGTTCCACATGAGCACAAACTTGGTTTATTAAAAAACCTATTCTGATAGGTAGCAAACGCTCCATGTGAAGTAATAATTTTGGTTAATAAAAAGTCTCCACAGACTCTACTAGTACTCACTATTGGGTAGATTTCAAATAGTGGTCTTGCCACATTTACTTCATTCCAACTGTCTTGCCATGTCTTCAACATGATATAAGATAATTTTTTTCTTTAATTGGGGTTTTGTATATTTGACAAATTTGTCCACTTGATCTTTTTCGGTGGCTTTCTTAGCATAGTCATCTACCACTTCATTTCCCAGGTATCCTTTGTGGGCTCTTATCCATTCGAATTTTATTTTACCAGGATATTTATTAATTTTATTCTGTAATATATTTATTTCCTTATTTTTATTGTCGATATTTTTAAGGCATCTAAAACTGATCGAGAATCAGAAACTATTGTGATATTATTATAATTATTGTCCACTATGTAATCCACAGAGTTACAAATTGCTAGCAACTCTGCGGAGAAAACAGTTGCATGATTGCTAAGTCTAATACACTTATTATAAATTTCTTCCCCAATTTATAATGCACGAATGCAGATCCAACTCTACCATTCTTTTTAGAGCCATCCGTAAATATTGTGTTAGTATAGTTGTCAGAGAACTCTTCCCATTTAATGTACCTATTGTCCCAAGGTGGTTTATAGAAGTCATTTTTTCATAATCTTCAGAACTTACAATTACATCCTCAAAAATTATCTCCTTTTGGAAGGTTTTAAATTATACAATTTAATAAGATTATTCAGCTTTATGTTGATTGGTATAATTCCAGCCAGGATATTTACAGCCTCAGTTGATACAGTTTTATACGTTTTTTTGTAATATTGAGAAGGACTGCTCTTTGTATCTGACGGAGTTTAATGTTCTGCTTAGTTGTATTTTTAAACCATATTTCATATCCATAAAAAATAATCTTTTCAATAACTTTTTCGTAGATAGTTTTTTTTTCACCTTGGGGTCGAGACCCCAGGTTACTCTACAAAATCTATTTATTTTTGTGCTGAATTTTATTTACTTTTTCTTTAATAAAATCCAAATGCGGGTTCAGGATAACCTGTCATCTAATATGATTCAAGGCACTTTAATTTTTATTATGCTTTATTTTTTTATCATCAATTTTAATAACCGGTATGTGGGTAAACTTCTCCTTTGAAATAATAATGAAACTACTTTTATCAAAATTTATAGTTAAGTTATTTTCCTGGGTCCAATGCTTAATAGCATTTAATGGCGTGATGCTTCTATCTTTAAAAAAGATAGGAAGCCTTTTCTTTGATTATTATAATAATGTCATCGGCGAAAGCCTGAATTCGGACATCATCACCAAAGTCTCTAATTAGTAGATCATTGATAAAGATGTTCCACAGGGTTGGTCTAAGACAAGAACCCTGCGGAACACCCTGGTTATATGGAATTTCTTCATTTTTGTATATGATAGCCCTATTTGTTAAAAATCAAAAGTACTTTTTCAAAGATAGGATGGTAATATTAAGTTTTGATTTTTGCTTAAGAAGATTCAATTTACTGAATTGAATGCGTTTTGTATATCCAGTGAAATTAGACAAACTAATTTTGTTATCAGTATAAGCCTGGTTGATAAAAGATTTAATATTTTCCAGCGCACTAATGGCAGACATTTTTCTTCTAAAGCCAAATTAATTTGGGCTGAAGTAATTGGTAGTTTCTAAATGATAAACCAAGTACTGATTAGCTTCACCCAAAACTGATGTGCTTACTGCCTTTTTAGCCGCGCAAGAGCGCGTTTCCAGCCGGGAGGCAGGGCAACCAAAGACAAATAGAAATTTCAAGATTTTGTATCTAATTAACGCCACTGACAGGTGATAGACTCTTGGCCGTTGTCACCTGTCAGTTAAATTTAGAAATGATCTCAAAAAATACAAGTCTTCGGCCCCGGCCATGGAGTACTTGTAAAAATAACTCATCAAACAAAAACACCACATTTACAAAGAAACAAAATTCAAATAAAAAAATCTTTGACTACGAAAATAAAATAGGCAATAAAAATTATCCTATTTTTTTCTATCAAATGAAATGAAATATATTCAATACGTTGAATATATTTAAGCAAATTCAATTCAGATCAATCTATTTCCTAATAATTCGCATTTAAAGTTTAAGTACGAATTATTACGAATTTTAAGTTTTAAATGTGTTGATCTTAACCAATACATTTTTTATGTTTTTGTTAGTCCCTATGCGTAGAATGTCTCCTTATTTTCGATTCAGTGTTTACTGTTTTTAGAATAGTGTCATTCTAATTCTGCTAACAATTTGAATGTAGGCCCCTCTTGATCTTGAGGCCCTAGGCTGAAGCCTAGTTAGCCTAATCCGGCCTTGAAAAGTCCGGCCTTTGCGCTTAACATACATTGCCGATTAAAGCGTAGATGAAATGTAGAGGAATAGCTCT
Organism: Caerostris extrusa; assembly: GCA_021605095.1. Taxonomy (NCBI): domain Eukaryota; kingdom Metazoa; phylum Arthropoda; class Arachnida; order Araneae; family Araneidae; genus Caerostris; species Caerostris extrusa. The sequence goes on from BPLR01016862.1 coordinate 184,129, forward strand.
TCATGCGCGATCGCGTGACTGGCTACTGAGACATCTTTCACACCACGCACCAGCGAGTTATTAACTCTTTAGGAGTTGATGCCGCATCACGCGCTAACGAGAGATGAGCAGTGAAAGTGTTACAATTCTACGCAGCATTATACATACAATTTTTTTCCTATATTATAATCAGCATGTAATAAATAATTTAAGTACGTTCCCTGTATTAACATTATTTTTTCTAATGCAGCTGACCAATACACATTAGACAGTTGTCTTTTATGCCATAAGTAAGCGCTGCTCCAAGGGGGGGGGGCAAAGGCGCGGGTAGCTTGAAGATAGATACTACGGACGCTGAGTAACACTACTACCGAAACGCTTTACGAGCCTTTTAGACTGGGACCTACGTTTAAAGTGGATTCCGAACTTCTCACCAACATTCATGCCACAGCCAGGATTCGAACCTGAAGCCTGGGGTACCAAAGACCAGAGCTGAAGACAATTGGCCATTAGGCCACATTCTATTTAAGAATCTTTCTACTGCTTCTCAACACAAATACACTTTTAAAAAAATCTGTTCAGCATTGAGCACCTTCTCACTAGTACAACTGCACAAATCAATGGTTTTGTGGTGGAATCTAAAAATGTATTCATCCAAATGATCATGACATGATAAAAATGGAGTCATATTGAAATCGTAGAAGAAAAAAGGTTTGACACTTCAATCATTTCTTCTCAAACAGAATATTCTGTAGGGTGACACTCTTGCATGCCTTGATTCCAACGACCTTTCTAAAGAAAATTTTTATTTTGTACGTAGAGAAAGTAATGATAGTTGTAGGTCTTGAAATCTTGCACTCCGTTCTAGTAGAGTGTCCAGCATTGTCATAAATGCTACTACTACTACTACTACTACTACGCCGCGCCACATCGCTGTTCCTTGAGCTGGGCGGCCCCTTTACAGTTTGGAAATGATGTGGGGGAGAAGTCCGATTGGGCTCTGTGACGCTTTACGGCCATAGGAGACCAGGACTTACGGCTTAAAGCGGATTCGAACCACTACAAACATCCATGGAACAGCCGGGACTCGAACCCGAAACCTCTGGTACAGAGCGCTAGAGAACTAGCCTTTCGGCCATTCGGATCCAAAAACCGTATTTACCACTGCAACATCTCAAATACGTGAGAAATTCGCGTTTTCTTTTCCACCTCCAACGAACTTTCGTACCTACTGATTTATCGTAACCATGACAGGTATGGAAACATTTCTATCGGTTTTTTTGACAAATCTTCTCTTAATTCTGAAGCTGAATTCCCTATTATCCAGGAACAGAACGGGACCTACAGTTTAAAGTGGATTCCGAACCACTACAAACATCCATTCCATCGCTGGGACTGGAACCCGTACCAAACCCCCGTGTGATACCAAAGGTCAGAGCGCTAGCCACTCGAGTGTCATGCCCTCATTGCCCTCTATGCAACAAAACTTGAAAATTGAATTGAAATACGAGCATTTGAAAAGAGTGGCTACGAAGAAAACAACTGTTAAAGGCACGCCAACAATGCTAATTTCCTTTTTTGTACTTTATTTAGTGTTTTTGCTTCAAAATAGTTAAAAAGGCTTAATAAATAAACAACTCAAACGATCGCGATGAAGTAGAAATACGAGAAATACTTATGGTCTTCATCAGAAGAGAGGATTCCTTCTCCGGTATGGCCCGAAATAGCCAGGCGATGAAGGATTCACAGCAGACAGGATCGAACCCACGTAAGATTTCGCTCAGAGAAAATAAATAGTCGGCCATCCCATCGGCTATGCTACGTGAAACTAACTTACTTTTAAAGGGACAGTAGTGGTTAAAATCATAAAAAAATGTATGTGTATTTTATTCTATGTCAACTGTTTTTTTTTTTTTTTGTACGTAAGCATGTTAAAAATTATTTTTACAATTTATTTGTTATCAAGTAGTAGCGTGTAGCTTCAAGAGATATGCTACGGACGCGAGTAATACTACCCTACAACGCTCTACGATTCTATTAGACCGGGACCTACGGTTTAAAAGGGATTCCGAACAACTACAAACATCCATGCCACGGCCGGTATTCGAAACCGAAACTTGTGGCACCGAGAGCTTAAATTGTGATTTTAAGACCTATTTTTTCATTCATTTATGATTTCATTTCTTTATCTACGTGCAAAATAAGAAAGTCTAAGTCCTTTAGTAAGGTCGTTGGAATCAAGGCATGCAAGAGTGTCACCATAAAAACTTTTCCCGTTTATGAAGAAATGATTGAAGTGTCAACGCTTTTTCTTCTGTGATTTCAAAATGACTCCATTTTTTTAATCATGCCATGATCATTTTCATGAATACATTTTTAGATTCCATCAAAAATATATTGTCTGGACAAGGTTTTTGTTTTATTTATATTTTTTTCCTTAAAACACTTAAAATATTGCTGGCATCACAATTTTTATTTTTAACCTCATATGTTTTGCATGAATTATCAGTTACAGTTACGCAAACAACTTCTATCATTGACTTTTTTAATAAGGGCCTGAATGGCTAGCGCTCTGGCGCTCGGTACTACAGATTTCGGGTTCGAGTCCCGGCGGTGCCATGGTTGTTTGTGGTGGTTCGGAATCCACTTTAAAACCGTAGATCCCGGTCCCAATAGGATCGTAGAGCATTGCTGGGGCATTGTTACTGCGCGTCCGTGGCTTATTTTCAAGTTACACGCGCCCCCTGGGTAATGCAAAGTGAGTAATGTCTGTGCAGCACTTGCCTTAAGGCATCCAAAGACCAAGCTGTCTGTGTTTGCCAGCTGCATTAGAAAGAAAAAAAACTTTTTTAATAATAAACTTTTATATGTTGTATTTTAAAAAAAAACATTTGGATAAATTAAAGAAGCGTTAGCTAGCATACATTTGAAAGTACCAACTCACCTCAAGTTAAGTTAAATAATAAGAAACATAATATGTTTTACAAGCATCAGAAGTAATTATTTTGTGAAAATTGAATGAAAAAATTCGTCAAAAAAAAAAATCGAAAAATAGTTTTCTAAAAAAAAATCTTTTTAAATATGATTTAAAATTTCATATTGGAAGTTGTGTGTATAACAGAAATTGAAAATTTAATCATATAATTTACTTTAAAAAATTGAAGAGCAATTTTAAATAAATTGTTTATATTATTATAAATCAATATAATATTTTTTTCTTTAATTAATTAAAACTGTTTTGTTTCTTGCACCACAAATTCGTTTTTTAAAGTAAATTATAATTATTAGTAATTATGGAAATAGTAAAGTAAATATGAAAATAAAATTAGGGAAATAGCATTTTATAAATTAATTATGGTAAAGTCATTATGGAAGTAACATTTTATTTTTTATAAAAAAAATTATTTATGTAAACATATATATAAAAAGAATTGTTAAAAAAACATCCAATTAGATCTGGAAAAACTGAAATTTCCCAATTTTTCAATGCTATATTTATGGCCTCACCTGCAGAAGTTGAGGAGTATTTTTGCGGCCTGATGACTTATTTGCTAGCGCTCTGGCCTTGGGTTCCACAGTCCTCAGGTTCACATCCCGACGGTGGCACGGATGTTTGTGAGGGGTTTAGAATCCACGTTAAACTGTAGGTCCCGGTCTAATGAGCAAAAAGTGTGCAAAAAATGTCCGCAGAGTGACAAACCAAACCAAACCTTTGGGGCCTGATGGCCAAGTGGCTGGCGTTCGGTGCCATAGGTTCAGATTTTGATTGCCTGTTTTGATGATTTGTTGCTTCGCCGCCAAAGCGAAATATCTCATTTTGGCAAAAAATGGCACCCGACTAACTGAAAAGTACCAAAACAGGCCCCTTAAATAATGAATAGAATATCGTCAATAATTAGTGCATTAAGATAACAATGGCTGGAAACGAGATTTATCTTTAAACTTAATTTTTAGTATTTTGAATACAACTTTTACGTAAAAAGAACAGAAAAAGTCGGTTCGGCTTCTATGCGGATTTCGAACTTTAGCCACTTTTGGATTATACTGCTACTACTACTACTACCACACCACAGTGCCTAGAGCTGAATTGCCCCTTTACACTTCGGGAATGTCGTGGGTGAGAGGTCTGATAGGGCTGTATGACGCTCTAATTTCATCCTGTGTACACAAAGGCTACAGCTAGACATACAGCTGAATGTGGATTCCAAACCCCTCACAAACCTCCATGCCGCCGCCAGGATTCGAACCTGAAGCATGTGATATCAAGAGCAGAGCGCTAGTCACTTGGTCACTTGCTTGCAAAATAATAAAGGAATACCGTCAGATCTTAATTGGGACCGGAGTCGAAGGTTTAAAGTGGATTCCTAACCACTCATAAACATCCCTGGCACTGCCGGGATTCCAACCAGAAACCTGCGATACCCAGTGCCAGAGCGCTGGCCACTCGACTGTCAGGCATCCATGCTTGGATTATACAACTATCGGCTTCTATTCGGAAATATACAACAATCATGTTTCAATTTCGGACTGTTTAACGTAGATATTGAGAATTTCACCAGCTCGACTTCGTGTTTTGCAAAAATTGCTTTGGCAGCTTTGTGTTGGAAAAGCGCCATCTGGGAGGAGGGATTGAAGAGAAAGGGGTGGACAGTTATGGAGCACCAACAGATGTACTCCAGAGCAAAACAAAGCGCCAAGGCCACTTCGGAGAATGTGGCAAAAATTCTTCCCGAATTTGCAAAAATACAATTCATTATTATTCAAAAACCTACTTTCCTACTCTCAAAAATCATGCAATCACGGGCAGTTCGATTCATTGAGGATTATTTAAATTTTAAGTTGAAAAGACTTTTTTGCCTTTAAAAATATTTTTTAATGGTATACTTTAATAACTGTATACTACATTGTCCAAAAAAATTAGAATAATTTTCAATTTAAAATTTCCGAGGTTTATGGAATTTCAATTGTTTTTTTTTTTTTTGGTTGCTGGCATTGTCCTTGACATCTGTGTGAAATTTTACGCCAAAATATTCATGAGTGTTTCAGTTACGCTTGGCTTTGTGAGACACTAAAACGGATTCCGGCGATATTTGAATTGTCTGAATTCATTAAGCAAGACCTTGCGTTTAATTTTGATTGCGGAAACGTATAGAATGTTGTAGAAGGCATTCGATGAACATTCCTCTATCGGAAAGAAATGTTTAGAAGTGGCATAAATGGTTCAAAGAAGACAGAGAACGCGTTGAAAAACGAAGAGCCCCCGGGTCGACCCTCCACCTCAACCGACGAAGCTCACGTCCAAAAAAAGTAAACATTTCATGCTTGCAAACCTTCGATTTACAAATAGAGACCTCGCTGATGATGTTGAAATTTCAAAAGGATCGGTCCATTCCGTTTTGAGCCTCAATCGCGTCCAATCTCGATGGGTACCGAAAACACTGAATGCTGACTGAAAAGTAAACACTGAATTTTTCCGGGCATTTCAAGTCCCATGCGATAAAAACCATTCGATTGGAGCTTATGGAAATGGCTTATGGAAGCCATTTAAATAAGCTAAATATAAAGCCGTTTAAATTTAAAAGGCCTGCTGGCCGAGTGCAACAGGTTTCTGGTTCGAATCCCGGCAGGGCCATGTATGTTTGTAGTGGTTCGGAATCTACTTTAAGCCGTAGGGCCCGGTCTCATAGAACCATAGAGTGTCACAGAGCCCAATCAGACTTCTTAACTTAGGCAACTTAGCTCTAAGCACAGTGACGTGGTGTGGAGTGGTAATAGTAGTGGTATAATGTAGCTGTAGATAGTTAAGCGTAGGGCTGATAACCCTACCCCATGAAAAGAAAAACATGTCTCGTCTCGAAATCTGCCAACAGGCAGAAGGCCTTGACCCACCATGGGGCTGTTGCGCCAATGATGATGATAAATTTAAACTGATAAACCACCGAGTAAGTACAATTTCTGAGGCGATAAAATCCTCCAAAAAATGCTTCTGCAATTTGTTCCAGAAAGAACTAGTTGTGTCTTCTGCTATCAACAGTTTCATATCAATAAGCTTTAAAATCATAATAAGCCATAATCATAATAAGCCCCCCTCCCTTCATGGTGAACTAAAAAAAATATATAAAAAAAAAATGCGAGTTTCCAGATGTCAAAATTTCGCGAAACTAGTCGTTTGATTTGATGAATTTGAATTAAAACAAAATATTAGTTACTATATTCGATAAATATTCGAGTCTCGAAAAAGTTTGGTTTGCCACTATACGTCACTTTGGGCTCATTAGACTGTAACATAGAGTTTAAAGTGGATTCCGAACCGCTAACAAACCTTTCTGGCACCGCCAGGATTCGAAACCTGAAGTCTGTGGTACCAAAGGCTATAGCATTAGCCCATTGGTCTCGAATAACGAAAAAATAGTTAAAATTATAGAAGAAATTCATACTATCGAAAACGAATTTAACCACTTTGATAATAGGATTATTTAGGATCCTTTTGCTAAAATAATAACGCCCTATAAAAAAGGCAACTCAAAAGTGTTAACAATTGCTTCTGCCCTATAAACAATTTAAATAATTAATATCAATCTTTTGTGGGAACCCGAAACCTATGGTACCGAGCGCCAGAGCGCTAGCCACTCGACCATTCAGGTTCCTTCTTCAATTATTTAAAGAATTAAAAACTATTGTTCTATTTTTTAAAACCTAAGATGGACGATTTTTATAGAATGAAAAACTCAATTCCATACGTCTTTTACAGCGATACGGGTGCTTACTTCTTTGTCGTTTGGGTCTACCGCCTCACATGTCGTAAAGCAGAATGCTGTGCTGCTGTGAGCTTACGTTTTGCTAGTATCCATGTCATTTTATAGGTATGCAAGTTTATTATATAATATGAATAAGTAGAAATAACTATATTTACATTTTTATTGTATCTCCCTCGTACATAGTTTAATCGTAAATTTCTTACATTCAATTACTTTAAAATTAAATGCGAAAAAATTTTATAGACATTTTCTTTTTTTCTTTTTGCGCAAATTATATTAGTTGGTGTAGATAAGGATATATATATATAATAGTAGGTTTTCTTTCAATTCCATCTATTAGCTCCCACTCTCCCTATATATATCTTGTTCAAATTTCCAATCGTTCATAAAATACTTTTCATTCATCCACTCGAAGTTCAAATATATTTTTTTTGAACTTGTAATGGATGACACTGGATGTTAATGCAGTTTTTTTCAAATATTCATTCATTCATTAAATTTAATTCATTAATTTTAGTTTTTTTTTAGATTTAAGTTGCATATATCTGACAATAGATGGCGCCAGATAAAATTAAAAAAATGAATGTAAATTATTTGTAAAGGACTTTCTACAATAGAGTGAGAAAAAAACAGGAATTCACTTAAAAATTTTTTTTTTTATATATTGCTTGTTTTTTTCTTTGTTGGTGTAGAAACGAGTTGTAATTAAAAGTCCGAAGCTTGAATTTAACAAGTCTCTGAAATGTAAATTGTTTGCTAAAGTCAATCAACGTTGAATCCTATTTGATGGTAAATTTATATAAATGTCTACCTAAAGGATATTCTGCTTAAAAATAGAGGGTATTTTTAATTAAAAAATTTTTTTGAATTTTCAAAATTTAATAATAACGATAATATTTATATTTGCTTGACATTTTCAATGTCTGCCAAACCTGAAGGAAAATTCAAAAATATATCTTGCGTAATTGAAAACAAGGTTACCTTACTCTTATGAAATGTTTATTAACATAGTACCACATTTTGCGCATGATCGCCGATTTGGCGAATTGACGAAACGGGAAGGTTTAAAATATATATGTTTCTTGCGTTCTTCAACTTCGTACGGATATTTAATAAATCAAGATGATATAACAGCTTGAATGGGATTTAAATAATATGGAACACAACATTCTGATTCTATTATTTAAATGACAGCTATGAAATTTTGATAAAAGTTTATAAAACTTAATTTTTAGTTAGCTGTTGAACTTGGTTAATTGAGGTTGAGGAACTTGGTTAATTGAACTTGATTATGCCATAAGCAAAGCCTGCACCGCTGTTACTCACTGAGCACTACCCAGGGGGCCCGTGTAGCTTGAAGATAGGCTACGGACGCGAGTCACACTACCCCCCGTAACGTTCTACGATCACATTAGATCGGTACCTACGGTTTAAAGTTAATTCCGAACCACTGCAAACATCCACGGCACCACCGGGACTCGAACCCGAAACATATGGCACCAAGCGCTAGCCACTCGGCCATTAGGCCCCTGCCAGAAAGAAATAAAGAGCAGGAAATTATATACATTTTGATCCCCATTCAAAAGGATTTGAGAAAAATCTCCTTTATGCAGCAAGTTTAGATACCTCAGAAATTAAATACACAGCTAAGAAAGCATAAGATAAAAATTCAAGTTATCCATATAAGGTTTTTAAACCGTAAACTGAATCCACTAGAATCAGCTGTAATGTTTTGACTAGATTTGGTTTGTCGCTCTACAGTCATTTTGTGCACACTCTACGCCAGAGATGGCAAACTTTATCTGTCGCGGGCCAAAAATCGGAAAAAAAAAAAGTCTGGCCTGCCAAGATAAATTTTTCTAAAATTTTAAAAACAATATGCAAGTATTACAATTTAAATATATTAATGAGACGAACGAAATTGCTATTTCATTTTAAAAAGTTCCTTATAGTGAGTTCGAAGTGAGATGTACCGATTCTAAGGAACGAGGCAAATGCTCATCTGTCAGTCTACTTCTGAAATAATTCTTTCCGAGGTTCATAGTTGAAAACACTTGTTCACATACATAAGATGAAGCACTGATTTTCTGGGCGTCAGATATTAAATTTGAGAAACTTACTTTCGATAATGATTTGTAAAACTCTAATTCAATAATAAAACGTTAATTCAACCTGCAAATCTGACCTCATTCCTTCATAATTTACGTTGAAAGCCATGGTAAAAATATCCAATTCTGTTTGAATGGCACTGAAATCTTGAAATCTGCGTTCGAACTCAAAATGCAGCTTTTTCGAGCCATCTTCATAATTCTTAAGCTTCTCTTCATTTACTGAGGGTATTGAATTTAACCTCGGGAAATGAGATAAAAATAATATCAAAAATAATAATTTTTTTTTAATAAAAAAAATTAATCAAAGTAGAAATGGAGATCGATGTATAATACATATTTCTTTTTAATTTGCCTCGGACTGGCATATTAAAATACTATTCGCGGGCAGGGATAGAATATTCCGGCAGGCCAGAGTTGGCCCGTGGACCGTAGCTGCTCTAGGCTAAATAGACCGGCACCTACAGTTTAGCGTGGATTCCGAACCACTCACAAACATCTCAGTCAATTGTTCTTCAGGCCGTTGTTTTGTCTAGCAGCAGACATTTCAATTAGTGTGTTTGTGAATTGTACTCATTATTACGAAATTTATGTAGAATTCTATATAAATACACCAGCAGACAAGTTTCGACCTTGTTTGCCTTTAGCAACCGATACGCATTTCAGAGATTTGCTAAATATAAGCTTTGACTTTAATTATAACCCGTTTCGACATCTACTAAATTAATTTGTGAATAAAGAAAAGAAAATGACTACTTGATGATGATTTTACTATTAAAAACTCTTTATGGAGCATTTATGCAATTATATAAATAATTAAAAAAACTGTTATTCTAGCTGCCGATATATAGACCAGGGATGGGCAAACTTTTTGGTCGCGGGCCAAAAAAATCGAAAAAAAAAAAAATTTGAGGGCGAAGATGAATGTTTCCAAAAATTTAAAAACACTATACAAGTATTGGCACTTACGTATTAACGGTACCTGGTGACAGACTTGCCGGTTTTTAAGTGTCGTCAATCTTTGTTATTTTGAATAAAAGTATTTTGAAAACGTTTTTATTTTAAATGAAGTGTTTCATATATATTTTATTATTTGGAACACAAATTTTAATGTAGATTGGCGCCAAATCTGTAGCTGCGGTTGGCGCGTATGCTCTTTATTGGCGCAACTGTCGCCAAGGTATCGTTAATACGTAAGTACCCAAGTATTACAATTTAAATATGTTCATGAGACGAATGAAATTGAGATTAAAAGTTCCTTCTATTGAGGTTCGAAATGATACTAAGGAACGAGGCTAAATGCTCATCTGTCAGTCTACTTCTGAAATAATTCTTTCTAAGGTTCGTAGTCGAAAACACTTGTTCACGTATATAAGATGAAGCAAACGTAGCACTGATTTTCTGTTTGTGAGTTATTAAATTTGGAAAACCTACTTTCGATAATGATTTGTAAAAACACTAACTTTGGCATATTTAAGAGACAACTGCTTGGGATGATTGCAAGTTAGATTTGGTAAAAAAAAATGTTTGAATGGCACTGAAATCTTGAAATCTACGTTCGAACTCTTAAATGCACTTTTTTTCATTAGCCATCTTCATAATTTCTAAGCTTCTCTTCATTTACTGAAGGTATTGAATTTAACCTCGGGAAATGAGACAAGTCGTTCTTAGCTAGCTGCCCAGCAAACAGATTAAGTTGTAGCTTAAAAGTCAATTTATGTTTTGTAGAACCAAAATTGAGAAAGTAAAAAACATCACCAGTCCTTTGAAAAAAAGGAAGAAAAATAATATTTAATCAAAGTAGAAATGGAGATGGATATATAATATATAAATATATTTCTTTTAATTTGTCTCGCACCGGCAAATTAAAATTCTATCCGCGGGCCGGATAGTACCTTCCGGCGGGCCGGAGTTGGCCGCCGTAGTTGGCCCATTCCTTACTCTAGGCAAAATTAGACCGGCACCTAACAGTTTAGCGTGGATTCCGAACCATTCACAAGCATCCCAGCCAACTGTCCTTCAGGCCGTTGTTTTGTCTAGCAGCAGACATTTCAATTAAAACAGTGTTTATGAATTGTACTCATTATTGTGAAATTTATGCAGAATTTTAGCAAAAAAAGGACTCGGCGTTGTTTGAATTTAGCAAACAATACGCATTTCAGAGATTTGCTAAATGCAAGCTTCGGATTGTAATGATAACCCGTTTCTACACCAATTAAGATAATTTGTGCGACAAGAAAAATAAAATGACTGTAAAACTGCGTCAGTGCTTGAAGGTATAGACATTCAATTCAAAATAAAAAGTTTGAAATGAACAAAAAATAATTCATAATAAAAAACGCAATAAAAATAACTAAAGCTAAACTAACTCAGCTAACTAAACTAAATAGCTAGCTAATTAACCTAAAATAACTCATTTTGCCATTTTTAACTCATTTGCCATAAAAAGTGAACTCAAAATATGGAATTCTTAAGAGATTTGTAACCTATCCAATGAAAATATAATGCATGTATTAGAAATTGGGTGTATTATCATAACAATCAAGATGAGTATGAAAATTTAAGTAAATATTAAACTGAATCATGGTCCAAGTAGACGATTAACATTTAAAGAGATTTTACAATTAAAAACTCTTTACGGAACACTTCTGCAATTATTTGAAGAATTAAAAAAACTGTAATTCTATTTTTAGTAACCTAAGATCAATGGTTTGTTTTTGTTTGTCCCTCTACGATCATCTTGTGAACACTTTAGGGATAAGCAGACCGTGATCTACAGTTTAAAGTGGATTCAAACCACTCACAAACATTCCAGCCAAGCGGCCTTCATGACAGTGTTTTGTCTAACAGCAGATATTTCAATTAGTGTGTTAGTGAATCGTACTTATCATTATTTATGCAGAATCACATTTTTATGTAGAATTCCATATAAATATACCAGCAAAAAGGATTTGACGTTGTTTGACTTTAGCAAACAATATAAGCATTTCAGAGATTTGCTAAATGCAAGCTTCGGACTTTAATTAGAACCCGTTTCTACATCAACAAAAAAAAATGTACGAAAAGAAATAAAAAAAAAAGAAAATTGCTATGAAACTGCGCCAGTGCTTGAAAGAACAGACATTCAGTTCAAAATGAAAAATTTTGAAAATGTTTTATGTGAAAAATTTTCAAGCAACACGCACATTAACATTACCCCCGCACCACTCTTCGATTCTATGAGACCGGGACCTGCGGCTTAAAGTGGATTCCGAACCACTAACCAACATTCATGGCACTTCCGGGACTCGAACCCGAAACATGTGGCACTCAGCGCCAGAGCATGAGCCACTCGGCCATTCAACTCGCCTTCTTCAATGGCGTAACCATGGGCGCACGTTGCCACTGAGCCATGAGTCGGGCCCATGGTTGCGCCATTGAAGAAGGCGAGTTGCTGATGCTTGGGTTTTGTCCCGGTTCCCAATATCTCGAGTTGCTTGATTTTGCTTAAAAAATATATATAAACCTTAAGGGACATTGAGAAAGGATATTGAGAAATAGATACATATAATAGTTATTTTACGAAAAAAAATATACATTTAGGCTATTTCTAGATGTATCGGAACAAATTCATTTGACTGAACATCTTCCGAAAATCTTGAATGTTTTCTACGCAGTTGTCAGTTTGCTTTCAACTAAAATTTTAATCTCGTAGTCTCGGTGCTACTTTCAACTCCTTTTTTACCTTGGTTCTATTCAGTACTGCTACTACTACTACTCGGTGCGTCTGCTTTCTTTCACTCCATTCGTGCTGATAAAAGTAACGCTAGCTATGATCGTTGAATGCATTTTAATTCAGGCAGAGTACAATGTCTGAATGAAACGGAATTTAAGATTGGCTTAAAACCACCAAGATTCAAGTCACTGTAAGAGTCCAAAACGTAAAGTGACCGTCCAAAACGCAAGTAATTCTAAACATACCAAAACGTGATTTTCTGAAGTATAAAATAATTTTTAAAATATCTAATAACATATATATATATTAGTTCAGGGTGATTATAATTAAATTCCCTCTTTCAAAATGCTGTAAAAAAAACTCGTCATTTGAAGAAGGGGGCAACGGTAAGACATCCAAAAGAAAGTTCCTTGATTTGGCAAAGATGAGGTCCTCCGGGACCCTCAACTGTTTTTAGACTTTTCGGATTCATGGGAATTGTAGTTATATATTGCTAGACAGTTCCGAGATTAGTAACAACAACAAAAAAAAAAAGTTCCACCTTTTAAACCGTAGGTCCCGTCTAACAGGATCGTAGAGCGTTACGGGGTAGTGTTACTCCGCATCCACAGCATATCTTCAAGCTACAATCATCTCCTGGGTAGTGTTAAGTGAGTAACTTCGGTGCAGCGCTTGCCTTAAGGCATCCAAGACAACTGTCTAAGTGTTTGCCAGCTGCATTAGAACAAAAAAAAATAATAATAATTTTTAGGCGGCCCGCGGAGTTAGCATGCATTTCCAAATAGGCCCGCAAGAACATTTGGGTAGGCCACCTCTGTACTAAGATATTAAGAAAATTAAGAGATTCACTGTTTCATGTCCTTCACGACTTTTACGAATCTACTAACTATCTTTTAAGATCATCATCTAAAAGATAGTTAAGATCTTATCTTGAAAGGACCTTATCTTTTGTTTTGTCCACCCAGCTGTTTTACTACATCTTTACTACATCGATCAAATGTCTTCTCACATTGTATAGCGTTTGTAATGAGTGCAAGTCGAACCGGAAAGTGAACGGATCAGGCAATAAAAGATACGATTCGAACACGAATTAGTGTCAAGGTTAAACGAGTCGTTCTCTTTTTCAAGGCCACCTTAGTTATCGAACAGCGAGCAGCAAAAACATGATTTATTCGTCATATTTTAAAACTTCCTAGTTTTGCAAATGATCCCACAGTAAAAAACATTTTTAATCATGATCGTTCAACATACCAAAATATTCAATTTTACACTCCTTTTGAAAATATAAACATTCTGTTTTAATAATTTTATTTACTGTTTTTGTGTGTTTTATATTTAAAGTTTCCTTATTGATTCTTCAATGCACTGCTTATTAAAATTATTAATCATTTTACTTCTGTGTATGTGCAAATTTTTGCTAATTAGAACAGAGGTGGCCAACCTGCGGCCCGCCTTAAACATTTTACCGGCCCGTGAGATGTATAACACTTTTACAAACTATACTTATTTTATAATGGCCAAAGGAGTGAAAACCAATGTATGAAAAAAATACATTATGTGTGCATCTCTGTATTCAAAAATGAACTGTCAAAATGATGAGAAAAAATATCAACTTTGATTTTAAATTAACAGTTTTGCGAACATAGGACAGATAGGGCCTGTTTTATGGGTGAGTTTACAGTTATGAATTCGCAGAGTAATGAAATTATAGTCTGCGAACTCATGCTACGCGTGCATCGATTTGCAAAAGCCAAGCGAAAGAGTGGAGAAACATATATCGCACTCGTCAAATAAATATTTTTGAATGATTTCATTTTTTTTTATATTTCTTCACAATGTGCATTTAGTATCGTTATTATTATTATATTATCCAAGTTAACATGTAAGAATAATAGCAAACACAAAAAGAATAATAATAACTTAATTATATTTTTAAAATTTCCTCGTGCTTCAAATCTTCCCACAGTAAAAACATTGATTAAAAACATTTTTAACCAACATAATAAGCTATTGAATTCGTTTTCAAAACATAAACATTCTGTTTTAATCGTTTTATTTTCTATTTTTTGTGTGTTTTATATTTAAAGCTTCTTTATTGATTCTTTAATGCCTTGTTTATTAAAATTTCTTTTTTTTTTTTTTTTTAATTTTTGTGTATGAACGAATTCTTGCTAACAACAAATTTAATTCTCACAGGGAAAACTTTCTACGGACGAAGCAATAGTTACGAAACTCTTAAAACTGCTTATTTTTAATTAATAGTCATGGCTCAGTTTGACTTATAAGGGCCTGATGCGCTCTGGCTATCGGTACCACAGGTTTCGGGTTCGAGTCCCAGCGGTGCCATGGGCGTTTGTAATGGTTCGAAATCCACTTTAAACCGTAGATCCCGGTCTAACAAGATCGTAGAGCTTTGCGGGGGGTAGTGTGACTCGCGTCCGTAGCCTATCTTCCAGCTACACATGCACCCTTGGTAGAGCTGAATGAGTCACAGCGGTGCCGCCCTTGCTAAAGGCCCTTGGCATAAAGCTTAACTGTCTCTGTATTGCCAGCTGCATTAGAAGAACAGTTTGATTTATAATGTACTAATGTGTCCAAAAAGTAAGACCCATTTTCAATTTAAAATTCCGGGGCTTATGGAATTTCAATTTTTTTTTACTTTTTAGGTTGCTAGCACCGTCCTTGACATCTATGTGAAGCCTCAAACGCGTCAATTCTCGATGGATACCGAAAACACTGAATGTGCCAGCTCACACTGCATTGATTCTTCGTGACGTTTTTCGCCAAAAATGACACTCATATCGTTCTACAACCCCCGTATTCACATCGTGCAACTTTTGGCTATTGCCTAAACTCAAAAGACCACTGCGGGGACACCGTTTTGAGTCGATTGAAGGGATTCAACGTGAATCGGCGCGCGCTTTGAAGGCCATCCCTGCCGATGACTTTTTAGCATGTATTGAGGATTGGAAAAAAGTCGGCATAAAGGCATTGTGGCCCGGAGGGGATGACTTTGAAGGCGATGAAATAAATTTGGAAGAATAAATGAAGAGTTTTTGAAAAAAAAATATTTGGTCTTATTTTTTGGGCACAGTGGTAAAGTAATTTTTTTTTTTTTTTTTTTTTTTTTTTGTAAAATTAATTCAACACATACAAAATGAAAAGATTAAAATATCGCGGCGTTCATGATAAGTTTAGAGAGGTATTGGCATTAATCTGGCGAAACTAATCTAAGATTCAAGATCATTTTCTCTTGTGTTGTCCGTACTTATGGGCTCTGTTATTCAGTGGGACATACAAGAAATGGTCACACATGATTGGTAGAGAATAAATCCGCCTTGCCCAATTGTCTTGGGTTTCAGTGTTATTGATTTGCATTTCTTGCCGTTGTTTGCGTTTGTCTTGTAAAACTACAAGTGTTATTAAAACTTGTTTTTGATTTTCTGGAAGGTCCATGCACCAATGGTTGTTAAACCTTTTGAAGTTGGGTAGTATTTAAAAATCTATAATTAATTGTAGATACAAATGTCTGAAAAATCCGTTACTAAAGCCTCACAGTTTTATATCCAGATGACCGACTTCACAAACAACTACTTATTGATGGCGGAGTCTCAAAGACTGTAAAGTTTGCCGCTCCTAGTTTATCGGAAACCTTCTTTGGTGCTTTACTGCTGTTTGATTTATGTGAAGAAACAAGAAAAACAGTAACCAGAAAGATTAGTTGTTTGACAAAAAAAAAAAGATTGTAGGTTGATAAAAGTAATAATTATTTTTATATGTGGGCACATATTTCTTTGGAAAGGGCCTGTTAGTCAGTGGCTAGCGCTCTGACGCTCGGTACCACAGGTTTCGGGTGCGAGTCCCGGCGGTGCCATGGATGTTTGTAGTGGATCGAAATCCACTTTAAACAGTAATTCTAGGAGAAACTAGATTCTAGATAATTCTCTTGTGTTGTTCGCACTTATGCGCTCTGTTATTCCGTGAAACATTGTCACGCTTGATTGATAGAGAATAAATCCGCCTTACACAATTGTGTAGAGTTTCAGTGTTATTGTCTTTGGGATTCGCATTTCTTGACAATGTTTCTGTTTGTCTTGTAAGAGGACAAGTGTTATTAAAACTCTTTTTGCCTTGTTGTAAGGTCAGTGGTTATCAAACCTTTTGAAGTTGGGCAGTATTTAAAACCTACAAATAATTGTAGGCTCATCATGATCATCATTGGTGCTACAAGGGATGAAGGGCCCTGATTTGCATCAAATTTTTTGTCATTCCACACGACAAAATAAATTTTAAACAAAACTCCTTCATTGAATGTTGTTCATTGTTAACTTGTTTTAAAAACCTTTTCCGGTTAAAAATTTTTGCCCATCATCTTCAAGTTATTTGTGGCCTGATGGCCAAATGGCTAGCGCTCTAGAATTTGTTATCACAGGCTCCATGTTTGAATCACGGCGGTGGCATGGATGTTTGTGAGAGGTTCGCAATCCACTTTAAACTGTAGGTCCCGGTTTATTTAGCCCAGAGTGTGGACAAAATGACTGTAGAAGCAACAAACCAAACCCTATCCATTGAATTGTCTTTCCCTCAGTAACAATATCTAATTCTTCATAACAACTTTGTGTTTCTTTATTTGCTCTAATTCTCCATTTTCATATACTTACTGCTCCAAAAATCTTTCCCAAAATCGTTTTCCCATACTCTCAACAATCCTTCATCATACATTCTAATAGTACGTGTCTCAGAGCCATACAAATTAATTGGTATGAATCTTTAACTTTTTCTATTTAGGTAAGATGATCTTAACACGCATTTTTCTTAATACATCAATTAATAATAACTTTTAACTGTAGGCCCACTCCATACAAATTTCTGAAAAATAAGAATCCATGACTAACCCCTCACAGTTTTATATTCAGGTGACCAACTTCACAAACATCTACTTATTGGCGGCGGAATCTTAGAGACTGTAATGGGTGTCGTTCTAGTTTCTTGAAAACCTACTTTGGTAAATTGTTGCTGGGGGCCTGAATGGAAAGTGAGAAGCGCTCGGTGCCACAAGTATCGAGTTCGAGCCCCGGATGTGCCGTGGATTTTTGGTTGTAACGGTTCGTAATCCACTTTAATCCGTAGGTCCCGGTATCATATGACTGTAAGAGCGCACGGAACTCAGTCAGGCTTCTTCTCACCCACATCATTTCCAAACTGCAAAGGGGCAACTCAGCTCTAGGCACAGTGATGTGGTGTAATAGTAGCAGTTTATTATTGCTGCTTGGTTTATGTGAAGAAGGAAAAAAAAAACTCCAACCCGAAAGATTAATTGTTTGACAAAAAAAAAAAAAAGAGGATAGGTTGTAAAACTGACAATTATTCAATTCCTTCTATTAGCTCACACTCTCCGTATATATATCTTGTTCAAATTTTCAATCGTTCATAAAATACTTTTTATTCCTTCACTCGAGTTCGAATACATTATTTTTGAACTTGTAGTGGAGGACACTGGGTGTTAATACAGTTTTTTCAAATATTCATTCATTCATTAAATTTAATTCATTCATTTTAGTTTGTTTTTAGATTTAAGTTGCATATATCTACCCATAGATGGCGCCAGATAAACTTAAAAAAATGAATGAAAATTATTTTATTCTAATAATTATATTCTGCAATAGAGTGAAAAGAAATCGGAATTGACTTAATTTTTTTTTATATTACTTGTTTTTTTTTATATGGAAACATATTTCTTTGGAATACCACAGGACAGGAATACGACGCCATTTGAGAAGAAATCAAGTACACATTTTGGAACAAAATTCCTCAATACATTTCTTGCTACATTTTAAACTTTTTCCAAACTCATCCAGTTATTTATGAATCTCAGTCCTTTAAAACATTAATTGATTTTTTTCTGAAACCCTTATGTTGCCTTAGTAACCAACAAGTAAACAGAATCAGTTATTGGAATACTATTTTGCAGTGAAACTACTCTGTTGTTACTCTGCGTCCGGAGCTTATCTTGAAGCACCTCTTCCACACGCACCTCTTCGGTAGTGCTGGTGCCCTTAAGGCATCAAAGATAACTGTCTGTTTGCTAGCTGCATTAGAAAAAAAAAATAGAGTTTTGTATATATATATATATATATATATATATATATATAAACAATGAAGTAACAATGCCCCCCGCAACGCTCCTAATGGACCGGGACCTACGGTTTAAAAATGGATTCGAACCACTACAAACATCCATGGCACCGCCGGGTTCGAACCCGAAACCTGTGGCACCGAGCGCCAGAGCTAAGCATATATATATATATATATATATATATATATATATATATATATATATGCATATATATATATATGCAGAGCTAGCATATATATATATATATGCTAGAGCTCTGGCGCTCGGTGCCACAGGTTTCGGTTCGAACCCGGCGGTGCCATGGATGTTTGTAGTGGTTCGGAATCCATTTTAAACCGTAGGTCCCGGTCCATTAGGAGCGTTGCGGGGGGCATTGTTACTCCGCGTCCGTGGCTTATCTTCAAGTGACACGCGCCCCTGGATAATGCAAAGTGAGTAACGTCTGTGCAGCCCTTGCCTTAAGGCATCCAAGACCAAGCTGTCTAAGTGTTTGCCAGCTGCATTAGAACAAAAAATATATATATATGTGTAAAAAAATAAGTAAGTTTTTAAATAAGTGCCCCTATGAACCTGAAAGTGGTCCTCTTCTTGAAGCCGTTATATTTCGAAAATTTTTCATTCAATTTTTTCCAAACTATAATCAAGACCATTAAAGTACCGAATTAGACAGAGCGTGTGATTTCCTCTGTATCTAAAAAGTCAAAATAAAAAAATGAGGGAAAAAAAAAAAGCCAATGATGAGTCAGTTTCTTGGAAACCTGAACGACGAGAATCTAAAATAAATTTTTTATCTACAAATAGACATTTTTTTTTTTTTTCGAGTGGTCAATTGTAGACAATACATTTTTGCTGCAATAAATAAAATTTTACTACCGATATGTCATCTTTTATCACTTTAGGATGGACTTCCACTACGATTCTTCCAAGAACTTGATGACTCACACAAGTTAATCATGAACGGCAATTCTACAGGAATTAAAACAGGATTTATATCTTAATTAATCTGAACGACTGTACTTTCATAAAAGGCAAAAATTAAAAAAATATTTTTTATTTAAAAATGCTTTAGTTTAAAAATGTTTTGTATTTTTTTACGTGGTTAGTCTAGGCCAGGGATGGCCAACCCGCGGCCCGCCTTGAACATTTTTCGGATCGTGAGATTGATCACAGTTTTACAAAATATATTTATTTTATAATGACCAAATTAGTGAAAACCAATGTATTAAAGAAAATACATTACGTATGCATCTCTGCATTTAAAAATGAACTGCCGAAATGTTGAAAGAAAATGAACTTTGACTTCAAAATAATATCCTTGCGAATGTAGGATCAGATAGTGCCTGTTTTATGGATGAGTTTACTATGGAAGTTAGCAGAACAATTAAATTATATTCGGAGAACTCATGAACTCAAAAGTTGAGTGAAAGAGTGGAGAAACACCTATCGCACGAGTCAATTAAATATTCTTGAATGATTTCATTTTTTTCTATTTATATATATATATATTATTTATATTTCATTTTGAGTATATATATTTCTTTAAAATGTGAGCTAAGTATCATTATATTCTATTATCTATGTTTACATACTAAACCAAAAATAATAGCTTATTCCATTTCGATTTTTACTCCAAAAAAAAAAATGTCTGTAGTGTGTCGAAATCTAATAGGGGATATATAATTTAATATGTGGTCCGCGGAGTTATAACGCATTTTCAAAGTGGTCCGCAAGATCATTTGGGTTGGCCACTCCTGGTCTTGGCACTACATTTTTGCATCCAGAAATAAAATTTTACTATCGATTTTTCATCTTTTATCCCTTTATGACAGACGTAACTACGATCCTTCCCAGAACTCGATGACTTGCACAACGGGAATTAAATACAAGAATTAAAAATCGGATTGAATTGCGTCGTTTTTCAATGGAACGCTCCCGACATAATAATTAGATAGAACGATTAGAATATGCATGTTTCTCCCGGTACAGTTTATCTAGATTGGTTAGGGTTGTTGGGTAGAAAAAGGAACATAAAAATGCCATCAATGCATGACTCACATTGTAGTAGAATTATAGTATACTACGATTTCTTATGAATGAATTGGGGTAACATACGTTTCATATTACTTAAAACTTTATCCAAAAAAGACTTATACGACGTTATTCGATACACAGACAATATGCATAAGTATTTGTTTATACTGCTACTGTGTCCAAAAGTAAGACCCATTTTCAATTTAAGATTCCAGGGGTTTATGGAATTTAAATTTTTTCTTTCTTTTTCAGGCTGCTGGCACTGTCTTTGACATCTATGGGAAATGTCACGTCAAATTATTCATGAGTGTTTCAGTTACGCTTGGTTTTATGAGATGCTAAAACTGATTCCGGCGATTTTTGAATGTCTGAATTCATTGAGCACAGAACTTGCATTTAAGTTTGTTTGCGGAAACGTACAGAATGTTCCAGAAGGCATTCGGTGAGCATACTTATATCGGAAAGAAATGTTTAGAAGTGGTATAAACAGTTCAAAGAAGACAGAGAACGCGTTGAAGACGAAGAGCCTTCTGGTCGACCACCAACCTCCACCGACGAAACTCACGCCCAAAAAATTAAAGATTGGGTGCTTGCACACCGACGATTTACAATTACAGACCTTGCTGATGTTGTTGGAATGTCAAAAGAATCGGTCCATTCCATTTTGGGCCTCAAACGCGTCGGTACCGAAAACTCTGAATGTGCCAGCTGACACTGCATGGACTCTTCGTGACTTTTTCGCCAAACATGAAACTCACATTATTCCACAACCACCGTATTCACGCCGTGCGACTTCTGGCTATTCCCTAAACTCCAAAGACCATTCGGGGACACAGTTTTGAGTCGATTGAAGAGATTCAACGTGAATCGGCGTGATCTCTGAAGGTTCTCCCTGCCGATGACTTTTAGCGTGCATTGAGGATTGGGAAAAAAGTTCGTACGAGTGCATTGTGTCCGGAGGGGAATACTTTGAAGGCGATGAAATAAATTTGGAAGAATAAATAAAGAGTTTTTGAAAAAAAAATTGGTCTTAGTTTTGGGGCACAGTAGTATCCACGTTAAAGAGATTCAGTACTGAAAATCGGGGTATCGTTTGGTTCGGTTTTTCATTCTACTGTCATCTTGTACACACATCGGCTGAACAGACCGGGACTTGCAGTTTAAAGTGGATTCCGAACACACCCATAAATATCCATGCCCCGTCAGGATTCGAACCTGGAGCCTGTGGTACCAAAGGGTAGAGTGGTGGCCAATGGGCCATCAGGCCGCCTGAAAATCTGGGAAAAGAATCACTGAAAAATTCAATTTCTAATTTTTTTACACTGATTTATTATCTTTTTTAATGTTATCATTTATTCATTCATCTACTTAAACTGAAAGTAATTGAAAAGCTCTTTTTACGAAAAGCATATTTGTTTCGGTTTGGTCTGTCGCTCTATGGTCATTTTGTGCACACTTAAGGGCAATTAGACCGGGACCCCCAGTTTAACGTGGATTACTACTACTGCTACTAACACCACATCACATCACTGTTGCCCCTTTACAGTTTGGGAAGGATGTGGGGGAGAAGAAGTCTGCGACGCTCTACAGTCATAGGAGACCGGGACCTACGACCCTACGACTTAAAGTGGATTCAAGCCCCTACAAACATTAATGGCACCACCGGGATTCGAACCCGATACGTGTGGGACCGAGCGTGTGAATGCTAGCCACTCGGCCATCAGGTCCACCATCAACTTAAACAGAAAGTAACTGAAAAGCTTTTTTTAAGAAAAGCAGATTTGGCTTGGTTTGGTCTCTGTCGGCTCATTAGACCGGGTCCTACATTTAATGTGGATTTTGAACACAATCATAAACATCGATGCCACCACCAGGATTCGAAACCTGAAGCCTGTGGTACCAATAACCTGGCCAGCGCTAGCCAATTGGCCCTGAGGTCGCTTACAAAATGCAGAAATCTTTCGTTTTTTAGTTTTTACATTAGAGAGTTTCTTCTTAACGTTTTTATCGTCCGATATTTTTTTTCTTCTAGCGCGCATGCTCATAGGAAGTATTATTACAGATATGCATGCGCAATAATACAATGTTTCCTATAAGCATGCGCGCTAGGAAGAAAAAAATATCGGACGATAAAAAAACGTTATGCAAAAACTTTCTATTATTATCTTTAAATACTGTTTCCTCAAAAAGTATCATTTGGAATTTCTTTTTCAGAAAATAACGGGACAAAACATTCAAATATGTTTCGTAGTATTTATTAAAGCACAGAATCTAAATTTAATTAATTGTGTGCGTCGATTAACATTCATTTTTGAAGTAATGGTCATTTTGGAAAACATGTTTCAAGATTTTTGGATGTATACGTTTGGATGTATGTTTGAACAGTTTTTTAATATCTAAGAAAAATTAGGACACTTAGGATTAGATACAACACCCACACAGTTCTGAAATATTTGATCGGCTCATTCTTCTAATATGGCATTAAATGAAGAATTAAACTACACACTGAGAAACACAGAAAATAACAAATTTAAAATCTTGCAAATGAAATAAAAGCAATTAAACCTGAAACAATCTCTATTCCAAAGAATTAAAAGCTCTTCTCCATACATCTGCCATCGAATAAACGAAAATCTATAACAGGTGATGAGGTTTCATACGACTTAACACATTTGAGTTGCGTATCCGCTTTATGAAGTGCGGCCATTTCCGTTTATGTCGACAATTAGCAATGAAAGTTACTCAAGAATGAACTGAGAATTGTTTTGTTTCGCTTCTTCCTTCTATTAGTTAAGACGCACATTTAAAATTGTGGAATAGATTTGTAGACTAAATAAGTTGCAAAACCTCTTTGGTATAATAGTACAGGTGTGGCCAATCCACGGCCTAGAATATATTTCCGGCCCGTCAGATGTATCACACTTTTACAAAATATATTTATTTATTTAATGGCCCAAGTAATGAAAACCAATGTATTAAAAATTGCATTACGTGTGCGTACATATATTCAAAAACAAGTAATATATATAAAAAAAAATTTTTAAAGTCAATTACTACTTTTTTTCACTCTATTGCAGAAAAGTCCTTTATGAATAATTTACATTCATTTTTTTCAAGTTTATGTGGCGCCATCTATGCGTAGATATATGCGACTTAAATCTAAAAAAACCTAAAATTAATGAATTAAATTTAATTACTGAATGAATATTTGAAAAACTGCACTAACATCCAGTGTCATCCACTACAAGTTCCAAAAAAAAGTATCTGAACTGGAGAGTGGATGAATAAGAAGTACTTTATGAACGATTGAAAATGTGAACGATATAGATAGGAGAGTGTGAGCTAATAGAAGGAATTGATTAACTACTGAAATGATGAGAAAAAAGTAAGTTTGATTTTAAAATAGTAATCTTGCGAAATAGAGGACAGATAGTGCCTGCTTTATTGATGAGTTTACACTTATAATTAAATAATATATTCTGCGAACTCAGGATGCGCGTGCACCGATTTGCAAAAGCTAAGTGAAAGAGTTGGGAAACAAATATTACTAATACGATAATACTAATATTATGTAGTATAATTATATATTATATATTAAATGCTAATATTATATTATATATTATATATACTAATACTAATACTAGTGTGTAATAATGAAATGAAAAAATCATTACAAAAAATATTTTAAATTTTTAATGATTTTATTTTTTTATATTTAATTTATATTTCATTTTGAGTATTATCTATTTCTTTGCGTTTAAGTATCATTATTGTTATATTTTCCATGTTTACATGTAAGAATAATAGCAAGCACAATAATAACAACTCATTATGTTTCAACTTTTCACTCCAAAAAACGTCTCTAGAGGGTCCAAGTGTATTAGGAGGAATCTATAATTTTATATGCTAACCGCGGAGTTAACATGTATTTCCAAAGTGGCCCGCAAGATCATTTGGGTTGGCCACCCCTGGTCTATAACATGCGAGAAGGTTTCGTATCTAAGTTGCGTATCCGCTTTATGAAGTGCGACCATTTTCGTTTACGTCAACAATTAGGAATCAAAGTTATTCAAGAATGAACTGAGAATTGTTTTGTTTTGCTTCTTCCTTCTATTAGTTATGACGCACATTTAAAATTGTGGAATAGACTTGTAGGCTGAATAAGTTGCAAAACATCTTTGGTACAGTAGCAGCGCGTTATGTTGTGAATTCCGATGCATCGCTAGCCTATTATTTATTTATTTTGTAATGAGGTGTGTCGTCCTTTTTATCTGTCTGCCATCACATGCTGTATACCGAGAATTTACTTTGGTTTGTCACTCTACGGTCATTTTGAGCACACTTTACAGTGCAATGTGAATTTCGAACCCCCCAACAAGCATCTATGCCACCGCCAGGATTCGAAGCTGAAGCCTGTCGTACTAAAGGCCAGAAAACTAGTTATTTTGCAATCAGTCCGCTGTATACGGAGAAGTTATTAGGCAGGAAAGTATGCAAAACTATATAACAATGAAAATTAGAAATGTTATATTACCTTGCGAGTTGAAAATGGATAATTTTAACGTACTTTGTTATAACTCATCATAAATTATAAAAGTTTTGAATGAAATTTTGGTCTTGATTTATAATGAAGTTCAGACTTAAAAAATTTCATTTTGTTCTAATGCAGGTGCAAACACTTAGACAATTTTCTTCTATGCTTTAAGGCACCGCTGCACCGAAGTTACTCACTTAGTACTACCCAGGAGGTGCGTGTAGCTTGAAGATAAGCTACGGACGCGAAGTAACACTACTCCTGCAACACTCTACTATCATGTTAGACTGGGATCTACAGTTCAAAGTGGATTCGGTACCGCTACAAATATAAACGGCATCGCCTGGGACTCGAAACCTGTGGTACCGAACGCCAGAACGCTAGTCACTAGGTCATTCAGGCCCTTTATTTTTGTAATTTAATTCATTTATTTCTTAAAATAAGTAAACAATAATAAAATAATATAAAATAAATATAATATTTTTTAAATAAGTAAGTAAAAATAAGAATAATAATAAAGTTATTGTTTGTTTCCGTATAATAACTTTTAAACGATAAAAAGCACAACTTCAACTTTTACATTAAATAGAAGCTAAATACTATATTTATTTTGCAAATCTCATATTTTAGAGATATCTTTTATTTTTTCAAAATTATTAAAGCCCTAAAAACTTGACATTGTTGAAATTTTTACTATTTATCATACTACAGATAAAAAAGTATGAATCCCATTAAAAAATACTTTTATCGCATCAAAACATTTCAGAAGAAATTATTGTTATTTAAATCGCAATCGAAATGTAATAAAGCTCATCACTTTCCCTTTTGAAAGAATTTAAAAAATTAAGATGTAACATCAAATATGCAAAAGAAATAAGAAAAACAATTTTATATATAAACTATTTTTATTCAAATGAATTTTTGAATGATTTCATTTTTTTTATTTCGTTAATATTTATAAATATATTTATATTTCCTTTTAGTGTTATATATCTCCTTAACAATGTACGTTTTTTTTATCATTATTATTACAGTATCCATGTTTACACGCAAGAATAATAGTAAACACAATAATATAAAGCTCATTATGTTCCAATTTTTCTCTCCAAAAATTCTCTGGGTTAAAAATTAGTGGGCCTCAATCTAATATAGGGATATATAATTTTATATGTATAGTTAGGATGCATTTCAAAATCGTCAGCAAGATCATTTGGGTTTTAATTCATTTAACTCCATCACTTTTGACATTTACTCTTTTTTATTGTAGCAGTCATTTTTGTCTGATTTAAATGCGGTTCGTTTTAAAATATTTCTTACATTTTAAACTATTTTTAACAATATTTTTGAAAATCATTTCTTAATAGATGACAAAGTACTATTTCTCTTAAAAATAATTATCAAACAAAAATTCAAAATATTAAAAAATAGTTCTTGGACAGTTGGCATTTCATTCCCAATCTAAAATATATGTAAAAGTATATGGATAAAATATATGAAATCTGGGCCATTAGGGCCCAGATCTCAAACCTAGACATATATTTTATTTTTAAAAAAATTATTAAAAAGTATTAAAATTATTAATTATTAAAAATATTATTAATTATTAATTCCTAAAAAATTGAAATTATTAAAATTTTTAATATTTATCATGTTATATTTTTAAATCAAATCACTATGAATTACAAAATATTTTTTATTATTAAAGAAATATTATTTAGTAATTTATAAGAGTAAATACTTTTATAATATAAGAGCAATTTATAACATAATAAAAACAATTTATTTTGAGCACCGTTTAATTCAGGGGTGGCCAACCCGCGGCCCGCCTTGAACATTTTTAAGGCC
This sequence comes from Caerostris extrusa, assembly GCA_021605095.1. Classification (NCBI taxonomy): domain Eukaryota; kingdom Metazoa; phylum Arthropoda; class Arachnida; order Araneae; family Araneidae; genus Caerostris; species Caerostris extrusa. The sequence continues at coordinate 211,235 of BPLR01016862.1, forward strand.
AGTGAGTTATTTATCACATTTTTACAAAATATATTTATTTTATAATGCTAAAGGAGTGCCCGAATGCCTTCTGCAACATGCCTTTCGCAAACACAATTGAATGCAAGTTCTTTGCTCAATTCATTCAGACATTTCAAAAATCGCCGGAATCGGTTTTGGCGTCTCACAAAGCCAAGCGTATCTCAAGCACTGATGGATATTTTGACGTCGAATTTTACACATAGCCTGTAATCTAAAAAAAAAAGAAAAAATGGAAATTCCATAATTCCGGGAATTGTAAGTTGAAAATTGGACACAGTAGTAGCACCCTTTTACAAAATATATTTATTTTATAATGGCCAAAGTAGTGAAAGCAGCTGCTTTTGAAAGACGATTGAGTAATTTTAACACAACAAAATGTTTGAAATATTTTCATCTCCCTTTCATGGTGAAATTGAATCGACCGCAGAATATTTCCAAATGGAACTGGTTGACTTACAATAAAAACATTGAATTAAAACACATTTTTGAAACATCAGAATTAAACCTAGATTTTTATAACAAATATGTCAAAAAAGAAATTTCCCAAATTTGAGAAATCGGGCACAAAATTTGTGAGCGCTTTGGGTTCAACTGACACCTGCGAATCGTTTTTTCCAAAATGAAATAGACCCAACACAAAACACGCGCAACGGTAAAATACATATTTTTGAATGATTGATTTGATTTTTATATTTTCCTTTATATTTATATATTTTTTATATTTCATTTATATTTATATATTTTTTTATATTTCCTTTATATTTATATATTTCATTTATATTTATATACTTTTTATATTTCCTTTATATTTTATATTTATTTATATTTTATATTTTTTATATTTCATTTCGAGTGTTATATATATTTGTTTACAATGTGCGTTTAGCATCATTATTATTATATTATCTATGTTTATATGTAAGAATAATAGTAAACACAACAATAATAACTCAATTTTCCCTCCCAAAAAATGTCTACAGTGGGTCTCAATCTAATAGGGGGATATATAATTTTATATGTGATCCGCGGAGCTGGGATGCATTTCCAAAGTGACCCGCAAGATCATTTCGGTTGGCCACTCCTGTGTTAATTTATCGTGTAAAATGAATTTCATTCTGCAATAAATTGAGTTTTTGTATTTCAATTACTTATTTTTACTTTAGGCCAGTATTTATTTCATTTAAAATTTTAATTTTAAGTAATTGAATTGATAGGGAAAAATACAATCCAGAAAAATCATCCAGAAAATTGACTTTATAAAGGAAAATAAGTATTTAGTCGTATCGAGAAATTGGACTTAATTTTAAGTAGATAGACTTTATAAAGGAAAATAAGTAATTTCATCCAGAAAATAGACTTAAGTTATACTATTTATTTTGACTTATTCTATCTTCTATTATTTATTTATTTTGACTTATTTTATTTCATAGACTCTACTAATAAAATAAACTTAATTTTAAGTAGATATCCAGAAAATAGACTTGGTGGAAATAATCGTACAATAAGTACATGATGTAAAAACTAATTTCACTTTCTAAGATATTTGAACTTGTAGTATCCTACGCATATAAAAACCTTAAAAATAAACTGCAGATTGCAACCCGTTTCCTGCCTATCCAATTACTTCCGAATTCCCTTTCCCATTAACATTGGCAGTGAGAGTGACTCGTATGCACTTGGGAATTGCGTACGTTGAACCGGGCATGCCGGACTCTAACAGTAGCGAAACGGACTTACCTCGGCGGGAGAGAGCTGCACGTCCGTTGAGAAGCGAAACCAGAAATGAACGGATGCGCTCTCTGCCTTCTGCTGAAGAAGTCTCCCCCCACGGTTTGCAGTGACGAATCACTGCTGGCCGCTTTTCTCTTTGTTGTTGGTGTTCTTTTGTCAACTACACTGCACGTGTTGTCTTTCAGATCATCATCATGGCTCCCACGTTCAGCATAACCCTTTAACTGTTTTGTTTACATTTCTCAGTGTGTTTGTTTACATTTCTCAGTGATTTGTTTACAGTTCTCAGTGATTTGTTTACAGTTCTCAGTGATTTGTTTACATTTCTCAGTGATTTGTTTACATTTCTCAGTGATTTGTTTACATTCTTACAATAGTTTAGTGGCATCGACAACGGCTCCCTAATTGTACTGAATTTAAACTTAACTTTAAATTCTTTTATTTTGTATTTTACTTTTATTTATTTATTTATTTTTTTAGTATTTTTAAATTTTTTCGAGTACCACGTTAATTAAATTTTAGAAACTTTATGTTATTTTATTTCTACTAACATTAATTAAGCAGCCAACTATAATTCTAAGCATATATGAATTAAGATGAGGTGGTTCAAGGGGTATTTCCCCCTGTTGGTACTCCGTAATCAGTACGCCAGTTGCCAGTACACGTGTTGTCAAAGGATGCAATACAGTATTTGTATTAGAAAAAAAATCTTATCAAAAAATGAAATACTACTGTGGCCAAAAGTAAGACCAATTTTTTTTTTTTTTTTTTTTTTTCAAATTTATTCTTCCAGATTTATTTGCATCGCCTTCAAAGTGATCCCCCTCCGGACACAAGTCACTTATACCAACTATTTTCGCAAACCTCACTGCATGCTAAAAAGTCATATGGGCAGGGATGGCCTTCAATTCACGTTGAATCCCTTTACTCGACGCAGCCAACTATAATTGTAAACATATCTATGAATTAAATTGAAATGCATGAAGTTGCAGTGAAGAATCACTGCTGGCCGCAGACGCTTTCTCTTTGTTGTTGCTGTTGTTGTTTTTCTTTTGTCAACGAAACTACACGTGTTGTCAAAGGATGCAATAAAGTACTACTGTGTTCAAAAAGTAAGAACAATTTTCAATTTAAAGTTCCCAGGGGTTATGGAATTTTAAATTTTTTTTTCTTCTTTTTCTTCAATTCCTTCTATTAGTTCACACTCTCCCTATATATATCTTGTTCACATTTTCAATCGTTCATAAAAATATTTTTTATTCATCCACTCCAAGTTGAAATACATTTTCTTTTAGACTTGCAGTGGATGCTAATGCAGCTTTTCAAATATTGAGAGTTTTGCATACCGTATTTTGGACGTGCGTTAGCTTTTCTCCGTAGCGTGCATGCTCATAGGAAATTGCGCATGCGTATCTGTAATAATGTTTCCTATGAGCATGCGCGCTACGGAGAAAAAGCTAACGGACGTCCGAAACACGGTATGCAAAAAACTTCTATTAATTCATTCATTAAATTTAATTCATTCATTTTAGGTTTCTTTAGATTTAAGTTGCATGTATCTACCCATAGATGGCGCCAGATGTAAGAGGAAAATTTCAACTTTATACAGGACTTTCTGCAATAGAGTGAAAAAAAAAAAAAGCAGGAACTGACTTAAAATTTTTTTTTTATTTATTACTTGTTCTTTTATGTGTTTAAACTCTATTTGGATATGAATTCTTTTTGACATTTTTTAAAGTTCTATGTAAGATATTTGTAAACGATGAGCGGAGAAGCGAAACCAGAAATGAACTGATGCGCTCTCTGCCTTCTGCTGAAGAAGTCTCCCTACGGTTACAGTGGAGAATCACGCTTTCTCTTTGTTGGTGTTGTTTTTCTTTTGTCAACGGCACTACACGTGTTGCCACGTGTGAAGTTTCGACAAAATCAAATGTATTAGTATCGCATATCATTCGCCATGTACTACTGCGTCCAAAAAGTAAGACCCATTTTCAATTTAAAATTCCCGGGGCTTGTGGAAATTCAATTTTTTTTTCTTTTTCAGGTTGCTGGCACTGTCGTCTACATCTTTGTGAAATTTCATGTCAAAATATTTATCAGTGTTTGAGTGACGCTTGGCTGTGCGAGATGCTGAAACTGATTCCGCCGATTTTTGAAATGTCTGAATTCATTAAGCAAAGAACTTGCATTCCATTTTGTTTGTGGAAACGTATAGAATGTTGCAGAAGGCATTCGGTGAGCATTCCCATATCGGAAAGAAATGTTTACAAGTGATATAAACAGTTCAAAGTAGGCAGAGAACGTGTTGAAGACGCAGAGGCCTCTGGTCGGCCCTGCACCTCAACCGAACGAGGCTCACGTCCAAAAATTAAAGTTTGGATGCTTGTAAAACCGTCGATTTACTATTAGAGACCTTGCTGATGAGGTTGGAATTTTTCAAAAGGATCGGTCCATTGCTTTTTGGGCCTCAAGAACATTTGGACCGTCATTTGGGGCATCCACATTTTGCAGTGAGATTGACCACACTCACTGTGTCCTTGCTTCAGGAAATACTTCAGTGCAATACGTAAATACAGAATCAGATTCAAAAAATTGCTCCAGAAGCAGAGGTTCATAAAATTACTGACACTTGACTCAATTTTTTTTATACAGACACTTTACTGAATTTTTGATGATGATACAGCAAAAGTGTGATCTTTACTAATGAATTTATAAAATGTGTTTAATATAATCTTTTATTTAAATTTTTTTTTATTTCCAATGGCAGATTATGAACAATTACAGCAAAAAAAAAAAAAAAGAACAACGAAAAATAAAAAAGAACAGAGAATACAACAAAACATCCTGAAACAGAGTTCATTAATCTAACAATAATGCCAAGTTGTAGATCTCTTAGCCACTAAAAGTGTTACCAGGTACACCACGGGAGGTAGATCTACTGCGCACCTGGGTTTTTAATATAATCAAACATCTGAATTCGTCACTTTCATTCAACTCTTATATCAATATACACAATTTTTGCGTTAACACAGCATTTATTTATTGGTGTCTGATAGTCGAGTGACTAGCGCTCTGGCCCTCGTTACTACATGTTTTCCAGGAAAACCTTTTTCGTTACTACAGGCGAGTCCCGTCGGTGCCATAGATGTTGGATGGTTCGGATGTTTGTAGTGGTAGGAATGTAGATGGTTATTTGTAGTGGCTTGGAATCCGCTTTAAGTCTTAGGTCCCTGTCTAATATGACTATAGAGCGTTGGGCGTAGGACTGACAACCCTACCCCTTAAAAACGAAACATATCCTGTCTCGAAATCTGCCAGTAGTCAAACGACCTATATCGAATAGCTGAAGAAAAGGGGTGACAAATTGTACATTTCAATGATGACGATGGGCTTCCATAAAAATAACATTCCTTAACTTGGTTCGATGGTTACCATGTTCAATTATTTATCGCCATTGGTGATCACAAAGCTCGCACAAAATTCGGTGCTTGACGACTAGCGCCTCTAGTTCGATAGTCCTCAAATTTTGAAAAATTTTTTTAATTTTTGGGGTAGTAGGAGTCGGATCTTTAAAATGACACCTGATTCCAGTTCCTTTAAAAAGACTAGAGACTCCCGACTTTCAACTTTTGTTCAGAAGTGAAGTGAATACACATAATCGCGCATGAAATTCATTATTAAATTATAACTTTAATGTAATTCGGATTTACATGAAATTAGCAAACAATAACAGAATTACAACTGCAGCTCCAGTTCGGGTTTCACTTCTAAAAGTGCAACATGCATAAGGGGAAATTCCCCGACGGGGAAAATCCCTCTTCCGCTTTTCAGGTTAGGTGAAGGATAGAAAAGGATCAAGGAGCCAGGGTAAAATCTATGGATCCAAACTGTTCGTAGTGTCCCATATATTCCATATTGCGCATGTCCGTGAACTTAATTCCTTACAAGCAAATTTGAAAGAAAACCTGATTCAGTGTTGAAATGTACAATTTTCTATGAGCAATGAAATGTAAGCAATAAAATTTTTAAGAGCAAAATGTTTAAAAATGTTCGACTTCCTGTTACCTGCACTCCACCTCATTTCTGTACCCCCAGACTTCAAGTTCGAATCCTGGCGGTGACATGGATGTTTGTGAGGGGTTCGGAATCCACGTTAAACTGTAGGTCCCGGTCTAATGTACCTAAAGTGTGCACAAAATGACCGTACCAAACCAAATCTTTGGGGCCTTATGGCCGAGTGACTACCGCACTGATGCCACAGATTTCGGGTTTGAGCCCAGGAGGTGCCATGGATGTTTGTAATGATTCAGAATCCACTTTAAACCGTAGTTCCTATATAATATGACTGTAGAGCGTTGGGCGTAGTGCTGACAACTCTACCTTTGGGAAAAAAAACTATCTGTCTCGTAATCTGCAGTCGGCAAAAAGGTCTTGGCAGACAAATCAAACCATCCCATTTCTCAAATGTAATTCTAATTATTTTACCCCCTCTGAATCCATTGAGGGCACTGGTTTGTTTCTCGGGTCAGAGTGTTTTAAATATGAAATTTCTTTTTTAAGTGGAGAATTGAAAGTGCTAAAAATACAAATAAAATGCCTTTGTTTTTAAGTATGTTCATTCATTCTTTTTAATATATATATATATATTTGGGGAACACTTATTTATAGTCATTTATGTACGCCGGGAACAGGGACATAGAGTCAATATTTTCAGGCTGACTGTCTGTTAATCTGTAGGTCCCGGTTTTATTAGCCTAAGGTATGCAAAAAATGACAGTAGAGCGACAAATGAAACCAATAAAAAAAATCGTTACTCATTAAACACAAATATATGAGTTTTACACTGTACTGAAATGCAAACTGGATATTTATGATAAATATCAAGTAAAAATCCGTCCTGGCGGTCAAGGACAATCAATACTGGACACAACGCACTGTTGCCAACTTTTTTTCTTCCAATCCTCAGTGCATACTCGGCAGGGATGGCCTTCAAAGCGCTCGCCGATTCAAGTTTCAGTCGACTCAATTTCTTCAGAGTTTACGGAATAGTCAGATGTTGAATAAAACAATGCAGCTGACAAAGACATTGACAGTCGTCTTTTAAGCTTTAAGGCAAGCGGCGCACCGACGTTACTCATTGAGCGCTACCCAGGAGGTACTTGTAGCTTGAAGATAGGCTACGGACCCACAACGCTTTACGATCCTGTTAGACCGGGACCTACGGTTCAAAGTGGATTCCGAACCACTACATACATCCGTGTCACCACCGGGATTCGAACCCGAAACGTATGGTACCGATCGCCAGAGCATCTAGACACTCGGCCATTCAGGTCCCCACTCAAGGAAAGTTATGGCTATTGTTTAGATGGGACAACGACTTACATCATGTGCTCACTGGATTTAATCATGGAGGGATTCTTATCCATGGAGATGCACTATAATAGAAAGCGTCCCTCTGTTCTAAAAGAAGAAAAGGTCGGAGGGCAACAACTCACGTCCTTTTCATACTACAGTTAGTGTTGCCCTTGGATTCCTTTCCCTGAGCGCATACTACTGTGCCCGAAAAGTAAGACCCATTATTTTTTCAAAAACTCTCCATTTATTCTTTCAAATTTATTTCATCGCCTTCAAAGGAATCCCCTCCGGACACAATGCACATTTGTCGACTTTTTTTCCCATCCTCAATGCATGCTCAAAAGTCATCGGCAGAGACGACCTTCAAAGCGTGCGCCGATTCACATTGAATCTCTTCAATCGACACAAAACGATGTCCCCGAAGTGGTCTTTTTTGAGAATAGCCACAAGTCGCGCGGTGCTACATCAGGTGAATCATGGTGCTAAATCATGTATTTACAAAGCGAAAAACACGTTGTGAAGCAATTCTGAACATTTCCAAGAAATTCTTCTTCTCAAGTCATACATTTAAAATTTCTATTTTTATTTTTATACATTTTTGCTCATAAATAAATACAACAGGTGCCAAATATTAATTAAAAAAGGAACAGGTAGAAGAACATTTTGTTTTCCGACTCTGATCATTTTGAATGAAATATAATTTTTTTCTTTCTAATGCAGCTGGCTAACACTTGTTCTTCGATGTCTTAAGGCAGGCGCTGCACCGACGTTACTCACTTAGCACTACCGGGGGGTGCGTGTAGCTTGAAGATAGGCTGTGGACGCGGAGTATCTCCGCAACGCTGTTCGATCCTGTTAGACCGAGACATGTGGGTTAAAGTGGATTCCGAACCACTGCAGACATCGATGGCACTGCCGGGACTCTAACCCGAAACCTGTGGTACTGAGGCCAGAGCGCTAGCCACTCGACCATTCAGGCCCCACTCAAGGAAAGTAGTGGCTATTGTTTAGATAGGACAACGACCCATGTGCATATTGATATAATAAGCACGAGTGGAGAGAATTTATCCATGGAAATGTATAGAGAATAGATTTATTGTCTATACATCTCCATGGGAGGGGGAGAGGGGGTGATCGGATGCTGCGAGAGAGAGAGAGAGAGAACGGAAGGAGATCCTAATAATGCGAACATTCCACTGTTGCAATTCCATCGGACGGCGACTGTATCTCCATGGGAAACAATTCTGAAAATGCCAAGAAATTCTTCTTCTGAAATCATACACTTATTATACATTTTTATATTTATTTTTATTTTTATACATTTATGCTCACTAAACATAAATAAATGGGCCTGAATGGCTCTGGCGCTCGGTGCCACAGGTTTCGCGTCCTAGTCCCGGAGGTGTCATCGATGTTTGCAGTGGTTCGAATCCACTTGTTGGTCTCTGTCTAACATGACCAGTAGGTAGGGCTGACAAACTTACCCTTTAAAAAAGAAGACATCTCATGTTTCGAAATCTGCCAGTAGGTAGACGGCCTTGGCCCATCATGGGGCTGTTGCGCCACTGATGATGATGAAACATAAATAAATAAAGTGCTAAAGATTAATTACTAAAGATAAACAGGTACAAGAAACGTCATTTTGTTGACGACTCTGATAATTTTGAATGAAATATAAAATAAGTGTGAAGTGATTTTGGACATTCTAAGAATGCCCTTCTTCCTGAGTCATATCTTTATTTAAGGCATCAGCTTATTAAAGACAAATAGATACAATAATTGTTATTTTGTTTATAACTCTGATTATTTCGCAAATAGAATAAAACAATACCAAATACCAAATATCATATCAACAGGTATTTTATTTTAAAATCATTTTGGAGGGAAAATAAGAAGCAAAAAAATTCATGAATAGTTAGAATGTAAAGGAATAGAATATGATTCATAAATAAATACTTAAGTATAAATACTTGAAAAATTAAATTTATTTACACTTAAACTCTGTACAAATCTCAAACAAATTTACTCTTTTGAAAACTGCTATATGTATTTTGTTAAAACCTACCATTAATATACTTTATTTCAATATCAACAACCATTTCTCTTAAGAGCCCGCAAATCAAATTTACATTGTTTACATCGCTTTTTCTTACTCTAATGATCCCGTAGCATATAATTATTCATTCAGAGCGGTTGCGTCATGTAAGACGTTAGCGCTGACTACGCCATCTATCGTTCATGATAGCATTTATAAACAAATAATATAAAAACAAATTTTTTAAAGTCAATTCCTTTATAAATAATTTACATTCATTTTTAAGTTTTATCGGAGCCCTCTATTATTAGATACACGCAACTTAAATCTAAAAAAAACTAAAATGAATTAATTAAATTTAATGAATGAATGAATATTTTAAGAAACTGCCATCCTATCCACTAAAAGTTAAAAAAATGCATTTGAACTGGAGCAGTATTTTATAATTGAAAATTGGAAATATATATAGGAAGAAAACAAATCTTTTTAAAAGTCAAATATAATAAAAGCCTTTATAAAATAAGTCTATATTTCAAATTTAATTAAAAACTTTTTTTTAAAATTTAGAATACATTACCAAGAATACTCAAACACGATCGTTTCAATCAAACGTAAATTAAGAATACTAACAGAAAAATAAGCTAAATTAAAATCAACTTAAATACATTATTTTAAAAAAACAATATATATATTAAATGAATAATAAAAAATGAATTAATAATTAAATGAATAAAAATTTAATAATGAATGAATTGAATAATTAGTTATAAGAAAAAGGGATTATTAACTAATTATTAATTAATTAATGATGAGCAAATGATAAGAAAGAGCAGCTTGAAGATATGAATATTTCTCCCATATAAAACTAAAATGAATTAATTAAATTTGATGAATGAATTAACATTTGACAAAACTGCATTCACATACAGTGTAATCCACTACAAGTTCAAAAATGTATTTGAACTCGAGTGAATGAATAAAAAAGTATTTCATGAACGATTGAAAATGTGAACAAGATATATAGAGGGAGAGTGTGAGCTAATAGAAGGAATTGAAAAATAGCCAACATATGACAGTAGCCTTTTCGCAAATATGACAGTAGCCACAAAATTTCTCGGAAATTATCACGAATACAGTAGCAAAGATTCAGAACTTTTCATTAATCTATTCTCGGCTACAATAGTAATTTATTTATTAATAATTTTTCTGATATTTCGATTGTTTCGTTGGGTTTAATTTAAGATGTCAGATGTATTTTTTTTTTTTTTGTTCTAATGCAACTGGCAAATACTTAGACACTTGTCTATGATGCCTTAAGGCAAGCGCTGCATAGACGTTACTCACTTTGCATTACCCAGGGGCTCGTGTAACTTGAAGATAAGCCCCAGTCGCGTGTCCAGTCGCAAGGGGTTCCGTGTCCAAAAAGGTTTTCACCGAAATTAAGCATCATTGGGCGCGGTCAGTACTTGGGTGGGTGACCACCTGGGAACACCGCGTGCCGTTGGCATTCACAAATGTGGGACTTGAATGGCCGAGTGTCTAGCGCTCTGGTGCTCGGTGCCACAGGTTTCGGGTTCGAATCCCGGCGGTGCCATGGATGTTTGTAGTGGTTCGGAATCCGCTTTAAGCCGTAGGTCCCAGTCTCCTATGACTGTAAGAGCGTGACGGAGCCAAAGTCAGACTTCTAACTATGGGTGCTCCATCCCAACAGAAGCTGCTTCCTTCCCCTCAATCATGAGTACGTATGAGCTCGTGGGCTTGGCCAGCCAAGTGGGATAAGAAATAACAACAATATTTCTTACATAATGTGCCCATATTTATTTAAAATAACCCACTAAAAAGCAATATTAAAATTTCGCCAATTTATTCGGTTGGCAAGAAAGGCGTTCGTTTTACACCATTTAAGTAGACAGCAAAAACAGAACTTACTTTATTGCCAACCCAATAGATGTAGTAAGGTTAAAAATCTAAATTAATTTCCATCAAGAACATATTGGACATAAATATTTTTCTTTTCATTGTATTCCAAAACATCTCCTTGGTTAAAGGAACACTTTACTGTCTGCTGTTTCTGTTCCAGATTCAAATGGCGTTGCGAATCTTCCGCTATTAAGAACTATATCTTTAGAATTATGTTTATTTATATATGTTAAATTTGGAATTGTTTTCCACTTAAATTTTACCTTGAATTTAATTTGCCTTGAGCTCGGTTTGGGCTTTATGAGGAATATCATTTTGAGATGGTGTTGGTATCATAGAGTAGTTATAAAATAGCGCTCTCATCGTGTTGCCAGTTTGGGACCAACATAATCCTCACGTGATCACCTCAGTCACTTAGGTGACTTTTACAATCGGCACTGTCCACTGTCAAAAGTGGCGTAATAGCTGATCACTTTCATGGTCAGTCTGCCAATAATTTCTACAGTACTGATCACTTTCTGTACTTGCTTCGCAGTGGGAATACGAGCTTATATTGCACTGTAGAATATTCAGCACTCATATAGAATTAATTTTTAGGCATGAATTTCAGACCTTTGTAGTTTAATATATGTGATGGTAGCTTGGCGATTTTGCCAACAATCTTGACTGTTAGTCCTTACTACTATCATTACTATTACGATTTTAAATTGGATTTCACATACAATTCAAACAAAGTGCAGTCAGTAATAAAACATGATGTAATCAAATTTACAAGAAAGCATCAATGATTTTAAATACAAATAATTGTATAATAGTTAAGGAGGCTCAAATTGGAATCCGCTGTCGACGTTCAGTGCATTTAGAAACGAGGAGATGCGATGGCGAAGCAGCAGCTTGTGTAACCGTCTCGTATTAACAGTCAATTTGTTCCGAAAGGTCTTTCATCCCACACTGGTAAATGTTGTTATTTCTTATCCCACTTGGTAGACATTTAGAAGAAGCCCAAGAACCCGTGTGATCACATTGTTGAAGGGAAAGAGGCAGCTTCTGTTGTGATGGAGCACCCGTAGATAGAAGTCTGACTTGGCTCCGTAACGCTGACTTTTTTTTTGACTCTGGGTTGTCATCTCTACGCCCAACGCTCAAAAGTCATATTATACCGGGACCTACGGCTTAAATTGGATTCGAACCCCTACAAACATTCATGGCACAGCCGGGACTCGAACCCGAAACCTGTGGCACCGAGCAAAAAAATAAACAAATAATAAATTCTGTCATAGAAACATTATCTTTATACTAATCTTATTTTTAACTCCAATAAGCTCAAATAGATGGCGCCACTGTTTAAACTTTTCAAACTGATACAATTTCGAAATTTGACTCGATATTTTTTTTTTTTTGCAATTTCAAAAACTCAGAATATTGAAATTTCAAAATTTATTTAGACATTGTCTGAATGAGATATTAATTATAATTTAAATAAATTTTATTATAGTTGCACCTATTATATTTAAGCAAATTATATTTAAGCGCATTTTAATAGATGAGTTCAAAGATGAATATTTGAAATGTAAGTACAGTATTCCAATGTAACTTTAAAACTATAAGATTGAATTTTAAAATTATTATATATTCTTTTCAAGAACACTAAGTTATTTTTCTTTAATGTTCTGTCAAAAAGAAAAATGCAAATAGAATCTAATTTATTTCTTAATTAACAAAAACCCTTTTATACTTTAAGTCGGCATCTGATGGCTTAAATTAGAAATTTTCTTTAAAAAAAATTTAAAATAAAAAATAATAACATTAATTATTTTTTATATTAATAATAAAAATAATTAATTTACTTTTTTTCATTAAACTATTAAAAAATATTAAAATTAAAATTAAAGTTAATTATTCAAATTAATGTTCTTTCAAATATTCAATTTTTAAAGTTAATGCGATTGTATTATTTTTTTTTTTAATTCTTTTCAAATATTATATAATACACGGATTTAATCCTATTTTACTTTCTCAGCTTTTATTTATTTTATATTTACTTTTAGTAATTTTTTTCTTAACAATTTCTCGAATCACAATTCTGTTTGTCAAAGTTTTTTTTTTTTTTTTTTTATTTTACAAAGTTATTATTATTTTGAATCTGTGATTGAACTTTCCTCTGGATTTCTGTGCATTTATCACCTTTTTTCTTTCCCTACATGGCGCCGCATCTTTAAATATTTAGGTACTTACGTACTAACGGTACCTTGGCGACAATTAGTGAAAACGCGCCAACCGCCGCTACAGATTTGGCGGTTTTTAAGTGGCGCCAATCCACACTTAAAAACAATCAAAACGCTTTCAAAATATTTTTATTCAAAACAATAAAATATGTAAAACACTTCATTTAAAATCAAAACAATAAAATATATAAAACACTTCATTTAAAATCAAAACGATTTAAAAATGCCGACCACAACGACTTTTACGTTTAGTAAACAAACTTTCATCAATTTCCACAATGCAATCTGGTCCACCTACCTTTTTTTTTTTGGTTTATTCACCATATCCAAGACACATAATTCACGCATGTAATTGTTCCAATCTATAACAGTTTTATCCGATATATCAAGTTGCTTTTCACAAAATTTAATCGACGGCAACTCCTCGCACCAGCAGTATATGAATCTCAAAGCTGTACGAAATGGAATTCTGCTTCCTTCAAACCAGTTGTCTTTTCGGAATCCCACACGATGAGCACACTGACTGAAATTGCACTTCCAAAACTTACGTTCACCAAAATAAAGTTTCATGTCATGGGAATTGGGACATTTTCGTTGTTTTGGTAAAATATTTCGCTCCTGGAAAAATAAAATTGCATCGTGCTCCGTTTCTGGCAAATCCCAAATACGCAAATCTACAGCCGTTAAGATTGCCGCCACTTAAAAAGCGCCAAATCTGCAGGGGTTACTGTATTGGCGCCACTGAAAAACCGCCAAATCTGCAGGGGTTCCATTGGCGACACTTAAAAACCCAAGTCTGTCGCCAAGGTACTGTTAGTACGTAAGTACCAATATTTATTAAGCAAAATGTATCGAAACTAGTGTTGAAATATCTCGAAAATATTCCCTCGATAAATTTTTTTTTCATCAGTGTATTTTGTTAAAAATAGAACTTCGCAGGAAATATGAAAAATAAAGGAATTATAAATGTATGTTGATGGATATATTCATGAGTACTTTCATTTCATGAGTGAAAATTAAAAATATCTGATATTCTGCAGCTATGAATCACCCTATTTCTCTGAGCATCTAGTTATCAAAGCGTCACATATTAGCTAATTTGAAATGAAAAAACAGTTGAACGATCAGCACTGTAGGGTTTGGTTTGTTGCTCTATGGTCATTTTGTACACACTTTAGGCTCATTAGACCGGGACCTACAGTTTAAAGTGGATTCCGAACCACTCACACACATTCATGCCACCGCCAGGATTCGAACCTGTAGCCTGTGATATCACTGTAGGGTCAATAAATAGGAGGTTCTTTCTTTTAGGAAAAGTAATAACCTCTTCTCAATAAATAATTTAGATATCAATGCGGGTGATGCAGGGTCTATGAGGGGTCACTGCGATACTGCAGTTCTGTTCGCTTTTGAAATTAGACATTTTTCTTTTACTTTTTTTTTTTTTTTATAAGTGTATATTATTTACCAAGGACTTGTTTGGCCGAGTGGCTGGCGTTCGGTACCACAGGATTCGTGTTCGAGTCCCGGCGGTGCCATGGATGTTTGTAGTGGTTCGGAATCCACTTTAAACCGTAGATCCCGGTCTAGTAGGGTTGCAGGGCGTTGTGTGACTCCGCGTCCGCAGCCTATCTTCAAGCTACATGCACCCCCTGTATAGTGCTAAGTGAGTGACGTCCGTGCATGCATGAAAGACAATTGTTTAAGTATTTGCCAGCTGCATTAGGAAGAAGAAAAAAGTGTCAAAATGGTTAAAATCTGGAAAATATTCTCTTGAATCATTTTTCCATCAGTGTGTTCGTTAAAAAAAAAAAAAAATAGTTGAACGATCAGCACTTTAGGGTCAGTAAATAGGAGGTTCTTTCTTTAAGGGGAAAGTATTTCCTCTTCGTCAATAAATAAAATGAATATTGGGATTGTAGCAATACTGGGTCAATGAGGTAGAATAGTCTTTCTCTATATTGCAAAGTCTTTTCGATATTGCAATTCTGTCAGAATTGAGAAACGTGGCTTTTTTCTTTCACTTTTTTATATTCAGTCTATAAGTGTATATTATTTAACAAACGCAAAGTGGGTAAACAGCCCTTTATAATTAATTATATAAATATTGTTGTTCAATGCAGCTGGCAATACAGACACAGTTCATCTGTATTCCATAAGCAAAGGCTGCACCACTGTCACTCACCTAGCACTACTCAGGGGTACGTGTAGCTTGAAGATAGGCTACGGACGCGAGTCGCACTACCCCCTGCAACGCTCTGCGATCCTATTAAACCGGGACCTACGGTTTAAGGGGATTTCGAACCCTTACAAACATTCATGGCTCCGCCGGACCCGAAACCTGTGGTACCAAATTATATAAATATATTTTGTGTTACTGTTTTTTTTTTTTTTTTTTTATATATATATATATATATATATATATATATAAACGATTCAATGTCAATTCATATCATAAATATAATAAAATATAAATGAAAGTCAAAATTTGGTTTATTGAGTATACATAAAATGTTACTAATTTCATGAATGGTTTTCCATTTGAAATTCCATTTGACTTAAGTAAATATTCAAAAATTGAAGCAAAAATATTAAAATTTAAAATAAATTAAGAAAAGTAATGATTTTTGATTTTTTTATGTTATGATTACATTGTTACTTACTTTAGATTTATTTAATTTTAATATTTTGTTTCTATATTTATTTCATTTTTTAATCTATCAAAAGCTTTGATCTTAATTTATTACTAATTTATTTTATATCCTTTTACTCTCTTTTACTTTAATGAAAGAAACTAATTTATCCTTATCCAGTTCATTTTATTTCCATACCAAATAAAAATGTAGTTAACTCAGAAAAAAAGCAATAAACTTCTCATTTTTATAACCATGCGAAATTTAATTAAAGTTTTTCTGTAATATGAAGCAAATGTCAGTGAAAGCAGTTTCATTAAGTTTAGTAAATAGAACACTATCCTCAAGTTATGTGGTAGATGGATTAAACGAAAATTGCAAGATTCGAATTGAAACTTTGTATATAAATACAGTTAAATTTTTAAAATTAATACAGACGGAATTAAGAGTCGGCCAAAAATGTCGACCTTTGAATTTGCATAGAATCCAATCCAATCCAATCCAATCTTCATTCTTATATGTACCTATTCAACAAAGATCCTTAAAAACACCCTTCAATTCATGAAATGGCTAATAACAGAGAATTGTCTAATCGCATTTAAGAAACCACAGGAAGCTTCTTAAAGCCAGATCCATTTAATTTTAATGTCTTTCCTGCATTGTTCCTAAATTGTTTTGGCAACAATTAAATTAATTTCATCGCCCTTTTTAAAGAATACAAAATTCCTCTTTAAAGAAAAAATACCTGTAAAGGAAATTCAAATTTACCTTAATATGGATTTCCTTTTTCCTAATATTTATCTTTTGTATATTGTATATATATATATATGTAGAACAGAACCTCTGTAAGTAGAAAATAATTCGAGTTATAGAGTTTTCGACTTACGCGATTTTATACGGAAATATTCGACTTGTAGAGGTTTAGATTCTTTTCTTAGTTAGAGTCAGTGAGGTAAAAATAAATAAAAATTCTAGTTACAGAGGTAATTAAAAGTTATGTATTACAATAAAAATCGATATAATTCCGAAATAATTTTAAATGATCGAGTTGTAAAGATTGTAAAATCAAACATTGCTGATGTTCGAGATACAGAGGTCCAATTTTTTTTTTTCGAGTTACGGTGGGAAAATAGATACCAAATGGCTTAGGATGGACTCATTATTTTCGACATTATAGAGGGTTGAAATATCGAGTCATGGAGGTTTTGGGGTTTGAAGGAAGGGAACAAAGCTTTTTTTCGAGTATTGGAGGTTTTCGACTTAAAGAGGTTCTACTGTAATATATATATATATATATTTATTTATATATACATATTATATATATATAATATATATATATTGGACCTCTGTATCTCGAACATCAGCAATGTTTTATTTTACAACTTGATCATTTAAAAATTATATATACAGTAGAACCTCTTTAAGTCGATATATATATATATATATATTTGTATATATATATACAACATTTAATCATATGATTAATCTTTTTTCATTGACAATTCACTTCTGTTTCGTATAATAAAAATTTCGCTTCTCACGAAATTTTCCAAGAACCTAAAAGACCGGACATTATTTCGGATAATGTCTTGCTAAACGAAATACGAATGGTGATTACAAATAACGCATGACATATCTTTTAATGCATAATAAATGAATAATAAATATGATTGCAAGCATTTCCCAACGGGTCGTTTGCAGTCAACATCCCGTGACCTTCAAAAAGATTCGAAAGGTCTTCTCGGAATTCAAGAAAGCAGGGTGAGGCCGCGACAGGCACAGTGACAATGTCACTATCAAGGAGCGGAAGTCCCGCCCAACACCAAATCGCCGGGATGCCGGCCGCCCATAGGCCTTGAGGCTCTGACAGCCTACCGAGTAATGAACCACGAACGGCTCCTGTCAAATCATTTCTTAATGCCTAATTCACTTGCCACGTTGGATGTGTTGTAACTTGCAAACCGTAATCAAGACGATGTCAACGGTGCAGGAAAAACTGGAAGAAATTTGCCGAATATTCTAATATTTGGGTCCTAACTCAGTGAGAAAAAAGTTAATGATTGGGTTGAAGAATGTTTGTTAAATGTTTATACGGGGAAAATGTTAGTACCAGTTAAAATGTTTATTAAATGTTAGTACCAGTTAAAATGTTTATTAAATGTTTATACCAGTTAAAATGCTTAATAAATGTTTTTAAGTTAAAATGTTTAATAAATTTTATACCAGTTAAAATGTTTATTAAATGTTTATACCAGTTAAAATGTTTATTAAATGTTTATATCAGGAAAATGTTACTACCAGTTAAAATGCTTATTAAATGTTTATATAAGGAAACGTTAGTACCAGTTAAATGATATTTTATTAAATGCCTTATATTAATGTTTATTAAATGCCTTATGTTAATGTTTATTAAATGCTTTTATGTTAAAGTTTATTAAGTTATATGCTTTATGTTAAAGTTTATTAAGTTATATGCTTTATGTTATGTTTATATGCTTTATATCAGTTAAATGTTTATTAAATGCCTTATACCAGAAAACAATTTATTAAATCAAATTAAAAATGTCTGACAATTTTTATTACAATTTTAAATTCTTGAAGCAATAAAAAAATCATTTTAGAAGAATTAAAAAAATCATTCACCATGTATGAACATATTTATAACTTACTTAACATAATATATTCAAGCTCTGTTGATGAAAGGATCGTTAAGTTAGTTTCTATAAAAATAAAATAAAATAATTTAGACCAGGAATTTGGCCAACCCGCGGCCCGCCTGGAACATTTTTCCGCCCCGAGATTGATCACACTTTTACAAAATATGTTTATTTTATAATGACCACAGGAGTAAAAGCCAATGTATTAAAAAATACATTACTTGTGCATCCATGTATTCAAAATGAACTGTCGAAATGACGAGAAAAATGAACTTTTGATCTTAAAATAATAATCTTGCGAATAGAGGACAGTAGATAGTACCTGCTTTATTTATACTGTTACGGTTATAAGTTCGCAGAATAATTAAATTATATTCTGCGACCTCATGATGCTCCCCGCATCTTGGAACATCTAATACAACATGTTCTATGTTTCATTTTAAGTGACCGCAGTGATCATCTCTAGATATGCACAGTTGATTGTGGATAGCAGAGCAAAAACCAGACTCTTAGTTGAAGTTGTTTGCGTTTTTGGTTCAATTTACACCTATGAATCATATTTTTTGAAAATGAAAATGAATATAACACAAACCACGCTCAAACATAATGGATCCAACAGCCATTATGATGCCAATACCCACATGGGAGATCGATTTGCAAAACCTAAGTGAAAGAGCGGAGAAACACATATCGCACATCAATAAATAAATATATTTAATGATTTCTATTATATATAAATATATTTTTTATTTCGTCTGTATTTATGTATTTTTTATATTTCATTTTTTATTATAATATATTTCTTTACAATATATATTTAATATCATTATTATTATAGTATCTACGTTTACATGTAAGAATAATAGTAAACACAATAACAATAACTCATTACGATTAAATTTTTCACTCCCAAAAAAATCTCTAGTGGGTCACAATCTATTAAGGGGATGCAAAATTTTAGATGCGGCCCGCGGAGTTAGGGTGCATTCCCAAAGTGGGCCGCAAGATCATTTGGTTGGTCACCCCTGTCTTAGACATTTTATAGAAACCATTATTTTATTGCCATTTTGAAAATCAAAACTGAAGTATACAGAACATGATTAAGTCGTAACGACGCATATTTTGTGCCAATTTTTAAAACATACATCATTAAAATCACCCGACAAAATTAATGTTTATTAATTGTTGTTTTTAATGAAATTTTCTCTCGTGCAGATAGATGAATGTGTTTTAAGTTATTATTTATTACTTATTTTCTTGACACTTATTACTTATTTATTATTTACTTTTACTTATTTCTTCTTTGTTTTCTTTTTTGGGCCTCGCGGATTTTCAATTTTAAAATATATCCTTCTTCAAAAAGAAGTATTCTCATGCCTTTTGAATTTACCTTCAGGCATGCGCACTGTTGCAGCCTTTACTGCTGCGATTGCGAATCCTCTGCGATGCGATAGCAGAAATTGCAACCCCTTAATGTGTAAACAAACGGACGCCATATTTGGCGATGCATCGCTTCTCTTTCGAGTGCCAACAATATGAATCTTTTTTGCAAGTAATTAAGAAATCTGGTAATGAATGTATTTCTTCAAATACATATATTTCGAAGTATTCATCTGACTAACATTTTTAGTTAGGCAATCCTACATACCGGTTATTATTTTTTTTAAATTAAGCAATTTAATTTCTTCTGAAGATTTTTTAAGCCGGATATTTTAGTTCTAAGAGGTAAGTGCATTTGATTAACAAATTTGCTTAAAAATATTTATCAATTAATAAATAATAACACAAAAATTATGTTCGAATTTATTTATGAATCAGAACATTTTGAGAAACCCTATAAATATGTTAAAGAGAATATTTTTTATTTTAAATATTAAGAATACCTTTGCTTAAATGCAAATAATAAAAATTTAAACTGCTTTTGTAAAGGAAACGTAACACACATTTTTATGTTACCCATTCTGTTGTAAATAACTATTTACAATACGTAGTTATAAAGTTCAGCTTAGTAATAGTAATACTAATAATAATATTGTTATAATTTATAATTTTTTGTTTTTATACAACTGGCAAAGACTTAGACAAGACCTGCACCAAAGTTACTCAATTAGCATTACCCAGGGGTGTGTAGCTTGAAGATAGGCTACGGACGCGGATAACACTACCCCCGCAACGCTCCTATTTGTCAGGGACCTACCGTTTTAAAGTGGGATTCCGAACTATTACAAACATCCATGGCACCACCGGGACTCGAATTCGGAACCTGTGGTACCGAGCACCAGTCACTCGGTCATCAGGCCTTTTTATTTGAATATTTATCAATTAATAAATAAGACTAAAATTATCTTCAAATTTAATTACGAATCAGATCCTTTTGAAACCCCTATCAGTATTTTAAAGAGAATAAATTTTTTTTCTAATATTAAGAATACCTACGCTTAAATGCAAATAAAAAAAAAATGCAAAAATATTTTTTTTTGTATAGAAAATGTGACACACATTTTTGTATCACCTATTCAATTGTAAATGACTATTTATAATACGGAATTATAAAGTTTAGTTTAGGAATAGTAGCAATAATAATAATATTGTTATATAGTTTATTATAACTAACACAAAATGTTTCAATCTAGAAGTGTAGTTTTGAAGTCAATATGATCACAAAACAGAACAGAGTTGTATTTAAGAAAGTTAACAAGTAACATAAAAAAAAAAAATGTTAAAGTCATTCCTACTTTTTTTTCCACTCTATTGCAGGAAGTCCTTTACAAATAATTCTCATTCGTTTTTAAGTTTATCTGGGGCCATCTATTGGTAAATATATGCAACTTAAATCTTTAAAAACCTAAAATGAATGAATGAATATTTGAAAAAACTGCATTAACATCCAGTGTCATCCACAACGAGTTCAAAAATGTGAACAAGATATATATAGGGAGAGTGTGAACTAATAGAAGGAATTGAAAAACGGAAATGTGTTGCCTACATAAGACAAAACCAAAAAAGAAGTAAATACTTATTTGATTTAAAGAAGAAAAATAAAGTTTCTCTATTCCATTGAAACTCCAACTACTAATCCTCAAAAACAAAAATTGATTTGCTTCAAAAATTGATTGCCTTCATCTACACCAAGAAATTCATCTTCTTAACTGTAAATCACATCATCATCTGTGGCAAGGCCGTCTGGCTGCTGGCAAATTTCGAAACAGTAGATGTTTTCTTTTTTTTACAGGGTGGGGTGGTCAACCTACGCCCAACGCTCTACGAACCTGAAAGAGATACGAGACCGAGATCTACGGCTCAAAGTGGACAATCTGTAACACCGAGTGCTAGAGCACTAGTCAACCTAACCTAATTATAAATCACAGACTATACACAATGCGTGTAATGTATAATCTATATATAATGTAGAAATCATATCCATGTGATTAGCTTATCCTATATAACATACCAATTGCAATGTATAATTCACAACCCTATAGAATAATAATGTATAATGCATATCTAACGTATAATCCCTATTCTCAAATTACATACATAGTATACAATCCAAACGATTCAATGTCTGTGCAGTTCTTGCCAGAAGGCATCCAAGACATCTGTCTAAATGTTTTCCAGTTGCATTAGAACAAAAAAAAAAAAAAAAAAAAAATTCCGATTTTTTTTTGAAAAGAAGAATTCTTTTGCTGTCCCACTTAAACTCCGACTACTCATCCTCAAAAACAAAAATTGAACTGTTTGCAAACAATGCCCATTACCTGCTTCAAGAAATTGATCTTCTTTACTATAAATCACAGATTATACATAATGCGAATAATGTATAATCTATATATAACGTATAAATCCAATCCATGTGAATAGGTTATCATATATAACATACCATCTATAACATATAATCCACAATTCAATGGAATTATGTCTAATGCAAATCTAACGTATAATCCCTATCTCCAAATTATACCCAAAACATATAATCCAAACGATTCAACGTAGAAAATGACGGTCATTGCAAAGTTCGCTGCTCTACAAAAAGTTTTTCGCGGCCTAGTGGCCAATGGGCTAGCGCTGAGGCCTTTGCTGGCTCTCTCTATCCCAGGCTTCAGGTTCGAATCCTGGCGGTGGCATGGATGTTCGTGAGTGGTTCGGGATCCACGTTAAACCGTAGGTCCCTGCCTAATTAGCCTGAAAGTGTAAAGATGACCGTAGAGCAACAAACCAAACCAAATCAAAAAGTTGTTTACAAGTACAATGTGGATATGTTTTCAATTCCTTCTATTAGCTCACACTCTCCCTGTATATATCTTGTTCACATTTCCAATCGCTCATAAATTGCTTTTTTATTCATCCACTCCAGTTCAAATGCGTTTTTTAACTTGTAGTGGATGACACCAGATTTTTAATACAGGTTTTTCAAATATGAATTCAGTAATTAAATTTAATTGATTAATTTTAGGTTTTTTTTTTACATTTGAGTTGCATGTATCCCATAGAGGGCACCAGACAAACTTAAAAAAAAATAAATGAAAATAATTTATTCTTTTCTGAAATAGAGTGAAAAAAAAAAGTAGGAATTGACTTTAAAAATTTTTTTTTTTTTATATTACTTGTTTTTTAATATGAAATAGTGTTTGATTCAAATTATAATTATCTATATTATATTTATGTGGGCCTGAATGGCCGAGTGGCTAGCGCTCTGCGCTTTGTGCCGCAGGTTTCGGGATCGAGTCCCGGCGGTACCATAGATGCTTGTATAGTGGTTCGGAATCCACTTTAAGCCGTAGAGCTACATAGAGCCCAATCAGATTTCTCACCCACATCATTTTCAAACTGTAAAGGGGCAACTCAACTCGTGGGCATTGTTACTCCGCGTCCGTGGCTGATCTTCAAGTTACACGCTCCCCTGGGTTAATGCGAAGTGAGTAATGTCTGTGCAGCGCTTGCCTTAAGGCATCCAAAAGCAAGCTGTCTAAGTGTTTGCCAGCTGCATTAGAACAGAAAAAAATATTATATTTATGTAATTATACATAAAAAAAAAGTTTTCTTCAAGAGATAAGAAAATGCGAGGCGATTATCCGTAAAAGTCCAGCTTCTATTTTTTTCTCGTTCCATCGGATGTTAGCCGAAAACGCTTTTACTTTTGTACCGATTTCTTTCTTGCAGTAATCCTAACCTAATGCATCCGGCATAGCTAATTACAGAGAAAAGTTCGCTCTGCAAAGCCTTCGGACCGAAACGTGGGATTCTCTATTATTTTAGAAACCACTTTCACTACAAGATTCGAACGAGAAAAGGGTCTAGCGACCGATGAGAAGAACTCTTTGATTCCATAATTATATGTCTTCTGATTTAGAAACTAGGAGCATATATTGAATATAGTAACTTTATCATTATTTAGATTTTATTTTTCCTTTACGTAATTTTTTTTATGATTTCACTTAAAATTAATTATTTAAGTGGAGTATACTTCAGGTACTAGGGTATTAATTTAATTTTTTATGATTTCACTTAAAATTAATTATTTAAGTGGAGTATACTCAGGTACTAGGGCATTAATTTAATTTTTTTATGATTTCACTTAAAATTAATTATTTAAGTGGATTATACCCCAGGTACTAGGTATTAAATAAATTTTTTTATGATTTCACTTAAAATTAATTATTTAAGTGGAGTATACCCCAGGTACTAGGGTATTAATTTAATTAAATTAAATGTTTAAATAATTAAATTTTTAAATCTGGTTAACAGTGTTAAAAAGAGGATTTACTTCTACCTTTGAACTGCAATAAAATTGATTCCCTCAGATACTAAGATCACACATTTCAATTTGAATTTTTTCCGCCTACTTCACGCCAGACTTTAATAGGACATCGAAATGATGACACTTCAACCCGTAAGAGATCTAGATATGTACGGCGGGGGTTGGGTAATTAATATCTTCCTATAGTATCTACTCAAACGCTCATTTATGGCTAGGTTGGTGTGTCGCTCTACGGCCATTTTGTGCTCACTTTGGGCTAAACAGACCGCGACCTACACTTTAAAGTTGATTCCGAACCACTAACAAACATCCCTGCCACCGCCGAACCTGAAGCCTGTGGTTCTAAAGGCCAGAACGCTAGCCAATTGGTCATCAGGTCGCTTACTTACTCAGGGTTGGGAATTTGGATTTCCTAAAGTTCTGTCTTGGTTTCAACTTTCTAATTTTTAGCGTTCTAACTTGGGTCGTCTTTCTAACTTAAATTGACAAGTAATACCAAACCGAAAGATTCCTTGACCATGCCGGGCAACAGTACGATAAAATCATTGAGTATTTATAAAAATTTCAGAGCTGGGTAGAAAGACATCCCCTAGTACAGGGGGTGGCCAACCCAAATGATCTTGCGTGCCACTTTGGAAATGCATCCTAACACCGCGGGCCGCCTATAAAATTATATATCCTCCTATTAGATGTAGACCCACTCTAGACATTTTTTGGGAATAAACAATTGAAACAGAATGAGTTATTATTTTTATGTTTACTATGATTCTTATATGTAAGCGTAGATGATATAATAATGATGAAACTAAACGCACATTGTAGAGAACTATATAACACTAAAACTGAAATCTTTAAAAAATATATAAATATACATGAAATAAAAAGAGATCAAACAGTTAAAAAATATTTATTTGACAAGGGCGATATGTGTTTCTCCACTCTCTCATTTGGCTTTTGCAAGTCGATCTCCATTTGTGTATTTGCACATCGTAATGGGTGTTGCAGGTCAGCGTCCGTTATGTTTGAGAGTGTTTGGACAATTTCGTTTTCGAAAGAAAAAAAAAAAGAAAGAAAAAAAGAAAAAAAAAAAAAAAAAAAAAAAAAAAAAAAAAAAACCCGATTCGCTGGGGGGCAAGTTGAATCAAAAGCTCTAGCAACTTGAACTAAGAATCTAGTTTGCTCTGCTATCAACAAACAACTGTGCGTATCTAAGCGTACTACGTAATTGAGGTCCTTTAAAATGAAACGTAGAACTACATAATGTTATATTAGATGTTCCACGATGAGAGCGCCTCGTGAGTTCGCAGAATATAATTTAATTACTCTGCGAACATACAACTGTGAACTGTCCTATATTCGCCAGAGTATTATTTTAAAAATCAAAGTTCATTTTTCTCACAATTTAGGCAGTACATTTTGGAATAGATGGTTCACACATAATGTATTTTTTTAATACATTGACCATTTCTATTTTCCACTCCTTTGGACATTATAAAACAAAAAATATATTTTGCAAAAGTGTGATGCATCTCACAGGTTGAAAAAATACACAAGTCGGGCCGCGGGTTGGCCCCCATACTCCAGAACAGGTGTGTGACCTTGAACAAATCCTTTTCAAAGTCATTTTTATTCCAACCTTTTATTCAAACCAATTTTTATTACAGTATGTACAACAGATTTGCTGAGACAAATCCCGCCATTGAAGGGCTTACAGGAATAATGAGAATCGCCCATTGTTTTCAAAGACTCTTCCCACAATGGGCACTCGGAGAGGACATGGGAAAAACGACTCTTCAAGACACTTAATCGCGATCTACTAAATAAACCAGCTGGTATTAATGTACGGAGGATTAGCATATGGATTTAGTTTAAGATTCAGAATGGCCATTTATGGCTTTCGTCTGGACCTTCAAGGTTCGGTGGGAAAAAATCAATCGTGAATGCTTTTTAAATGGAAAGACGGAACAAATGTTTTGGTGGCATTAAGACTCTACTGAGGGCCAGTAAGAATGGCGTTTGCGGCATGATGGCCAATTGGCTGGCGCTCTGGCCTTTGGTACCACAGGCTTCAGGTACAAACCTAATAGTGGCAAAGATGTTTGTGAGTGGTTTGGAATCCACTTTAAACCGTAGGTCCCTGTCTCATATGACTGTAAAGAGGCCCGATAGCCGAGTAGCTAGCGCTCGGTACCACAGGTTTTGGGTTCGAGTCCCGGTAGAGCTATGGATGGTTGTGATTAGTTCGGAATCCACTTTAAACTGTAGGTCCCGGTCTGTTTAGCCGAAAGTGTGCATAAGATGCCCGTAGAGAGACAAACCAAACAACCCTATGACTGTAAAATTGTCACGGAGCTCAGTCAGACTTCTCACCCACATCACTCCCAAACTGTATCGGAGCAGCTCAGCTGTAGTCACAGTGGTGTGATATAGTAGTAGTAGTAGTAATAGTAGTAGTGGTTCGAATCCCTCTTAAGCAGTATGTCCCGGTCTAATGAGCCTAAGGTGCACACAAAATGACAGTAGAGTGACAAAACCAAACCAATCGAATGGCGTTTACAATGGGCACCCGGTGAGGACATGGGAAAAAAACGACTCTTAATCGCGATCTACTAAATAAAGCAGCTGGTATTAATGTACGGAGGATTAGCATACGGATTTAGTTTAAGATTCAGAATGGCCATTTATGGTTTTCGTCTGGACCTTCAGGGTTCGGTGGGAAAAAATTGCTTTTGAAATGAAAAGACGGAACAAATGCATTGGAACCTTTAAGCCTCTTCTGAGCGCCTGCTACGAATGGTGTTTAAAAATGGCCAATTTGCACTATAATTGTTTGGAGTTGTTGTTGTTGTCTTGTCCCTCAGGGAAGAGGGGTGCAGCTTCTGTTGTTATGGAGCACCCGTAGGTAGAAGTCTGACTTCTGCTCCGTGATGCTATTACAGTCATAGGAGACCGGGACCTACGGTTTAATGTGGATTCCGAACCACTACAAACATCCATGGCACCGTCGGGACTCGAACCCGAAACCTGGGGTACCGAGCGCCGGCCACTCGGTCATCGTGCCCTTTGGTTTTAGAGGTAGGATCCATTGTTCCTGGCATGCATCAATGGTAGATGAGGTCCTCCAAAGTGCAAGAATAAAAAAAAAAAAAAAAAAAAAAGCAGATGATTATTGGCATGGCTTCTCATTTTCATTAAGAAAATGAATAAGCGAAAAAAATATTAATAAAAAGTACCAAAATTTAATTTTTTTCTTTGATTATGTACCGAGTTCAGTAATCTCCTCCAACATCTGAAAATGTGTTAAAATGACTCACTCTATTTTTAAAAAATAAATAGACAGATGGAATGAGGGTTCCTTGTATTGCTTTAACATAGTACTATTTCAATGGATCGCCGCGCATGCTGAAATAATTGACTTTCTATGAGAAATGCGAATGTAGCAGAAAGTCAATAAAAATAAAGAGACCCATCTACATTAAAGGAGCCCCTAGACCGAATCCCAGAAAACACAAGTTATCTGCGATACTCCGAGGCTGGGGGTGGAAGCGTGAGAGGAGTTGAAAAGGGTGAGATTGATGAGGGTTGAAACGAAGATCCACCAATCAAAGAAATACAACTACCTCGACCATTAGAGGGACGGTGGGGAGGGGGGAACACATTCTTGAGTTAGTGTAGTCAACTTGATGGCCAATTGACTTTTGGCTTTTGGTACCAGAGGTTTCGGGATTGGATCCCGGCGGTGCCCTGGATGTTTCTAGTGGTTCGAATCCACTTTAAGCCGTAGGTCCCGGTCTCATAGGATCGTAGACCTAGGATTATAAGGCCAATCAGACTTCTCTCTCATCCACATCATTCCCAAACTGTAAATGGGCCACTCTACTCTAGGCACAGTGATGTAGTGTGGTGTGTAGTGTAGTAGTAGTAGTGGCACCACATGTTTCAGGTTCGAATCCTGGCGGTGACATCGGTGGTTGCGAGTAGTTCGGAATCCACGTTAAACTGTAGATCCCTGTCTATTTAGGCTAAAGTGTGCGCAACATGACTGTAAAGCCACCTGAGGTTTTAATATGCTTTTTGTTGAAGTATACGAATATACTCCTCCCATCTATGCCAGAGGGCCCCCTACACTGAATCCCAGAAAACACAAGCTATCTACGATACTCTTGAGTGTGGTGTGGGGGGCTACCGTTCGGCCGTGACCCGGTGTCCGCGCGGCGCAAAGAGGTCGAGCGAGACTTCCTTTCACGGTCCTTTCCGCTTTTGTTCTTACCTTCTATCTCGTTGCGTAAACAAACATCCCGGCTCGTGCAAACCGTTGTGGCAACACTTCGTGAGTTCTTAATGAGTTCTGCCCTTCCCCCACACTGTTTGAGAGAGAACTCTGCAATTTTTTGCATATCAGTTGCACCTCGATAACCTGCTTTAAAAAAGAAAAATCGTCACCCTGTTTTTGAATGAATGAAGAAAGAAATGAATTTTCAGTACCTGTTTATTTACAATGCAAATATTTGAAGTGATTCATTCTTTTCTAAGCGGGGTATGCATTTTTTTTTCTCTTTTGTGCTTTTTTTTCTCGTGATAAATATCTTACTACTACGCAAGACTACGCAAGTCGTTACTACGGACTTGCGTTGTATATCGTTCGCTGAATTAAAATAGTGTAAAATATCTGTATAACATGTGTTCCAATTTGTACAGTTTATAGCTTTTGCTCCGATTAGTACTGTTTACAGCATTTGTTCTGATTTGTACTGCATTTGTACTATTGCATTTGTATATTCATAGAATGTGTTCCGGTTTGTACTGCTTATAGCATTTTTTTCCGATTTGTACTGCAATAGTATTGCTTATAGCATTCGTTCCGGTTTTGTACTGTTTATGGCATTTGTTCCGATTTGTACAGCTTACAGCATGTGTTCCGATTTGTACTGCATTCGCATTGTTTATAGCATTTGCTCCGATTTGTACTGTACTTTTGGTTTTTATCGCTTTTATTAAATAGCGTTTAACTTTTAAAATGTAATGACGCTGCAGCAAATTTAATTTTTTACACACTTATAATTCTGTAAATTTTGTTATTATAATAGGCGCATGTTGACTTTTGTGACTGACCGTCAAAACATACATCGACATGCAATGGAGAGTTTATATTCTCGCCGAGTTAATATATAAGTTCTCGCTGAGTTAATGTATAAGTTCTCGCTGAGTTAATATATAGTTCTCGCTGAGTTAATATATAAGTTCTCGCTGAGTTAATATATAAGTTCTCGCTGAGTTAATATATAAGTTCTCGCTGAGTTAATATATAAGTTATCGCTGAGTTAATATATAAGTTCTCGCTGAGTTAATGTATAAGTTTAAAACTGGATTTTGGTCAACCAGATTGTTCAAAGCCCGCTCATGCAACCGCCATAGCAAAACTAGGCATAGTCGGCCTAACGAGTCTTGCAGTTTCCCGCACACTGTTTCAGGCTGAACTCTTTAATTTTTGCATATCAGTTGTACCTCGATAACCTGCTTTAAAAAAGAAAGAATCGTCACCTTGTTTTTTCTTTCAAGAAATGAATTTTTCCAGTATCTATTTATTTTCAATGCAAATATTTGAATGGATTCATTCTTTTCTACACGGAGCATGTATTTTTTTTTTCTCTCCTCAGTGCTTTTCTCTTGATAAATACCTTCGTAACAATGACCTGCCTTGTATTCATGCTGAATAATGTTTCTTTTACTCCTCATGACTTCTGATATGCGATTTTGTATGCCTCTTCGGAAAAGTTCACATCATTCTGACTCTATCGCCGTTTTTAGCTCCATGAACGAAACATTTTGGCATTCATTTTGATACAATTTGCATGACAGCTGTTACCCACCGGAATCAACTGAATTTGTCAGTGAACTAATTGCTGAATCACAATGTATTGAAATACAGTGAATTGAATTTGAACTGAATCTAATTTATATCCTTAATTTTCATTACTGACTTTAATAGTACTCTGTTGAAGCTCTACTTCTGTCTGATTTACTCTACTATCATACCTTATTTTTACAAATGGATTCGTACCTATGTGGTTAACACTTTCTGGCTCTCGCGATTTCATCAAGATGCAAAACCCTTTCTGTCCACACATTTATTATGCC
The DNA here is from genome assembly GCA_021605095.1 of Caerostris extrusa. Lineage (NCBI taxonomy): Eukaryota > Metazoa > Arthropoda > Arachnida > Araneae > Araneidae > Caerostris > Caerostris extrusa. Next base: position 241,708 of record BPLR01016862.1, read on the forward strand.
CATCCTCAACTACTAGACTGTAACCGTATTTTGAAGCTTTGTGTAATATTTCGTTCTCCGTAAGAGGACGCTTTTCATTCCTTAAGTGCTTTTCTTCATGTATATTTTCTTAGTTGAGTAATAAATATCGTTCAAGAACGTTGTGCCTTTCAATTCCATCTTCAAGTCCGGCTTTAATTCAATTCCTTCTATTAGCTCGCACTCTCCCTATCTTGTTCACATTTCCAATCATTCATAAAATATTCTTTATTCATCCACTCAAGTTCGAATTTTTTTAGAAACTTGTAGTGGAGGACACTAGATGTTAATACAGTTTTTTTTTTCAAATATTCATTCCTTTTAGTTTTTTTAATTTAAGTTGCATGTATCTATCAATAGATGGTGCCAGATAAACTTAAAAAAATGAATGAAAATTATTTATAAAGGACTTTCTGTAATAGAGTGAAAAAAAAAGGAGGAATTGACTTAAATTTTTTTTTTTTTATATTACTTGTTTTTTTTTTTTTTTTTTTTTTTTTTGGGTTTCGAACCGAGATACCCAGACATGATACTTAATAGATTATTCACCAGTGTCGAACCCATCGCACGCTACACTCACAGAGATCCACTTGGCAAAATCTAAACAACAAACACAAAAACATCCACTTCTCACGAAGCTTATAATCGGCATGGGGCATAGAAAAAGAAAAAATGCGTCTAAACTTTCGAAGATGAACTGCGCTCCAAAACCCCCTCCCCCGCTAAAACGTGTCCCCAGGTATCTTTCCAAATCGGGATATTCCGTGGGATTGTCTTCCGCGTTCGGCTGACCCTACGGCACGGGGTGACCTTGCCTCAAACGATTCGCCCTACTCTCTCTTTGTAACATTCTGAAGTCCATTCACCGTTGCAAACAGTAATTAAGACACTTTTCAGTATTTTGTTCCTTTCATAGCTTTCTTGATGTTACGAGAAATAATCTAACCAATTTCATGTTGATATTATAAATATCAACAGGAAAATATCTGCAAAAAACTGCATTCTTAAAACCGCAGTTAACAAAAAGAGAAAAAGTTATTTAAAATATTCTCAGCACAATTAAAACTATGTTTTAATAACGTATAAAGAAGCTCATGAATAAAGTTTCCTATGTACTTTTAGTTTTCACCATTTAAAGACTGTATCATGGATTATTTTATTTATTTTGTTCTTATTTTATTAGTGTTCGAAACAAAATAAATAACAAATAATAATAACACATAATAACAATAAATAATAAATAATAGCTTCATAATTTAAAAACTGCGTCATGGATTTTGTTCTGTATTCCATTACTGTTTGAAACAAAACGTTCACAAAAATCAAGAAAATGACTATTAGTTTATAATTAAATCAAAACTGTATTTTTTTTGTAATATAATTTCTTTTAAAAGAAACCCAAATTAATTAATAAAATTAAGAATCATAAATTTGAATCCTAAATTAATTTTAAAAATTATTTAAATCCTAAATTAAATAAGAAAATTTATTTAAGTACTAAATTCAATTAATTAAGAATCCTAAATATATAATTATATCCAACGCTTTTTAAGAAATTTGAAAGCTATGATTTAACAAGTAATATGAAAAAATTTTTAAGTCAATTCCTACTTTTTTTTTCACTCTATTGCAGAAAGTACTTTATAAATAATTTTCATTCATTTTTTAAGTTTATCTGGCGCCATCTATTGGTAGATACATGCAACGTAAATCTAAAAAAAAAAAAACTAAAATTAATTAAGGAATTAATATTTGAAAAACTGAATTAACATCCAGTGTCATGCACTACAAATTAAAAGAAAAATGTATTTAAACTTGAGTGGATGAATAAAAAGTATTTTATGAACGATTGAAAATTTGAACAAGATGTTTATGGTGAGTGTGTGAACTAATAATCGGAATTGAATAACAATGTAAATAATTAAAATAATAATGCACGTTTTGGACGTGAGCTTCGTCGGTTGAGGTCGACCATAATGCTCTTCGTCTTCAACGCGTTCTCTGCCTTCTTTGAACTGTTTATACCACTTGTAAACATTTCTTTACGATGTAGGAATGCTCACCGAATGCCTTCTGCAGCATTCTATACGTTTTTCGCAAACAAAATTCAATGCAAGTTCTTTGCTCAACAAATTCGGACATTTCAAACATCGCCGGAATCCGTTTGAGCGTCTCACAAAGCCAAGCGCAACTCCAACACTAATGAATATTTTGATGTGAAATTTCACACAGATGTCAAGGTCAGTGCCAACAACCTAAAAAGAAAAAAAAAAATTGAAATTCCATAAGCGCCGGGAATTTTTAAATTGAAAATGGGTCTTACTTTTTGGGCACAGTAGTAAATAATTTCATGTTGATGCTATAAAGTCTGTAAAAACTGTATTCTGTTATTTAAAATATTGTTATTTAAACTGTTATTGTTAAACTGTAAACTGTTATTTAAAATATTCTCAGCACACTTAAAACTAGGTTTTCATAACCTATAAAGACCTCACATAACTTGTACAAAGTTTTATGTGTACGTACAGTTTTCAACATTTAAGCTTTATTATTTTCATCATGTATACTTTTATTTGTTTTACTCTGTATTCCCTTACTGTTTGAAGCAAAATAAATAACAAGTAATAATAATAAATAATAACTATAAATAATAGACAACAACAAGTAACAACAAAAATAATATACACAATTTTTCTGTTATAAGTGATGTTATTATTATTTGATAGAGTCATGTTATTATTTGATGTGTATGTGTGTGAATATGTATATGTAACCATGTGTAAACATCGATTTTACCATTCTCCTACCAAGATAAATATCACAAACACGATAAACCCAATGAATTTCAGCTATTTAATAAAAAGAAACTAGACTATTTTTAAAATCACAACCCAGTGTTATCGTGGCTAAAAAAATGGTATCTCTCTAATCGTGGAATAATCGTAAACAATACCGAAATAATCCCCATTCGGGTGTGGATACAACAGAATGAAAAAAGAAGAATTAATCTCCTCATGCTTATTCATTAGCCGGACACAAACAGAGCGTGACCACTGGACAACTGGACAGTCGTTTTTTGAATCCTATACGAGAGGAAAAAAATTTGGATCAGCAGTGTATTGAAACGAAGAGCGATTGTATCCACAGCCGGGCCCGAATTAAACTGCATATCGAAACAGCGATGTACGCAGAACTGAAATTACATTATTATTCTCTTGATTTTTATTTTATTTATTTTTTCTGTCTTTCTCCATTAAATGGTTTGCGACCTGATGGCTAATTGGCTAGTGGTCCAGCTTTTTCGTACCACAGGCTTCACATTCGAATCCTGGCAGTGGCGTGGATATTTGTGAGGGATTTGGTATCTTCTTTAAACGGTAGGTCCAGGTCTCATGAGCCTAAAGTGGGCACAAAATGACAGCAGAGCGACAAACCAAACCGTCAAACTGGTTAATGAAATATTAAAAAACCACCTACAATGAGGGAGCGAGAAACATATATCGCACTAGTAAAATAAATATTTTTGAATGACTTCATTTTTTTAATTTCGTTTGTATATATATTTATTTATACTCCATTTTGAGTGTTCTATATTTCTTTAGAGTGTGCATTTGTTATCTATGTTTATATGCAAGAATAACAGTAAACAAAAATATAAATAACTCATTCTGTTTTAATGTTTCACTCCCAAAAATGTCTATAGTGGGTCTCAATCTAATAGGGGGATACATGATTTTATATGCGGCCCGCGGAGTTAGGATGCGTTTCCAAAGTGGCCCGCAGAATCGTTTGGGTTGGCCACTTCTGTATTATGCATACAATGATACACCAGCAACCTTTAATTCGACCGAACATTAATGAATGGTTAGTTTACTATTTTCAATGCAGAGAATATTTTAAATAAATTAAGCAATATTCCGAATACAAATGGCGACATTTTTCTGAGAAACAAAAAACTAATCGTAAATTTTTAAAAAAAAACCCAACATTTGGACTTTTAATAATATGTTTAACAGTCATTTGGTTAAAGTTTTGAATAAGTGAGCTTTTCAGATAATGATATAACGCCCAATAAAAATGTATATCTGCATGCTTTACTCACATTACTTGTTTGATTATTTCCGTTGAGTTTAAACACATAAAAAATTTAACTTAAAATGCTATTTCAAAACAACTTGCAATTGATTTCTAAACTCAGAAGGATTTATTGATAAATATATATTTCTTTAAGAAGTTTGAAAAATAACCTTGACATTCTAATAATAATATCGATATTTCATTAGAATTCTGTTTAAAAAAACTACTCTTTGTATACATGAATCAGTACCTTGAAATATAAATGTTTTGGAATTTCTAAGAAATCGAATTCCTGTTTAACGTTAGATTTCTTAATTAATTCCTGTAGGGAAAAAGAACCTTTTCTGAAAACATTGAGTCGTAAGCAGCGAGGCAAGAAAATGTCAACAACGTTCCTTCTTCAACAATTCATTCGAATCTGATCATTATTTTAAATGTCAATTCATTCTTCTTTTTTGTTCTAATGCAGCTGTCAAACATTTAGATAGTTGTCTTCGATGCCTTACGCAAGCGCTGCACCGACGTTACTCCCTCAGCACTACAAAGGAGTCCATGCCATTACCAGGATTCCAACCCATAATCTGTGATACCAAAGATTAGAGAGCTAGACAATTGACCAACAGACCTCTATATTATTTGGGGTTTGATTTGTCGCGCTACGGTCATCTTGTGCACACAAGGGCTAAATAGACCGGGACCTACAGTTTTAAAGTGGATTCCGAACCCCTCACACACATCCATGCCACTCCCAGGATTCGAATCTATATTATTTGGGGAGGAAAAAATAGTTGCTCGTAGATCTAAGCAAAAATTGAAAAACTTTTAAAAAAAAACGTGACTACATATTCATTTCTTTATTTTTTCAAATGAATAAGAATCCTTTTCATAATTTTTGGTGTGATTCAAACATAATGATAACACAAAATGAATGAAGTTCAACAGTACGAAACATTTTATGAAATTCAGAAGTGCTAAACCAAGGGTGGCCAACCCAAAGGATCTTGCGGGCCACTCTGGAAATGCATCATAATTCCGTGTGCAGCATATAAGATTATAGATCTCCCTATTCGATTGAGACCCACCATAGACAATTTTTGGGAATGAAAAATGGAAACAGATTGAATTATTATTATTGTGTTCACTATTATTCTTACATATAAACGTAGATAATATAATAATAATGATACTGAACGCACATTGTAAAGAAATAGAGAACACTCAAAATGAAATATAAAATATATATAAACGAGATAAATATTTTTTGAATGATTTCATTTTTTTTTTATTTGACTAGTGCGATATGTGTTTCTCCACTCTTTCGCTCAGATTTTGCAAATCGATCGCCATTTGGGTATTGGCACATCGTAGTGGGTGTTTTTGATTAGGTGTCCGTTATGTTTGAGCGCGTTTTTGCGTTGGGCCAGTTTCGTTTTTGAAAAATACTATTCGCGGTGTATATAATAATATAAATTAATTATTCTGCGAACTCATAACTGTAAACCCATAAATAAAACAGGCAGTCCTATATTCGACGGAATATTATTCTTAAAATCAAAGTCATTTTTTCTCATCATTTGGACAATTCATTTTTGAATAGAGGGATGCATGCATAATGGTAACATTGGTTTTCACAACTTCGGCAATTATGAAAAAAATATAATTTGTGAAAGTGTGATACTGTGATACATCTCACGGGCCGGAAAAATTTTCAAGGCGGGCAGCATGCGAACCCCGGGAATCGGGTTGGCCACCCCTCATGTAGGTACTACATATAAGAAGAAACGTTTTAATATTCTTTTTATTATAATATAAATACAAATTAAAAAGATAGTTAAAAGTTACAAAAACTTAAAAAAAGTTAAAAAAATGAATTCAACAAAAGAACAACAAAAATTCGTAGAACAAAAATTCAAAATGTGGACTAGATATTCATTTCTTTATTTTTTCAAATCAATAAGAATTCTTTTCATAATTCTTTAAGTGATTTTTTTACAAACTTAAACATAAAATGAGTGAAATTGAACAACACGAAAACTTTTATAAAATTCTGATGTAATAATAACACTTTCGTTTGATTTGGTTTGTTGCTCTACGGTCATCTTGTGCACACTTCGGCCTATCAGACCGGCTGCATAGACGTTACTCACTTAGCACTACCCAGGAGGTGCATGTAGCTTGAAGATAAGCTACGGACGGGGAGTAATACTACCCCGCAACGCTTTATCGTCCTATGAGGCCGGGACCTAGTGTTTTAAAGTGGATTCCGAACCACTCCAAACATCCATAGCACCGACAGAACTCGAACCCGAAACCTGTGGTACCGGGCATTAGAGCGCTAGCCACTTGGCCATTCAGGCTCTGTGTATAATATTTTGCTTAGGTGAAAAAAATAGTTGTTCAAAAAAAAAATTCGTAGAACTAAGCAAAAATTCAAAAACCTAGGAATAGAAGAATTGTTTACAAAGAAACAAAGTATAGTTTATTAAACAATAGTTTAGTTTATATAAACAAACAAAAGGAATAGTTTATATAGAAACAAAGTATAGTTTATTAAACAATAGTTTAGTTTATATAAACAAACAAAAGGAATAGTTTATATAGAAAATCCATAGAACTAAGCAAAAATTCAAAAACTTAGGAATAGAAGAATTGTTTACAAAGAAACAAAGTATAGTTTATTAAACAATAGTTTAGTTTATATAAACAAACAAAAGGAATAGTTTATATAGAAAATCCATAGAACTAAGCAAAAATTCAAAAACTTAAGAATAGAAGAATTGTTTACAAAGAAACAAAGTATAGTTTATTAAATAATAGTTTAGTTTATATAAACAAAAAAAATAGTTTAAAGGAAATATAGTTTATTAAACAATAGTTTAGTTTTATATAAACAAACAAAAGGAATAGTTTATATAGAAACAAAGTATAGTTTATTAAACAATAGTTTAGTTTATATAAACAAACAAAAGGAATAGTTTATATAGAAAATCCATAGAACTAAGCAAAAATTCAAAAACTTAGGAAAACGGACTAAATGGTAAATGTGGATTTATTTGACAAGTAGTATAAAAAATTATTTTTAAAGTCAATTCCTTTTTTTTTTTCACTCTATTGCAGAAAAGTCCTTTACAAATAATTTTCATGCACTTTTTTTAGTTTATCTGGCGCCCTCTATGGGTAGATATATGCAATTTAAATCTAAAAAAACTAAAATGAATAAATTTAATTTAATTACTGAATTAATATTTGAAAAAATTGTATTAACATCAAGTGTCATCCACTACAAGCTCAAAAAAATGTATTTGAACTCGGGTGGATGAATAAAAAGTATTTCATGAACGATTGAAAATGTGAACAAGATATATATAGGGAAAGCGGGAGATAATAGAAGGAATTGAAAAAAAGAAATGAATCAGAAACCTTTTTATAATTTTTGATGCCATTATTCAAATAGAAACACAAAATGGGCGAAACTGAACAACACGAAAAATGTTATGAAATTCTGAAGTAATAAATCCATTTTGTTTTCAAAGTCACGTCATTCATCAAAAACCAAATTTAGCGTTCCCCTAATGCATTTCCGATTTAAAAATAAACACATTTTTTTCTGTTTCGAAAAACAAAGCCTTGAAAGAACAAAAGGCGGTTGCACAAAAAAACTTCCGGACGACTTCCTTGCGTTTTCTCTTCCGGAAAGGATCGCCGCCAAGGTTTCGTCGCCAAACTGCGTCGCCAACTCCTTTCACCTGCGCGCATGCGCCCGCAGACCCAATGAATGTGGTGGAGCGCTGTTTGACAGAATGGGGCAGTTTTCTGTTTTGGTGTGTGGGAGCGCACGTGGTTTTATTTTCGTTCTTGGACCACCCCTGGACATCACACTCGAACTTTTCTTGAGGGGGGCACATTTTAGAAGTCGAAAATGTTCCGAACAGTGCCAATGGAATCACCTTTGGTCGCTCTTTTGCATATTGTATATCTCCTATTATTAATAGGTGAGTATGTTTTCATTTTTTTTTTTTCTTTTGAAACATATTTCATGATAAAAGTCAAACTTTTTTTCAATTCCTTCTATTAGTTCACACTCTCCCTGTATAACATCTTGTTCACATTTTCAATCGTTCATAAAATACTTTTTATTCATCCCCTCAAGTCCAAATACATTTTTTTTTTAACTTGTAGTGGAGGACACTTGAGGTTAATACAGTTTTTTTTCAAATATTCGTACATTCATTCAATTTAATAATTTAATTTTAATTTTTTTATTTAAGTTGCATATATCTATCAATAGATGACGCTGGATAAACTTAAAAAATAAATGAAAATTAGTTATAAAGGACTTTCTGCAAAAGAGTAAAAAAAAAAAAAAAAAAAGTAGGAATTGACTATAAATAATTAATATTACTTGTTTTTCTTAAAAATGTATTTTATGGAAAATTCAAACTTTTTTTATAAAATAAGTAATTGCCAAGACCAGGGGCGGATTTAGATGAAAAGAGGCCCTAGGCTATTTCAATTATGAGGCCCTTTCACCTCCCATTTTTAAGTTTGTAAATTACTTATTATGTTTGTTTATTATTCATATGTGTAGAATTTCTCCTTATTTTCGACTCGGTGTTTTAGTGTTTTTAGAACAGTATAATTGTAATTTTGCTATCAATTTGAATGTAGGCCCCTCTTGATCTTGAGGCCCTAGGCTGAAGCCTAGTTAGCCTAAGGGAAAATTCGGCCCTGGCCACAACGTAATTTAAGTCAGATTCTTTGTGTTGTTGCAGGTTAAGCGTCCTTAAAGACAAATAGATTATAGAAATATCACGTTCTTCATTTCACGTTCTTCAAATAATGAATAAAACAAGTTCAGTAGAACCTCCTTAAGTCGAACCTCGATAAGTCGGAAACCTCCACAACTCGAAAAATTTTTTTGTTCCCTTCCCTTCAAACCAAAAAATTTCTATTACTCAAAAATTTCAACCCTCTATAAGTCGAAATAATGAGTCAATCCCTACAAGCCATTTTGGTACTTCTTTTCCCACAGTAACTCGTCGTATAGTACTCTAGTATAATAATTAGTCGACGTTTTCTTTTTTAAAATTTTTTAATATTCTTACAGAAGAATATAAAAAAAATATATTTGATTGAAAAATTATAAACATTTTTCAATGTCAGTTAATATTAACTATAAAATTTCGGGTTAATATCTTTATTTGTTCTCTTTAAAAATTAAAAATTTATTTCCAATGATTCTTTCAATAGGAATATTTTAACTTATTTTGTAAAAAAAAATTTTATTTACAATTTTTTAATTTTTTTACAATTTTTAAAATTTTATAAAAAAAAATGTAACATATTTAAATTAATATTATTTAAAATGTAAATGTAATCGTAATTAAAATATAATATTTTATTTTAATTTTTATATAATTATTAATACTAAAATTTTTCTATAATTTTAATTTAATTTGTATAATAATTCATTGTATTTAAAATATAGTTTTAAAACATATATTTAAAAATTTCATATATTTAAATTAATAATAATTTTTTTAATTAAAATAATTTTTTACACAAATATTTTCTTGATTTTTTTTTCTTTAAATATTTCTTATTGTTATTACCGACCTTTTATGCACTTTTTAAAATTGTTACAGATATAAATTATTTCATTCGTTTATTATTTTCTTATATTTATCAAATTATGTCCTGTTTATATTACCTTCATACATCATTTTCAATTGATTATGCTAGATTATTTTAATTTTAATAATTGTAGTGTACTTACTGATTGCATTAAAACAACGAGTAATTTTAAAATTAAACTTTGTTTTTCTGAAAAGTGAAATGCTCATTTCAAAATCCTTTGTACTGTTAATTTGATTCTAAAAGTTATTTTCTGCTTTTAAATAAATAAAAATAAATACAAAAATAAAATTAATGAGGTTCTGTCATTGTGGTCATGAAAAATTGGTAGGAAACGTCACAATTCGTTGGCTGTTTTAGGTCAACGCGTCTGCCAACAGAAACTTAACTAACGAAAATTCATTTTTAAATTTAAACCCTACAAATTTTAAACCCACTATCCAAAACGTTTCTAAATCGATTCAACGTCAATAATAATAATAATAATAATGCGAATATGAATAAAATCTTGAAAAAAAAAACCGCTTTTGGAAAATTGTTTTCATTTTAAAGACTGAGTGCAGTGCTGATTTCTAACATAAAATTCCTTTTTTTTTCCCTATTACGTAAAGGTTTTTCACAAGAAGATTGTATATTTCTATACAAATAATTGAAATCGTAAAATTATGACAGCACATTTAACCTATAAATGTGTACACAATAAATTTCTCAAACCAATAATAATTTTTTTTCTTTCTAATTCAGCTGGCAAACTAAAAGTGAGTTATACAAATTTTTCCGCCCCCATCTTGGGTCCATTCATTTCACCCACATCATTCCCAAACTGTATAGGGGCAACTCAGCTCTAGGCACAGTGGTGTGATTTTTGGTGTGTGTAGTGTAGTAGTAGTAGTAGTACGTAACGGGTAAATAATTGGGAATATTTAAGAAAGCAGAAATTCTTAAGAGTGGAAAATGACAAATAATGGATTGTTAATAGAATTGCAATTTTATAATATCTTTTTTTTTTAATATGAGTGTTTTTGTGAGCTCTTGATTAAAATTTAACAAAATGTATGTTCATTTATTTATTATCAAAATTATTATTATCAACATTTTACCTCTATTGATGCGATTTTAACTTCCGTGCCAGAATGGCCGAGTTTCCAGCTCTCTAGCGCTCGGTTCCGGGTTCGAGTCCCGGTGGTGCCGTGGATGTTTGGAGTGGTTCGAATCCACTTTAAACCGTAGGTCCCGGTCTCATATGACTGTAAAAGCGTCACGGAGTGGGGTGGTATGTATAGGGTGGATGGTAGGCTACTAACATCGGACATACATTTTGCCACTGAAGTTTGGAACAAATACTCCATGGAATGAAATCTGAAGGGTTAGCCTCTCAAAGACAAGCGATATATATCGACAGACATATCAGGTTTCGAACCGAGTTGTTTTGATTACGGAAAACTTGGTTTGGTTTGTCGCTCTACGGTCATTTTGTGCACATTTTAAGCCAGGGGTGGCCAACCCAAATGATCTTGAAATGAATCCTAACTCCACATATTCTATATCCCCCTATTAGATTTAGACCCACTATAGACATTTTAATATTCATATTACAACATGTTTTATTAGATGTTCCAAGATGCACGCGCATCATGAGTTCGCAGATTATAATTTAATTATTCTGTGAACTCATCAATAAAACATGCAATATCTGTCGTATATGCGCAAAAATGTTATTTTAAAATTCATTCATTTTTCTCATCCTTTCGGCAATTCATTTTTGAATAGACGGATGCACACATAATGTATTTTTATAATGCATTGGTTTCCGCTCCTTTGGCCATTATTATTATTTTTTTTGTGTTCTAATGTAGCTGGAAAATATTTAGACAGATGTCTTGGATGCCTTAAGGCAAGCACTGCACCGATTTTACTCAATTAGCACTACCTAGGGGCGCTTGTAACTTGAAGATAAGCTACGGACGCGTAGTCACACTGTCCCCGCAATGCTCTACGCTCCTGTTAGACCGCGACCTGCTGTTTAAAGTGGGTTCCGAACCATTACAAGCATCCAAGGCTCGGCCGTGACTCGAACGCGAAACATGTGGTAACGAACGCCAGACCGCTAGCCACTCAGGCTATTCAGCCCCCCTTTTAGCTATTCTAAAATAAATACATTTTGTAAAAGTGTGATAAGTCACACGAGCCGGAAAAACGTTGAAGGCATGTTGGCTACCCCTGCTCTAAGGCATCTGTTTAGCAGGTAGAAGATATTTAAACTTTTATCTATTCATACTATAGTTCAGCATTTCAATTAAAACCTTTGTTTGACTGATAGCATGTGTTTTGTAAATGTCACTGTTTTGTAGTTTTTGTTTCATCAAATATTGTATTATGTTATACCTATATCGGAAATAATTGTTTAGAAATGATATTAACAGTTCAAAGAAGGCAGAGAACGCGTTGAAGACGAAGAGCCCTCTGGTCGATCCTCCATCTCAACCCATGAAGCTCACGTCCATAAAATTTAAAGATTGGGGGCTTGCTAACCGTCGATTTACAATGAGAGACCTTGCTGATGATGTTCGAATTTCAAAAGAATCGGTCCATTCCATTTTGGGCTTCAAACGCGTCCAATCTCGATGGGTACCGAAAACACTGAATGCGCCAGCTTACACTGTATTGATCCTTCGTGACTTTTTCGCCAAAAATGAAACCCATATCGTTCCACAACCACAGTATTCACACCGTGCGACTTCTGGCTATTGTCTAAGCTCAAAAGACTACTCCGGGGACGCCATTTTGAGTCAATTGAAGAAATTCAACGAGAATCGTCGCGCGCTTTGAAGGCCATCCTGCCGATGGCTTTTTAGCTTGCATTGAGGATTGGGAAAAAAGTTGGCCTAAGTGCATTGTGTCCAGAAGGGATTCCTTTGAAGGCGATGAAATAAATTTGGAAGGATAAATAAGGAGTTTTTGAAAAAAAAAAAATAGTTGGTCTTACTTTTTGGGCACAGTAGCATGTCATAGATATTGGTGAAAACCGGATCCTTGTAAACCTCGGCCGAGGGTTAGCCGCCCCGGCTACTTAGACCGGTACCTACAGTTTTACGTGGATTCCGAACCCCTCACAAACCATGTCATTATACGAAGGATACGATACGATACCAAACCAGGATACGAAGCTGAAGCCTGTGATACCAAAGGCCAACTCACTCTGGAGTCTCACTGCAAACTTTATTTTTCTCGTTCCGTAAATACAGTACAGTACGCGAATGACTGTGAGTTAAAAAAAAGATGGAAACTGAACCCTTAGCGACAGGAGAAGTCCATTCGAAAATCATTTGGTAACCAATAAGATGAGATGATGATGTCTTCCGATAGAAGAATCGAATGCGTTTTTTATGAGCGACGCTTCATCCAAACTTAATATACCGTCTGATGGGAGATGTTTCGTTGAACTCACTAATTTTATTCAAGACGAATTTAATTTTTTTTTCAAATTCAGGAAATAGTCATTAATATTCTCATTTCTTTACGCTGGTTCCATGCTCCAAAGGAGCGTTGAGAGCTCTTTACCGACATTCCTCTTAAGAACTTCTTCAAGATAACTCCAAATAACTTTGCCGCGACTATCATACTATTCTGTTGTTGTTGTTCTAATGCAGCTGGCAATAAACACAGTTAATCCTTATGCCATAAGCAAGGGCTGCACCTCTCTGACTCACTTTGCACCTCCCAGGGGGCACGTGTAGCTTGAAGATAGGCTACGGACGCGGATTGTTTTAATTTTAAAGACTGAGTGCAGTGCTGATTTCTAACCAAAACGCTCTACGATCACATTTGACCGGGACCTAAGGCTTGCAAAAATGGATTTGAACCACTTTAAACATCCACGGTACCGCTATGACTCGAACCCAAAACATGTGTCAAAGAGCACCACAGTTCTAAACACTCGGCCATTCAGGACCAGAAGTTACGAGATAAGCGGGTTTAATGAATGATTTAATAATTTAATAATAATTAATAATTTTAATAATTAATAATTTAATAATAATTTAAGAATTGGATTTAATGAATGGTTTAATGTTTCCATGTAAATTAATACACATACATTTTGTTAAATGGGCCTGAATCCGTGCCAGAATGGCTAGCGCTCTGGCGCTCGGCGCTCAGGTTTCCGGGTTCGAGTCCCGGCGGTGCCATGGATGTTTGTAGGGGTTCAAAATCCCCTTTAAACTGTAGGTCCCGGTCTATTATAATCGTAAAGGCGTTGCGCCACAGGGCCATTGTTACTCCGCGTCCGTATCTTCGAAAGTTGTTTTACACGCGCCCCCTGGGTAATGCAAAGTGAGTAACGTCTGTGCAGCGCCTGCCTTAAGGCATCCAAGACCAAGCTGTCTAAGTGTTTGCCAGCTGCATTAGAACAAAAAACATTTTATTAAATTTTAATCGTGGGTTCACAAAAAAAACACTCATTTAGAAAGAAAATTATATTATAAATTATTATATTACAGTTATTTCGACGATCAACTATCTGTAATTATTCATTCCTAAAAATTTTTGATTTCTTAAATATTCCTCAATTATTTTAAAAGAGAGGCCATTTTTCTTACGAAATTCTCAAATTTTCCACTTTGAACCTTACGAAAAAAAAAAAAAAAAATTCACGATTAAATAAAAAATAATTAAAGAATAAAGGAAGGGAAAATAATGAGATATGGGTAGCGTTGAAATTTTCTACACACAAGAATTGATGAAATTTGCAAGCCAACTTCAAACAAGTAATATAAAAAAAAAATCTTTTCTAAGTCAATTCCTACACTTTTTTCAATCTATTGCAGAAGGTCGTTTACAAATAATTTTCATTCATTTTTTTAAGTTTATCTGGCACCATCTATTAGTAGATATATGCAACTTAAATCTAAAAAAAAAGTAAAATTAATGAATTAAATTTAATGACTGAATTAATATTTAAAAAAAACTGTATTAACATCCAGTGTCCTCCACTACGAATTTAAGTCCGAATGGCCGAGTGGCTAGCGCTCTGGCGCTCGGTACCACAGATTTCGGGTTCGAGTCCCGGCGGTGCCATGGATGTTTGTAGTGGTTCGGAATCCACTTTAAACTGTAGGTCCCGGTCTGTTTTGCCCAAAGTGTGCACAAGATGACCGCAGAGCGACAAACCAAACCACTACGAGTTTAAAAGAAAAATGCATTTGAACTGAGTGGATGAATGAAAAGTATTTCATGAACGATTGAAAATGTGAAAGATATATAGAGGGAGAGTGTGAGCTAATAGTAGGAATTTGAAAAAGAAAAAATATTACAAAATTGCATTTCTTTTGACAATCGACTATCTGCAATTTTCCACTTTTAAAAAGTTCTGCTTTCTTAAACATTCCACAATTATTTTAAATTGGGGCAATTTTCCTTACAAAATTCTCAAATTTATTTCGAACCTCACGAAAAAAAAAAAAAAAAAAAAAAAATTCATGACTGAAAAAAAAAAAAATAAAGAATAGTTTGCAATAAAGGAAGAAAAAAAAAAAGGACATATAGATTCTGTTTAAAATTTTATACCACCAAAACACACTAGAATTGATGAGATTTTAAAGCCAACTTCAAAAAACAATCGGATTGGAGGAATTAAATAAATTTAGACATGGAAACGAAGAAAACAGTAATTGGTTGGTTTGGTTTTTTGTCGCTCTACGGTCATCTACGGTCAAAGAACGAATTAAATGAAGCAATTTGATATGAGGATAAAGGAATGACTTAATTTACGATTCAAGAAATGATGTTAAAAGTACAACTCTTTAGAAAATTGAACGAAAAAAAAAATTAAAAACTTTAAATTCGTGTAATAATTATTATCCCAGATTTTCGATCTTTAATTTTTTTTTTTATTTTTGATCTTTTATTATATCAAGACTTCCAACAATTCTTCGGATTAAATCTCGTTACTGTGTCCAAAAAAAGTAAGACCCATTATTTTTTTTTTTCAAAACTCTTTATTTATTCTTCCAAATTTATTTCATCGCCTTCAAAGTCATCCCCTCCGGACACAATGCACTTATGCCAACTTTTTTTCAATCCTCAATGCATGCTAAAAAGTCATCGGCAGAGATGACCTTCAAAGAGCGCGCCGATTCCCGTTGAATCTCTTCAGTCGACTCAAAACGGTGTCCCCGGAGTGGTCTTTTAAGTTTAGGGAATAGCCAGAAGTCGCACGCTGTGAATCGATGGTTGTGGAACGATAGGGGTTTCGTTTTTGGCGAAAACGCACGAAGAATCAATGCAGTGTGAGCTGGCGCATTCAGTGTTTTTGGAACCAATCGAGATTTTTACGCGTTTGAGGCCCAAAATGGAATCTTCGTCTTCAACGCGTTCTCTGCCTTCTTTGAACTGTTTATACCACTTGTAAACACGGTATTGTGGAAAAATTCAATGGTTTGATATTCAATTGAAATAAAACATTTGATTTCGATCAGTAGATGAAATTAGAAAATGCTTATAAATCGTAATAATTAGGTCAATCTAAAAATGGAAAGATGCGCCAAAATAATTGGCAGATTTTGATTAACAGCTTCGCAATATAACTTACAGCTACATTCGCTAATAACTACAGTTTAAATATTCACGTACTACTACTATTATAGAACGGAGGCAGTCATTCTTTAGGGAATGATGTTATTGCGAAACATAAAAGTCACTGGTCTGCGTAAAAAGTCATTGGTCTGTTTAAAATGCCAACGATAAGAAATTAAAAAAAGGCGAGGCTATAAACCTCATCAGAAAGCAACGAAAAAAAAAAAATAATTAATATACTTTCATGAACAATTGAAAAAAAAAAGGAAACTGACGAAACAAATATTGCACATGGAGCAAAAGTAGTTGTCATTAAACCAGATTGCACAAGATATAATGATAAGAAGACATAATAAAGAGATTAAATGCGAAATCTAGCAATTAGACAATATTTGATTGTACAAGAACATCTCCATTAAGAATTATTTGAAACAGGACATTCTGGTGATTAAGCATTTAATTATATTAATTTAAAATAATGACTTATCATAAATAAAATTAAAAAATCACGCACGGACAGAAAATGCAGATTTTACAGCCACAATAAAACAAAACAATGATAATAATACTAAAGATAGAAAAAAATAAGAAAGAATTTCGTCATTTAAACCCATATTTTCCCCCTTTTTTGTAGAATCAGTGAATTTAAAATCAATGTGTTTAACATTAAATCGATGTGTTTCATTTAAATCATGCGTGAAAATGATGTCCTGGTTCGGGGTCCGTGACGTTATCCGAAAATGAGGGTCAAGCAAATAAAACTCCATTGCAAATTTTGGTGCAAAATGGTACTTTGGGCCCCTTAACTCTCTTGAATGAATCATGAATAACGTTAGTCTTATGGAGAATTTGGCTATTGTTAGAAGTATTTTGTACTATGGTTTTGAATCACTTTACGTGTTTTGGGTTGGGATTTTAAATGTTCGTATATCCAATGGCTATAAGTACTCGTAGTGAGTTGATCCATTCCTTCCTCTTGAAGTTTCACATTTATCACTTTTGGCATTTTCCCATGCTTATGGAGCTGTATAGTGCTTCTTAGTGTATTTGGAATACTTCACTCTTCATTTATGCCTAGCATTTTCAAACATTGATACATTATTTTAGGTATTGTATGCGATAACGTTTCTTGTGGAATTAGGAATACTTTATTCTTCATTTATGCCTGGAATTTTCAAACATTGAGATATTCTTTTGGGTATTGAATTGATAACGTTTCTTGTAGAATTGGGAATACTTCAATCTTCATTTACGACTACATTTATCTTACTTTTGTATGCTCTTTTAGAGAATCTTGAACACTTCATTCTTCATGAAGGTCTTGATCCATTCAACATTGCTGTATTCATGTGGCTATTTGAATTTGGCCATTCTTGTAGTATTTCAATCAGTTGCTACTCGTGCATTTTTAACATTGCTCGTGCATTTTAATCAGTTATATCTCGTGCATTTGTAAACATTGGCATATTTCCGAGTTTATTCATCCGTTCTCGAATGTTCACACATGATAAGTTGAAATTTGAGAAGCAGATTTCAGTTTTTTCTTTTTTTTTTTTTTTACTGGTCTACGCCTTAACCTAACCTAACCTCTTCAAATTGAAAGGTTCAAAAGATCAAAACGGAAAAGGCTTTCACGCCTCTACGCCGCATGAGCCACAACTGCTTTGGGTGTCCCGCCCTTTTTAAATAATTGATTCTTCATCACACACATGTATCTTAAAATTTTCAATGAATGTCTACATTTTCGCACAGAATGTATCACATAATTCAAATATTAATCTCGATAAAGGGCGGAATGAAGTTTCCATCATTTTATGAGAGGGCCTGATGGCCGAGTGGCTAGCGCTCGCTACTACAAGTTTCAGGTTCAGCGGTGCCCTGATGTCTGTATGTGTTCGGAATCCACTTTAAACCGTAGTCCCCAGTCCATTTAACCTTCGTGATTACAAAATGACCATAAAGCGACAAACCAAACCAAATCATCAATTTAAGAATGGAAAAACAAACTTCCTGTCCGAATCGTATTGCGGTAGCAACGTGGGCAGCGTATAGCGTGCAGGAAGACTGATTTGGTTTGGCTTGGTTTGTCGCTCTATGGTCATTTTGTGGACACATTGGGTTCATTAGACCAGGACCTACAGTTCATTCCGAACCACCAACAAATGTCCATGCCACAGCCAGAAGTTGAACCTGTGATACCCAGTACTACCTGTGGTAGACTGAGGTTCGAATCCACTGGGACAATGTTATAGCCACTGCTTTCAGAAACGAGGAGGTGATTGTGACAGTGTGTGTAAAACCGTCATGCTGCCTGGTAGGAGTATTTTCGGTTTCCTCTCACATGACATGCAAATGCGAGTCCTTACCACGACTCATCGGTGGGCTATTTGTGGTCTGCATAATGCCCACAGTTATCCCACCTTCACATTTCTATGTGATAAGGAATAAAATGCTGGTAAAAGTGAGCCAAAAAGCGACTGTAGTTACTTTTTCCAAGCAAAATGAACAAAAATACATTTGAACCGTTTAAGCTCGTTCTGATGATCCTCGCGAATCTATTTGTTTGCTGGACTATCGGTCGTCGTCTTTTTTTTAATAATTAAAGGTCTTATAACATATATGTACATAATACACAGTCCAGTCACATTCATGTGACCTCCACCTACTTTCGACGTGAACGCGAAAGAACCCATCACAAAAGGCAGGTGGCAGCACATTGCAGTGAAGTGTATATAAAGAATTGCACTTAATACCACACTTCACTTAAAACCAGAATATACAAGAGTGTATATTCTAGCTTTTGATAGAGGGTCACATTAATGGGATTGGACTGTGTATAATGTATTTTTTTTGTTCTAATGCGGCTGGCAAACACGTAGACAGCTTGGTCTTGAATGCCTGAAGGCAAACGCTGCACAGATGTTACCCACTTTGCATTACCCAGGGTATTGCGTGTAACTTGAAGATACGGACGCGGAGTAACAACGCCCCCGCAACGCTCTGAGATCCGACTAGAACCGGGACCTACAGTTTAAAGTGGATTCCGAACCACTACAAACATCCATGGCACCGCCGGGACTCGAACCCGAAACCTGTGGTACCGAGCGCCAGAGCGCTAGCCACTCGGCCATTCAAGCCCTACTGTGTATAATCTAATATTATATATATATATATATATATATTAATTATGTAAGTAAGCAAATGAAATTGATAAATATGAAATACGTCGATCGAAAAACACTATAAACTTGACATATTATTAATTAATATTTATTTATTTTTATTTATTTAATTATTCATTTATTTGGAAACAAATTTTTGTAAATAAAAATGTATTAAAAGTATTTCTACATTTTTTTCGTTGGTATGACACTGGTAAATTTCTAACCACAAAAACTGTGTCCATTCCAAATTCGTTTAAAAAAAAAGAAAGAAATCCCGAACCTGCGGAGTGCTTGCAACCGTAACTGTGCCGCTGTGTAGGCGAGGACCACCCTACTCACCCTCTTTCAGTCTCATCCTTATTCATGAGCAGACGACTCTTCGCAGCCCACTCATTCGGTCACAGTGGCGTACGCACTTTGGAACTCTTGCTGTTACAACAACAACAAGAAGGAACTTTACTACAGCGTCGCTAATAAACGAGTTTTTTTCCTTCAAAATGACGCAAATTAATGAGTTTGAATTTGAGGAATGCGGGGTATTTGGAGGATCCATAAGGTAATGAACCTGAAAGCCAACTTCTGAGACAAACCTACCACTTACGGAGTGAAATCAGATAAACTCATTACACAGATGAATGCGTTTGCCTGATTAGAAGTAGATAATTATAAATCTATGGGCCTGGATGTTTGCAGTGGTCCCGTTCCTAATAGACTGTAGAGCGTCACGGAGCCCAGTCAGACTTCTTCTCACTCACATCATTCCCAAACTGTAAAGGTGCAAATCAGCTCTAAGCACAGTGAGGTGGCGTGGTGTAGCAGTATTAGTAATCCAATAGTAGTAATATCCGTAATCCGTAGTAATAATATCCGTAGGTCCCGGTTCTCATATCCTCGTAGAGCGTTGCGGGGGCATTGTCACTCCGCATCCGAGGCTTATTTTCAAACTACAAGCACCTCCTGGGTAGTGCTAAGTAAATAACGTCTGTGCAGCGCTTGCCTTAAGGCATCGAAGACAGCTATGTAAGTGTTTGCCAGCTGCATTAGAAAAAAATATATAAATCTGCAAGTTGAAAAGTTCTCCGTTATGGTTAGGGTTTGGTTTGTCGCTCTGCAGTCATTTTATGCACATTTTAGACGAATTAGACAGGGACTTAAAGTTTTAAAGTGGATTCCGAACCACTCACAAACATCCATGCCACAGCCAGGATTCGTAGCTGAAGCCTGTGATACCAAAGCCAGAGTGTTAGTCAATTGGCCCCCAGGGCGCGCACAGATAGAGGAGGTTTGGCTTGTCGCTCTATATTGATCTTATGCACACCTTAGGCTAGTTAGATCGAGACCTACAGTTTAACGTGGATTCCGAACCACTCACAGACATCCATAAAACCGTAACGAATCGAAAGAAAAAGAAAATTCTTCAGATAAGAATTTCAATTTTGAATGACTTAACATAAAACGCTTTTGCCTGTCTAATTAATCAATCTATAAAAAAATTCCATTTTTTTTTTTAACATTAAATGCTTTGATATCAAGGTTCTTTGACCATAAAAAGGATTTGGCCCTCTAAAAATCAATAGGAACTGCTTTGCATACTTTTTTGAACAATTACAAAGCATCAGATTCAGACGAATGCATCGTCAGCATTCCTTTTAAAATTGCTTTTTTTTTTTTGAGTGATCATGCAGTTTAAAAATGCAAAGCATGCGTAAGCATTCTGTTCGTTTCAATGAAGAAAAGAAATAAATGTCATTCAAACGAAAAAAAAACAACCTGGAATTGTCTTTTCTCAATTAAAGACGTAATAAAGATTCGGAATCAAACTGAAAATGTTTCTTTAATCAATTCTAAACAATCGGAAATTCCGGCAGCCATCAGAACAGGTATAACTTTGTTCGATTTCACTGTTGGCGAACCATCCGTGTCAAAGTGATAACAACTGTCTACAAATCCGCTATTGTTCGGCTTACTTTTTAGCCACAGCCGCATTAACTGCAAGACCAATTATTTTTTTTTTCATAAATTTTTTTTATTTATTCGTCCACATTTATTTCATCGCCTTCAAAGTCATCCCCTCCGGACACAATGCACTTTTGGCAACTTTTTTACGATCCTCAATGCATGCTGAAAACTCATCGGCAGGGATGGCCTTCAAAGCGCGCGCCGATTCACGTTGAATCTCTTCAATCGTCTCAAAACGGTGCCCCCGGAGGGGGTCTTTTGAGTTTAATTAATAGCCAGAAAACGCACGGTGGGAATACGGTGGTTGAGGAACGACATGGGTTTTATTTTTGGCAAAAACATCACGAAGAATCAATGTAGTGTGAGCCTCAACCTAGTCTGTAATTGTAAACCGATGGTTTGCAAGTATCCAATCTTTAATTTTTGGACGTGAGCTTTGTCTTCAACGCGTTCTCTGCCTTCTTTGAACTGTTTATATCACTTCTGAACATTTCTTTCCGATACAGGAATGCTCACCGAATGCCTTCTGCAACATTCGATACGTTTCCGCAAACAAAATTAAAAGTACGTACTTTGCTCAATTCTTTCAGGCATTTCAAGAATCGGCGGAATCCGTTTCAGCGTCTCACAAAGCCAAGCGTAACGCAATCACTCGTGAATTTAAATTGAAATTCAGTCTTACTTTTTGGACACACTAATAAAGATTCGTAATCAAACACAAAATGTTCCTTTAATCAATCGGAAATTCCAACAGCCATCCAAACATTTATCGCTTCTTTCGATTTCACTGTTGGCAAACCACCCGTGTCAAATCGATAACAACTGTCTAACAAATCCGCCATTGTACGACTTGTAGTTAATGCCGTTGTGACCAAAACGAGTGAAAGATTCACAATTAGATAAAAAAAGTCAAAAAGTGAATATTTCTGATCAAGACAAACAAAAAGAAATCACCATGGCAACAGGCTGACACGTGACACAGAACGGATGGCAATAAGGAAGTCACTTTTAAATCTAAAAATACGGCCTCATCAATAAATTAAATAAGTTGACGCTAAGAAGATCAACTTAACGAATCCATTTATTTTCTTGATAGGGAGTTTTATTTTTTTTTTTTTAAACTAGTTCTTTATTGAGTATTTAAAAGTGTCCTCTACATTATTATTAACTTTAACACGATTTATTTTTAATGCAGTACACCCATGCAGTATTTTATAAAATCCTATTCTAAAATTGAGAATAAACAAGTAATATAAAAAGAAAAACTCAATTCCTACTTTTTTTTACCATATTGCAGAAAAGTCCTTTAAAAATAAAGTTGAAATTTTGCTTTTACATCTGCCGCCATCTTTTATTAGATACATGCAACTTAAATCTAAAAAAAAAACTAAAATTAATTAATTAAATTGAATGAATGAATTAATATTTGAAAAAACTGTATTCACATCCAGTATCATCCAATACAAATTAAAAAAAAATGTGGTTGAACTCGAGTGGATGAATAAAAAGGTATTTCATGAACGATTGTAAATGTGAACAAGATATATATAAGGAGAGTGTGAGCTAAGAGAAGGAATTGAAAAAGAGACGCTCTGTTTGTGAATTTATACAATTTTATGAAATGAATGATCGAGTATAATATATTATTTTACGCAAACTCTTTTATTTTAATTCTGCACATTCAGATGGAAGTCGTTCATTTATGATACTATGCCTATGTAACATATTCATAGCATTTATAGGTGGCATTGCAAGGGATCTGCAACTCTAAGCCCGTAACAGGGGAAAGGAACATTAAATGCCCTTATTTTTGCTGATTTTTTCAAATATTTTGTTCCTAAATGCCTTAATTTTGTTGTTGTTTCTTATCCCACTGGGTCGGCAGGAACATCTAGACCCAGTCCAAGAACCAGTGTGGTCCCATGGAAGGAGGGATGGGGGAGAGAAGCTTCTGTTGTGATGGAGTACCCATAGGTAGACTTCACTTGGCTCAGTGAAGCAGACTTTTTACGGAGTAGTTTTCATCCGTACACCCGACGCTCTATAGTCATATTAGACAGGAGCCTGAATAGCCGAGTGTCTAGCAGGCTTCGGGTTTCAGTCCCGGCCTTGTATGTTTGTAGTGGTTTGTAATCCACTTTAAGCCGTAACTCCCAGCCTTGCATGGCTGTAACAGCGTCACAGAGCCCAATCAAACTATCAATCCCCCAAACCAAACTACCAATCAATCAATCACCCACATCCTTCCCAAACTGTAAAGGGGCAACTGAGCTCTAGGCACAGTGATGTGGTATAGTAGTAGCAGTCATATTAGACCGGGACTATACCTTAAAGGGGATTGCGAAATATTATAAACATCCATAGCACGGCCGAGACTCGAACCCGAAGCCTGTGGCACCAGAACGCTAGTTACTTGGCTATCATTAAAATCTTACTTTAATCATTAATCTTGGCTTTCATTTTAAATATGATTGGTACACATTTATGGCGTTGGGTGAAAATCAACAACACACCCTGTCCTAAAAATGCTCAATATATCTATACCTCAGCGCCATATAATTTTAATAACCATATATCTCAGCACCATATAATTTTTGAGTTTGAAAATGAACATGAGAGATAGTGAATTACATCAGTACTGTGATATAGATCGGTATGTTAAATGAAACATGTTGCGATGGGTACTCATCTTCATTAAAAATGTGGCACGGATAATATGTAAAAAAAGTCGAGAACACTTATTTGGACATTTATTCTCAGCACAATATATAGTAATACAAGAGAATCAAATGATCGTGTACGCAATCCTAAAATAAAAATCTTTTCTAATAACATTAACACGTATTTCATAGTATCGAAGTAACACGAATATAACCGAACGTCCGAATATCAATAGGTCTGTTCGTTTGTCTGTTCCAACCTGCACTTTATTTATGCGAGAACTAACCGGGGCTTAGTTGCATAAGGCACGTCAATATTTGCCATAGCAATCAGTGAACGTATGAGCTATACTTTGGTGCAATCTAGTCTATACAAACGAACAGACCCAATGAGCCGAACGCGTTGATCTTAATCAACACATTTTTATGTTTGTTTACGAGTCATGTGCTTAGAATTTCTCCTTATTTTCGATTCAGTGTTTTTAGAATAGTGTAATTCTAATTTTGCTAACAATTTGAATGTAGGCCCCTCTTGATCTTGAGGCCCTAGGCTGAAGCCTAGTTAGCCTATAGGAAAATCTGGCCCTGCGTGCAACACTTAACTTTCAAAAAAGAGGACACTTGATGGCGATGGGGGCAAAATCGTCTGCCATCTAGAATCAGGTGGCCGATTTTTCTAGATGTCCTACCGTAAGAATCATATATGTGGCTAATTCCCCTGAAAACTCTCCCGTAAAAGCAACATTGACTTCGTCAGTGAGCTATTCGTATCACCCTCGAGTGCAAAGCGTCTCAAATTTCACGCAATAGTTGAAATCTGCTCCATTTGGGTGATCAACGAAAAAACAAAGACACAGCTCACAGTTCTGTACTGTACTACTGACATTTTTAAATATATACCCGCATCATGTTTTTTTTTGTAATAATATCCAAGAAAAATAACGCCCGAGTTTCAATTTCGAAAAAATTTAAACATTAATAAAAATTTAACGACCGTAAGTTACCTAATTTCGGAGAAAAATAGACTTGAAGTGATTTTAAAAATTACATTTGAGTGTTTTAAAAATTGTAATTGGCAGCATTTAAAATGAAACAGATGTATTTAATTTTCTTTAAAGAAATTCAGGATCGACTATTTTAAAAGGATCTTCATTACGGAGGGTATTTGTGGATCTTTGATTCCACCCATTTAAAATAGATACTCCTAAAGTGCATCCAAATTATTGGCACTCACCTCTTTGAACCCAACGAAAGGGCTTTAAGGCAGATTGATTTATTCCGTTTATTCACATAGTTTTTAGGGTTTTTTTTTTTTGTAGCTGGCAATACAGAGACAGTTGCCTTTATGCTATAAGCAAAGGTTACACCAACGTTACTCATACAGCACTACCCAGGGGGCACGTGTAGCTTGAGGATAGGCTACAGATGCAGACGCTCTACTCCTGCAATGCTCTACTATCCTATTAGACCGGGACCTACGGTTTAAAAGTAGAATACGACCCTCTACAAACATCCATGGCACCGCCAGGGACTCGAACCGGAACCTGTGGTGACAGAGCGAAAGCCACTCCGCCATCAGGCCCCTATTCACAGGGTTAACAGTGAATTTTCAATTCATTTGTTTACTATGCTTCACTTTGAGCCCCATCACACAAAAATAAATAAATATTGGTTTATTCAAATAAAATGATTAAATTATTTATTTAATAAATAAATATTTATTGGTAAATTAATTAATCGTTTTATTTAAATTAATATAAAGATGGATCGCAAGTGTTTTAGAATTCAGATTCTTTAAATATTTAATTTTTTATTTAAAAAATAAAAATATTCTGGTAATGAATCATTCAAAATAAGGTGAATGATTGACTCAAGTCAATATTAGTTTAGTGAAGAAAATAAGGTCAAAAAACCATTTTTATTTTTAGTTAAGAGAAGGTTAAAGTGTGATAAGCGATGTTCTGTTGTAACATCAAACACAACTGTTTGTTCAAGTTAATGGAAATCCGTTGCGTCACACATTGACAAAAAAAAAAAAGACTTACTGTATTTTAAGTAAAGAAACAGCAAAAATATCTCTTCCTACGCTACGAATTAAAAAACTGGTTCGGATCGCAGTTCAGATTCGAATGCAACAAGAAACCGATTGACTGAACGTGGGACTCGTTTCAGGGTCACCGTTGGTTGGCGCCCTGGAGGAGTGCGACGTCGCCAAGCAGAGGAGATGTCGCCAAGGCCTGGTGGCCGAGCTCGACAAGCAGACGAAGGGTTCCGCGGACACACCCCGGCAATTGGAACAGAGATGCAGGTAAAACGAACGTTCTTTTTTAGAGAATCTTTTAACGAATACAGTAGAATCTAGCAATTAGACAATATTTAATTGTACAAGAACATCTCCATTAAGAATTACTTGAAACAGGATATTCTAGTCATTAAACATTTAATTATACTAATTTAAAATAATGATCTCATCTAAAGAAATTTAGAAAATCAGGCACGAACAGAAATCACAGATTTTACAGCAGAAATAAAATATTACATTATATTTATATTATTATATTATATAGTATTATTTTTTAGAAAGAAAAAGAAATTTATCATTCACACACACATTATTTGCCCTTTTTTTTTTTAAATTAGTGTGTTTAGAATAAATGTGTTTAATATTAAATCAATGCTGTAAGTCAGAGACCATGTGATACACATAAAGCCCACAAAAGTATCTAAATTTATTATATACATATACAGTAGAACCTCTTTAAGTCGAGCCTCGACAAGTCGAAAACCTCAAAAACTAGAAAAATTTTTTGTTCCCTTCCCTTCAAGCCCCAAAACCTCCATGACTCGAAATTTCAACCCTCTATATGTCGAAATAATGAGTAATTGCTCACAAGCCATTTTGGTACATATTTTCCAGGTAACTCGAAAAAAAAAAAAAAAAAAAAAAAAGATTGGCCCTCTGTATCGATTCATGATTCACAAAGGCGTGTCATCAAAGATTCATGATTCATAATAGCATTTAATCAAAGACTCATGATTCACAATAGCATGTCATCAAACAGTCATGATACACAACAGCATGTCATGAAAGATTCCTGTTTCATAAAGGCATTTAATCAAAGATTCATGATTCACAATAGCATTTCATCAAAGATTCTTGATTCACAATAGCATTTAATCAAAGATTCTTGATTCACAATAGCATTTAATCAAAGATTCATGATTCACAATAGCATTTAATCAAAGATTCTTGATTCACCATAGCATATCATCAAATATTCATAACTCACAATAGCATTTAATCAAAGATTCACTATTCACAATAGCGTGTCATCAAAGATTCGTGATTCACAATAGCGTGTCCTCAAAGATTCATGATTCACAATAGCATGTCATCAAAAATTCAGGACACTAAAACGAATGTCTTTTTTTTTATCGAATTTTTTTAAGAATACTATGTTCTACTTGATTTTTGAGTAACAATACAGTTAACTTTTTTTCGAATGCATATTTGTTAGCATAATGGTATACTTATTATAATGTGTATTATATCAAGTATGATGCACGGGGCCAGATTTCCCAGCAGGCTAACTAGGCTTCAGCCTAGGGCCTCAAGACCAAGAGGGGCTACATTCAAATTGTTAGCGAAATTAGAATGACACTATTCTAAAAACAGTAAACACTCAAACACTGAATCAAAAATAAGGAGAAATTCTACACATATGAATAATAAACAAACGTTCTTTTTTAGCGAATCTTTTAACGAATACTATGTTTGATTTAATTTTTTAGCAAGAATACAGTCAACTTTTTTTTTTTCGAATACATAATTGTATATATATATATTGTCAGCATAATGGTATACTTATTATAATGCATATTATATCAATTAAGATATATGCATTGTCATAATTCACCATTGGCTTACAAGTCATCGCAAATTATTTATATGCCAAAGCGCCCTTTCTGTAAAAGTTTCGAACCTTTATAAAAAAATACTAAACAGTTCCTTATTTTATTTAAAATAAAAAATATATATATTATAAAAAAATTATTTATCATATAGAAACGTTTTAAAAATTTATCAAAATTGATCATAAAAAATAATCATAAAATTTAAATTAAAAAAAAATTTCAAAATAAATATATATATATATATATTGTTTAACACCAATACTTGATTTTAATTTTACTTATACGTCTTTAGCAAAGAATGTTTATTTTAATAAAAACGAAGTTTTAAACTCTGACATTATAAATATGTTCTTTTTTTTTTAACAATTCCGTACTACTCTGTGGCTATACCTAATGTAGGTTTGGTTTGTAGCTCTACGATTATTTTGCGCACACTTTAGGCTCATTAGTACGTGACCTACAGTTTAATGTGGATTTCGAACCAAACCACAAATATCAATGCTACCGCTAGGATTAGAACCTGAAGCCGGTGGTACCAAAGAACGGAGCGCTAGCCACTTGACTACCAGGCCGCACAAATTGACAAGAGGATGAAACAAAGGGATGATGGGACACATTTAATAAAACATCATATTGTGTAATGTAAATGTAAACGTTCCTCTACGTCACTTATAACCTTTTGCTCAACTTCGATCCCGGGCCTTGTACTCACTTTGCCCACCAGCACAGTACATTTTGGATTTGTTTCGAGTACAACTAGAATACGTTTCTTCGAATGATGCTTCACCCTTCGTTGTCGATTTTTTGTTCTAATGTATCTCACAAACACTTAGACAATTGTCTTGGATGCCTTAAGGCAAGCGCCGCACCGCGTTACTCACTTAGCACTACCCAGGAGGTGCGGGTAGCTGGAAGATAAGCTGCGGTCGCCGAGCAACACTACCCCCCTCAAACGCTCTACGATCCTCTTAGACCGGAACCTACAGTCCAAAGTGGATTCCGAATCACTACGAACATCCATGGCACCGAACTTGTGGTACCGAGCGCCAGGGGGGGATTAATAATTTTGTATACGGCCCTTGGAGTTAGGATGCATTTCCAAAGTGGCCCACAAGATCATTTGGGTTGGCCACCCCTGGCCTAGACGATGTTCTACTTAAATTTCCCAAATGACATACGGGTTGACATTATTAGCATTTCAATCTGAACATGACAATGTAACTTCCCAATCTTTCTTTTAATTTTATAGATGTTTCCACTTATAAATTATTTTCACAAAAGGACTTCTATATTTCTTTTATTTCTTAAATTCTAAATCAGGGGTGGTCAACCCAAATGATTTTGCGGACCACTTTTTAAATGCCTCCTAACTCCGCGGTCCGTCTGTAAAATTATACATTCCCATAGTAGATTTAGACTCACTACGGACATTTTTGTGAAGTGAAAAATGGAAACAGAATGAGTTGTTATTATTGTTATTACTATTATTCTTACATGTAGATATAGATAATGTAATAGTAAAGATACTAAACGAACATTGCAAAGAAGTATAGTACACTCAAAATGAACTATAATAAATAGATAAATATAATCAAATAAAAAAATTAAATCATTAAAAAAATATTTATTTGATTAGTGCGATATGTGTTTTTCCACTCTTTCACTTAGCTTTTGCCAATCGATCTCCATTTGGGTATTGGCACATCGTAATGGGTGTCTCAGGTGAGCATCCCTTATGTTTGAGCTTGTTTCGTGTTAGTCCATTTCATTTTAGACAAAAAAAAATTTCCCGGGTGTAAGTTGAACCAAAAGTGCTAACAACTTGAACTAAGAGCCTGGTTTGCTCTGCTATCCACAATCAACTGTGCGTATCTAGGAATGGTCACTGAGGTCACTTAAAGTCAAATATAGAATTAGATGTTCCAATATGCTCGCAGAAAAAAATTTAACTATTCTGCGAACTCATAATTGCAAAATGCATCAATACAACACGCAATATCTGTCCTATATTCGCAGGAGTGTTATTTTAAAATCAAATTTGAACAGAGGGATGCACACACGTATACTCGGTAAAAGTCTAACTGGCAGGAAAAGTATTCAAGACAGGCCGCGGGTTGGCCACCCCTGCTATACACAATGATCAACTTAGATTTTTCAAATGACTTACGGTTTTGACATTATTAGCATTTCAATCTGACGACGACAACATAACGCCCTAATCTTAAATGACTATCGATACAGATTAATTTTATAGATGTTTCCACTAAATTATTTTCATAAAAAAAATCATCTATATTTCACTCAGAAGTTAACGTTAAAAAAACAAGTAAAAAATGCCTTTGCAACCATATTTAGTTTTAATTTTAATACACGATTGGGCGGCGAACTCGGAGGTTCAGGTTGATTTGGCGGTGGTTACCTCATTTGGCGCGAGGTCGAAGGCCAACGACTGGGAAGAGCACACTTCCGTCTTGGGATTGGTTAGTGTGGGACTCAGTCAGTGGTGTGGTTTGCCGACTGAGCTCAGCCTTGTTCTGTTAACCACAAGGCTGCCAAGTTCGTCAAACTGACGCGGAATCGACTGCAGACATTTGAAAAGTAAACATTTAATTGAACAGAAAAAAATGCAAACAGGTTTCATTGATGATTAGAACAGCTGTTCAATATGCCTTCAAGAAATTGATGTGAAAATACAATCAGATCAAAAGAATTTTTTTTTTTTTCATTTTTAATTTAACAGAAATAAAAGCAGTTGGTAAACAACTATTTATTTATTTATATACTGTTGTTGTTGTTGTTGTTCTAATGCAGCTGGAACCTGGAGCCTGTGGTACAGAGCTTTGGGGGGGTAGTGTGACTCGCTTCCATTGCCTATCTTCAAGCTACACCAGCCCCCACGGTAATGCTCAATCAGTCACAGTGGTGCAGCCCTTGCTTATGGCATAAAGATTGACTGTCTATGTATTGCCAGCTGCATTAGAACATCAACAACTATAGCTTTGCTTTTATTTTCATTTTTAGATTGCTATGATGCGTTCCGTTCTTACATTCTATTCTAAATTCTATCGGCACGACCTAATCCATTTTTAACTTTTTGTTTCTTTATTTTTTCTCCTGTTGAATTGAGCCATAATGTAAGGTTCCAAGACAATCTTGTTGCAAAGGGACATCAACATCAGAAAAAGGGAAGTGAGGGGGCGGAAGATGCTTTCCACCCTTCTAATCCGAATAAAACGACCTTCATTCCCATCCCCATTATAGTTGCTTCTTTATAAATCGGTATGCATGTAACCACAACCCCTACTATTCGAAACTGCTTTCGATTTCATCTTCGGTCGCCATAATCCTCCGCCGCAATAACACAGTTGGCGCCAAATCTCTATCATCTGCTCATCGTTAGCGAAGTAGTTTTCGGCAGACGATTTTTGACGCTCGATTTCGAACGCGCGAAAATTACACAGCTTGTAGGGCTGGGAGGGGGTGTTATTTTCCCTAATCTCGTGAGCAATTTCTCTCGGGACACGCAGACGATAGGTAAGGGTGATCCTCGACAGGGGGTAATGACCGGTGAAAAGAAATAGATGAGATCAGAGCAGACGATGGTTTTTAGGAAATAAAAATTTAGTAACATACATGTCGTAGCGCCACAGACGATAAAGTATATACTTGTATATAGTTCAGCCGATAAAGTATATATTTGTATATAGTTCAGCCGATAAAGCATATATTTTCGAGGAATACAAGAGTGAAAAGAATTTTGTTGATTTGGAAATTTGGAAAAGCAAACAAAACAAATTTTATATTAAACTATTCCAGTCATTCCCGGTTGCAGAAAATATCTTAATAACATTTTATTTTGGCGGGTATTTGTGGGAAAAACAGGTAAGCAGGAACTTGGTTTGTCGCTCTACTGTCAGTTTGCCTAAATTTTGAGCTAATTGAATTAGACCGGGACCTACAGTTTAATGTGGATTACGGACCACTCACGAAACATCCATGCAATCGCCAGGATTAAAACCTGGAGCCTGTGCTACGCAAGGCTAGAGCGCTATCCACTTGGCCATCAGTCCGCTGGGGAAGCAGGAATTGAGAAATGTTTCACAGATAAGTGTTCAATACATTATAGAATTTACGGATTAAAATGTTGTAAGTCTTATAACGGTGCCATGGATGTTTGTAGTTGTTCGGAATCCACTTTAAGCCGTAGGTCCCGGTCTACTATGACCATAGAGCATCACGGAGCCCAATTATCGACTTCTCACCCACATCATTCCCAAACTGTTAAGGGACAACTGGTATGGTGTGGTAGTAGTTAGTCCTATAAAACATCGATTTTGTTACAATGATTGTTGTTGTTTGTTTAATTATACAATAATTCATTAGAAATTTAAGTACCGCCGAGATATGAATGAATTCAGGAAAAAAAGTTAAGCCTATCCATGAAAAAAATCCTATCGACTGTAACGTCTCGGCATATACCAGAAGCTTCGGAAGAAGCTACGGCTTCAAGAAGAGAGCCACTTTCAGGTGCATGGGAATTCACTTTAATTTTTGTTTACAAGCATTATATATATATATATATTACAAAATTGAAAAGTAAGTGCAAAGGTAAGTGTAAACAAGTGCAGTTCACTCCAAGTTCTGAAACTTTCAGTGTTCTTGAGTCTACAGCGATTATTATTGATCAGATATCGAAGTGATTATTCCCAGAATTTAAATTATTGATCAGATATCGTAGTGATTATTCACAGAAATTAGATAATTTGTCAGATATTGCAGTAATCGGCCAGAAATGGTGATGATCAACCATGAAAATTAGATTTGGATTGGCCAGAATGTGGACACTTACGATTTCATGGGGATATATAAACTTATAAAAGGGGGGCCTGATAGCTGAGTGGCTAGCGCTGTGGCGCTCGATCCCACAGGTATTCGGGTTCGAATCCCGATGTTCATGGATGTTTGTAGTGGTCCGGAATCCACTTTAAACGGTAGGTCGCGGTCTCATAGGATCGTAGAGCGTTGTGGGGATAGTGTGACTCGCGTGCGTATACGTGCCCCCCTGGGTAGTGCTAAATGAATCACAGCTACCCCATCTATAATGTATAATCCCTAATCCTATGGAATAAAGTATAATCCGTATTCCCAAATTATACGCACAGCATATAATCCAAACGATTCAGCTTAGAAAATGACTGTCATTACAAAAGTTCGCTGTTTTTCTAATATAATAAAGTGGATCTTTTTTTTAATATGAAATAGCATTTGATCCGAATTACTAATTAGTTTAAAAAGTGATAAAAAAAAGTGCTAAATTTTTTGATAAAAAAAATGCTACATGAGTAAGAGCGGTGCAGCCCTTGCTGATGGCATAAAAGATTAACTGTCTCTGTATTGCCAGCTGCATTAGAACAACTTACAACAATCGTTGAATCGATTGCTTTTATATATTCTCATGGGGATGCAGGGATGTTATAGCGGCACCATTTATTTCAAGAGTTAGAGTTATTAGTTGTTAAGAGGATTTTTTGCGTGTTGCTTTGCAGGCAGTTGGAGGAGGACCTGAACTGCGTGGTGCTGCAGGTGACCCGCTGCCCTACCCCAACCGCAACGGAGACCTCATCAACAGGGTGTGGAACTACATGCAGGACAACTGCGACGCCTTCGGAGGTGAGCAGCATTACAAGTCTTGTTACTTACTCATGTATGGTGTCATATAGAGAGTTGATGCATCTTCTCTTCCGCAGGCTGGTGGAGCTACGACTGCTTCCACCTGGAGGACACGAAGAAGTGTGAGAAGATCTTCGCCCTCAGAGACGCCAAGACCTCCAAGGCCTCCTGCAGGTGAGTGCAATGGGCGTACTGATTACATACATACATGTGGTTGTGATTTGGAACGGTTGTGTGTTTAAGAACCACGAAAACCTCCACATCTTACAAAAATCTGCACCATTGAAGTTGCTTAAATTTATAAGAGTAAAAATATTAAAGAACATACTACTGTGTCCAAAAAGTACGACCCATTTTCAATTTAAAATTCCCCAGGGCTTATGGAATTTCATTTTTTTTCTTTTTTTTAGGCTGCTGGCACTGTCCTTGCCATCTGTGGGAAATTTGACGTCAAAATGTTCATTAGTGCTTGAGTTACGCTCGGCTTTGTGAGACGCCAAAATCGATTCCGGTAATTTTTGAAATGTCTGAATTGATTGAGCAGAGAAAACTTGCATTCAATTTTGTGTGCGGAAACGTATAGAATGTTGAAAAAGGCATTCGGGGAGCATTCCTGTACAGGAAAGAGATGTTTCGAAGTGATATAAGCAGGTAAAAAAGGCAGAGAACGCGTTGAACACTAAGAGCCCTCTGGTCGACCACCAACCACAACCGACGAAGCTCACGTCCAAAAATGTAAAGATTGGGCTCTTGCAAACCGTCGATTTACAATGAGAGAACTTGCTGATGATGTTGGAATTTAAAAATTCCATTTTAAAAGATGTTTTGGGCCTCAAAAGCGTCAAATCTTGATTGGTACCGAAAACACTAAATACGCCAGCTCACACTGCATTGATTCTTTGTGACCTTTTCGCCGAAAATGAAACCGATATCGTTCCACAACCACCGTATTCACCTGATTTAGCATCGTGTTACTTCTGGCTATTCTCTAAACTCAAAAGACCACTCCGTTTTGAGTCTATTGAAGAGACATTTCGAAAATCGCCGGAATCAGTTTGAGCGTCTCACAAAGCCAGGCGTAACTCAAACACTCATGAATATTTTGACGTCATATTTCACACAGATTTCAAGGACAGTGCGAGCAACCTGAAAAAGACAAAAAAATTGAAATTCCATAAGCCCCGGAAATTTAAATTCAAAATGGGTCTTACTTTTTTGGACACGGTAGTAAAAGAATTTAACATCTGCTTGTGAACAATTAAAGCAGGAGATCGAAAATCAAAAGTTATCTACAATTAGCTGTTCGTTCCACGATGCTCAAAAAATAATATTTAAAATTTAAAAATTTATAAAGAAAATAAAAATAAGAAAAGATACATTAAAAAATACAAAAATATGAACCTGTTACAAAGCTTGCAATCAGCGGTTACATAGGGTCCAAAACGACAACAAACACACCAGCTCAAAGTACAAATTAGATTAGGTTTACGGGTACACCTACAGATGGCGCCATCATAACGGTTACAGTTCCAAAAAAGACACCTTATGTTGGGAAAAAAAGGCATTTTTTATTCTTTACTTTACATTTTAAACAATAATAAAAATGAATATTGAAATTAAAAACTATAAAAAATTGAATTGATAAAACTATTGAAAAGATAAAACTATTGAATTAAAATTTAACGATAATTAAAAAAATGTAAACAAAAATATATTAAAAAAACTATTGACAAAATAAAAGTTAAAAGTGTGACAGCCAGTATGTCATCTAAGGTTGCACCTGCAAGTGAATCGCGTAAAAGAATTAAATTACAGCCATTCATATAATAATCCCATGTTCATTCATTCATGCATGTGTTAATACCATTTACAACAGACTTAAGAGAAAATCATCGGTGATCCATCCATGGTGAAGAAGACACTTCAATTAAAAAATTCCAATAAGCAGACAAAACAGACAGCAGATAAAATACGACATTTCATATTTCGAATCAGTGCGTTAGTTCATCCAACAGTATCAGAGCGCGAAGGGGCACTGGAAATAGAGAAGATGTTCAACATTTTACTTTTTTATTGCTTTATTGAGATAACTTATTTCAAAACACGCAAAGGAATGCGGCAAGTCTTTTTTAATTATTTGAATATTTATGCACTTTTCACTTGTTTACTGTCTTTGAGACATATATTTATCTAAACGAAAGTTAAAAGACGGAGAAAACAAATGTCCAACCCTAAAATGTCCTGACGGAAAAAAATTCCAACGCTAAGAAAGGCTTGTGTTGGATAAACGAAATTTGGTAGGCGTGTTTATACATCTGAAAGATGACATCGATTCAATTTTCGCACTTTTCGCATAAGTGTAGCGCCACTCGGAACATGCAAATCAGATTTGCTTTAAATGCGTGCTGTAAAGTTCGCGAGCTTTTTGAGCTTTGAAATTTGACATATTGAGTTGATGTTAGTGTAAATAGATTGTCTTTAAGAAGACGAAGAAGCCATTATCAACACCGATTGTTCACCGATTTTGAACGAGGGCGTATATTACGGCTACGAGAAAGTGGATTTTTTTTCCCGCGATATTGCAGAAAGATTTGGCCGGAATCTGTCCACTGTGCATTGTTGGGAGCAGTGGTCAAGGTATGGTACTGCCTCAAGAAGACCGGGTTCCTGTCTGCCATGTAGCGCAACTGTGAGGGAAGACCGCTGTATTCAGCGTACAACTGTGGCGCCTCTTACTGCATCTGCGGCAAAAATTCGAGCTGCAGTTGGTACCACAGTGACACAACGGGCTGTTAGAAATCGGTTATTTCAAGGACAGCTCCGAGCCAGGCGTCCTGTAGCGTGAATTCCACTGACTCCAAGCCATTGCCGTTTGCGATACCAGTGGTGTCGTGACATTGGAGGACGGAGTGGAGATCTGTTGTGTTTTCGGATGAAAAAAAGTGCCTTGGTGCCAGTGATGGCCGTGTGTTGGTCAGAAGGAGGCCAGGGGAATGCTTGCAACCAGACTGTTTGCGGCCTAGACACACTGGACCTACACCTGCAGTCATGGTCTGGGGAGCAATTTCCTATGACAGCAGGAGCACTCTCAGGGTTATCCCAAGCGCACTGCAAATTTGTACGTCAGTCTGATAACTAAACCTGTAGTGCTGTCATTCATGAACAGCATTCAAGGGGGAGTTTTCCAACAGCATAACGCTCGCCCTTAAACCGCTGTAGTAACGCAACGTGTTCTACAGAGTGTCAACATGTTACCTCGGCCTACGAGATCACCAGATCTGTCTCCAATTGAGCACGTACGGGATATCATTGGACGACAACTCCAGTATCATCCACTGCCAGCACTGACCGTTCCCAGAAAAGTACAACAAACATGGAATTCCATACCACAAAATGACATTCATCACCTTTATGACACAATACATGCACTATTGTAGGCTTGCATTCAAAATTCTGGAGGTTACACCGGCTATTAATGTAACAGCATTTTACATTGGAAATGCATTTTCTTGGATCTTAAATTAACCTGTGATCTTTACAATTTAATCCATTAAACATGTTAACTAGACAAATGCATTGTTCGAATTTCATTACTCTGCAATAATTTTTTCTTGGAGTTGGGATTTCTTTTTCCGCCAATGTAGATAAAAATTTGACACTTATTTATTGACTGAACACAGCAATTCTTTTTCTTTTAAAAAACGAAAAAAATAACTAAATAAGGAAATGATTTTCAATTCTTAACAAAAAGCATCAAAAACACTAATTTTATATGTGAAATCTTTGATGTTACACTAACTAATTACTTCACTTCACTTCTCTTCGCAGGGAATTCGATCGTTTTCGCCACTGCATCAGTGACGTGGTGCAGAAGCGGTGCCAGCCCGATGACGTCAGCTCTATGGGCAACTACCTGCTGGACAGCGCGGGGACATGGTGTGGACCTGCCCCCGCACACCGGACCCTCCAGGTCCCCCATTGTGGACGCGGGATTCGTGGGGGTGGACAGGAAGGACCCGGTGGTGGGGGTGGGATCCCAGCACCACCCTCAACCCCTCTCCGTCGCCCCACCGCTGCGGGCCCCCAAGTCCGGGCCGCCCGGCGGAATAGCGGTCGAGGAGTCCTACCAGAACAGAGTGTACAGCTCCGCCCTCACGGGAGATTCGCCCTTTGTCACGGGTAATAGTTAACAGTCTTCTAAAAAATATTGAATTCTTTAAGTAAAAACATGGAATGAAATGATCTTTGATATTTTTATTTCCAATGGCTGAAAAGGCCAACAGCTACAATAAGTAAAAATAAAAAAAAAAAAAAAAGAACATAAGGAACATGAAAACAACAACGAGAATCACATAGTGACATGTTTAGCCCATAGGGCGCTAGCCTCCCCAGTAACGACCCTACACAGTAGAGGAAACAAGTGCAGGCAGATTCAGGGAAGGTGAGATGAATCCATGTCCTCTCCAAGACTGCAGAGCATGCATTTTGGGCTTGCAAACTGAAAGATAATGAGTTATTATCATTGTGTTCACTATTATATATGTAAATATAACTAATATAATAATAATGATACTAAACGCATAACTGCGCGTATCTAGGGATTGTCTGAGATCACTTAAAATGAAACATAGAACCTGTTATATAAGATGTTCCAAGATGCGCGCACATCGTGAGTTCGCAGACTATAATTTAATTATTCTGCGAACTCATTACTGTAAGCTCATCCCTGTAAACTCATCCATAAAGCAGGCACTATCTGTCCTCTATTTGCAAGACTATTTTTTTTTAAAATCAAAGTTAATTCTTTTCTCATCCTATGCTACGGAAGCGAGTAACACTATCAAGGAATAGTAACTGAGGTCACTTACAGCGAAACATAGAACCTGTTATATTAGATGTTCCAAGATGCGAGCGCAAACTGAGTTCGCAGACTATAATTGTATTCGACGAATTCATAGCTGTAAAGTCATCCATAAAACAGGCAATATTTGTCATATATATTCGCAAGACTTTTATTTTAAAGTTCATTTTGTCTCATCCTTTCGACAGTTCATTTTTGAATAGAGGGATGCACACACGTAATGTATTTTTTTGAATACAGGTTAATGATTTTATAATCACACGATTATAAAATCATTAATCTGTATTCAAAATGATAGAACTTCATTTTTTGAAATTTATTGTTTTCTTCCCGCAGGGTGCAACGCGCGGGCGAACGAGGAGATGAGGGGTTGCCTGGACAGGCACCAGTACGAGAGGGACCAGGCGCTGGGGGCGAGAGACGACGAGGATCGTCTGCGGAAGGAGTGCTGGTGAGTAGCGTCTGCTTCAATAAGAGCTAAGAACCCTGGCTTAATCCGTTAGACGCAATATCCATCAAACTTTGTGAATGGTAAAAAAGAAAAGAACGCAGCTTTTATTTAACACAAAAACCTGCAACCATGAAAATGACTGACAGGTTGATGATACCTTTACCCATTCAGAAAATGTAGTAGGACTTGGGTAGTTGGTAGTAGGTCCCTGTAGGATCGAAGCTTTTTGAGTACATTTTTAAAACATCTTTCAGTGGATCATCAGATCCACATACAGTGGATTCCCTCCCATGTCGGAATGAAATGGCAGATGCATTGGCCAAAGCGGGTGCTAGTGAGGTATTGGTTCCACTTGAACCCCTTACCTACACAGAGATTTACTCCCAAGCTATGTAAAATGGAAAAACTATTTGGTCTACTCCCCCAGTGCACCAGTGGTATCGGGGGCATTTATCTGGTGGTACTTTGGCACTTAATTGTGACAGGCAGGGACAAACTGCAATTACCCGTTCGCTCAGTGAACACCTCAGAACTATGACTTTCGGATGGTTTGAAAGCTTTCGACACTTGCACCGAGTGCTCCGCTGAGCAAGCTTCACCATCTCACATCTTGGCGTGCCTGGGGCTCAGTTGTCAGGATCTTCTTGACAGTCCGTTGATGGTCTTGGATTTTCTTCGGGTATTTGGATTCATGGACCTAGTCAAAGTCCTTCATGGACTTGGGAGATAGGCGAAGAAGAAGAAGAAGTATCGAAGCAGGGAAGTAATTCAAGAATAGATTTAATGGACTGGCATTTTAGTGTCGTATTGATGAAAGAGGGATAAACTCCAACTAGGCAACCTTCAAATACCAGATAGCTTAGAATGACTAAACATTGTCTGACAATAATTCTAACCTAAGATTAGATACTTTGAAACTATCTCATATGTTGTCTCATGGATTAACAGCTCCGATAATGTAAAATCCTATCTGGGCCGGCGGGAGCTGGCGGGAGAGAGAGAGAGAAATGTACCACCCGCTCACCCCACATTCATCTTAGACAAATCTCTCTAGAAGCTGTATCTAGGAGGTAGGTTTCATGCCCTACAGCCAACTTCTGAAATATTAAGCGAGACTTTTCAGCCTATAAATTATTCTAAGACCATACATCGTAGATAAAACAGTTTGATGAACTGTGTCTTTTACCCATTTCACCACATCACGACTGTTAAATTCACTAGTGATGGCATTAGATCATTTATCTCCACATATTCATAAAGTATCTGTCTATCACGGCTTTTGAACCAAGGCTTGCCTTAGGGTTCATTTATTTGCAACCGTCGTTAAAAACAACTACCATATACTATTCGGGCAATAAATAATGGTTGAAGTAATATGTTCGTTTGATTAGAAAGGTAATTCAAATCAAAAACCTCAACCAGGAAAATGATTGACAGGCTGACGATTTCTTTACCCATTCGGTAAAACCTCCCTCTAGAACAATTGAAGAAGGGAAGTAGTCCACAAATGGATTTATTGGACTCGCATTTTAGTGTCGTATTGATAAAAGAGTGATTAACTACAGCTAGGCAACCTTCAAATGCCAGACAAGGCTTAGACATTCTACGCTGTCTAACACTCTAATCTAAGATTAGATAAACTATCTCATATGTTGTCTCGTGGATTAACAGCTCAAAGTGCATAGTAAAAAAAAAAAGGGGGTGGGGGAATCTAAGTGGAAGACAGCGCTCGATAATACAAACATTCTGTCTGCGTACGCATGAGCTCACTGGTGGGAGAAAAGAAATGTAACACCAGGAGTGTGCATTTGGTTTTCGAATGAAAGAGGCCTGTTTTTTTTACAGACCACTAGTGCTATGTGTTTTATTCTAAGACCATACATCATAGATAAAACAGTTTGATGAACTGTGTGTTTTACCCATTTCACCACATCACGACTGTTCAATTCACTAGTAATGGCATTAGATCATTTATCCCCACATATTAAAAAAAGTATCTGTCATCCACGACTTTTGACCAAGGATTGCTTTAGGGTTAATTTATTTGAAACCGTACTGCCAGATACTACTCAGGCAATAAATAATGGCTGAAATGATCTATTCATTTAATTAGAAAGGCAATTTAAATCAAAAACTTCAACCAGGAAAATGACTGACAGGTTGGCGATACCTTTACCCATTCTGTAAAATCCCCCTCTAGAACATTTGAAGAAAGGAAGTAATCCACTAAGGGGTTTAGTAGACTCCCGTTTTAGTGTCGAGTTGATAAAAGAGTACAACTATTCAACCTTCAAATGCCAGACAATGTTTAGACATGTTAAGCTGTCTAACTCTAACACAGGGATGGGCCAACACCGGCCTGCAGGGAAATTCTATCCAGCCCGCGGAGAGAATTTTAATTTGCCGGTACGAGGGAAATTAAAAGAAATATATATTTATATATTATATATCCATCTCTTTTCTACTTTGATTAAATATTATTATTTTTTTTTTCTTCCTTTTTTCTCAAAGGATCTTTTTTTACTTTCTCTATTTTTGTTCTACAAAACATAAATCGACGGAAATATCAATTAAAATCGGACAAAAAGTTATAATTATATGCAACATAATTGTAATACATTAAACTTATCTTTAACAAATTACTATTAATGCTAAGTTTAATTAATTTTTTATCTCTTAATTATATTTCCAATTATTATTATTCAATTCCTTCTATTAGCTCACACTCTTCTTATATATCTTGTTCAAATTTTCATTTCTTCATAAAATACTTTTTAATCATCCACTCCAGTTCAAATACATTTTTGAACTTGCAGTGGATGACACTGGATGTGATTACGGTTTTTTCAAATATTAATTAATTAATTCAATTTAATTAGTTTTTAGATTTAAGTTGCATGCATTTACCCATAGAGGGCGCCAGATAAACTTAAAAAACTATTATTTATAAAGGACTTTCTGCAATAGAGTGAAAAAAAGTAGGAATTGACTTTAAAAAAAAATAAATTTTATATTATTTGCTGACACAATTTTCATTCCACTGTTTTCAGCGCCACCTGGAACTACCGCCGGTGTCTACAGAACGCAGTCCGGATCCACTGCTACGACACCCGCGAAATCGACATCCAATCAGCAATCGACGTCATCCCCGACAACCGGGGCTTCCTCTGCAGGAACCACTGGATCTACACTTGCTCGGGGGCGCCACGCCTCCTCAACGGAGTCTCCGCCCTCCTGCTGACGTCACTGGTCGTCATCATGACGTATCAAACTCTCGGCCCCAGATCGCTGTGACGCACACTGAACCATCTATCTCTGTACATATTTTCATTGTGTTGTATTTAAGTTATTTAGAAAATAGTTATGTGTTGGTTTTTTTATAAAGAGATTGTTTTGGGTGTATAAAGAATGTCTGTATATTGTTGATATTTTCTCACGATTTATAAAGAAAATAAAGAATGTCTGTTGATATTTATGTTTTGTCTTGATTCTGTGCAATAGAAAACATACAATATCTGATGTAATTATTCAAAGATCAATTTTACAGAGTGAAATTGATACTCTGTGCAACTAACACACTAACACTCTGCAGCTAACATTATGGAATAAAATGAAACCAAATTTGATATACAGACTGTGGAAGAAAGTTTTTTTTTTTTTTTTTTTTGTCGCTCTATGGTCATCTTGTACACACGAGGGCTAGTCCAGGACCTACAGCTTAAAGTGAATTCGAACCACTAGACACATCCATGGCGGCACCACCGGGACTAGAAGCTGATGCCTACAACACCCAAGGTCCGAGCGCTAGCTAATTAGCCATCAGGCCACTGAAGAAAGAAACTAGTTTTTGTCGCTCTATGGTCATCTTGTACACACGAGGGCTAAACAGTCCAGGACCTACAGTTTAACATGAATTCAGATCCACTCTCAAGCATTCAAGCCACTGGAAGGATTCAAACCTGAAGCTTGTGGTACCCAAGACTAGAGCGCTAGGCTATTGCCAATTAGGCCACGGAAGAAAGAGGAGATGAATTTAAAAAAAGAAATTAGTACCAAAAGTCGATAGATGTTGTCGCGTATGTATTTTGCACAGTTTAAGTAAGTGGATATCCCTTTTCCTCGCAATCCGGACATCATCTTATGTTACCTATGACTGCTGGGAAGTACCCGAAATCCATTGTTTAAGTTGATATAATAGTTAGTGTTGATATTGAGTTGATAAGAGAACATAATGCGAGCTACGAGGGTAAGGTGAAAAGTTCTCGGCCTAAAAAATGAGTATATATTTTTTTACATAATCTCCCTTGACTTCAACATACGTGGTCCAACGTTTCGCCGACGTCAGTATTCCTTCCCGGAAGTGAGAGTCTGGAAGGTTGTGAAAATATTCATCTACGGCCCACTCAATTTCTTCATTGGATGCGAAGCGCTTCCCAGAAACATGGAATTTCTTCACGTTTGGGAACAAATGAAAGTCCGAGGGTGCCAAATCAGGAGAATAGGGAGGGGGAATCGTACCCCATATTCCGAAGTTTTCATACCCTTGTGTACAGGTGCGTTGTTCTGGTGAAAGATGACTTTTTTCTCTTTCAATCCAGGCCTCTTTTCGCGAATTTTGGTATCTAGCTGGTCAAGATTTGGTTTGGTTTGGTTTGATTTGTCACATTTTGGTTTGATCTTGTGCACAGGAGGGCTAAACAGACCGGGACCAACAGTTTAAAGTGGATTCCGAACCACTACAAGCATCCACGGCACCGCCGGGACTCGAACCCGAAACCTGTGGTACCGAACGCCAGTAGTATTCGCCTGTAATTGTTTTGCCTTTTGTAAGGTAATCAATTAACAGGATCCTTTTCGCATCCCAAAACACCCTGCCCTGGACACACTGTCCCCCTCCCCCACCCCACACCATCCTGCTTACATCAAATATACAAGATTTATAGTCAACATTAGAGAACATTCGGAACGGAAGCAATATCTTGTAAGCAGGTGAGGTTAGCCCATTGAAAATGGTCCAGGCACCATAGCATTGATTAATTAAAGTAAAGTTATTTTCTGTAGGTTTAATTATGTGTCATAAAAATGCAAAAATGAATGGCTCGAACGTTATTGTCTGGCAACTGGATTAATTGAAAATCCCATGTTAAACCATTCTTTGCGTTTTGTGTGCATCTATAATATTTGATGAACACTTTATTTACATTTACTATTCTGCGTAGTATTTGGCAACTGGCGTACCGATTACGGAGTACCCATGGAGATAGACCCCTTAACCTCCTCGTCTTAATTCATAGATACAATTTACGATTATTTATTGGCTGCTTAAGGTTAGTATGTGATAAAAATAAAGTTTCTAACAATTAAAAAATTAAAAATAAATAAAAAAGCTGAAATTCAAATTAAAATAATTT
The DNA here is from genome assembly GCA_021605095.1 of Caerostris extrusa. Classification (NCBI taxonomy): domain Eukaryota; kingdom Metazoa; phylum Arthropoda; class Arachnida; order Araneae; family Araneidae; genus Caerostris; species Caerostris extrusa. The sequence goes on from BPLR01016862.1 coordinate 286,101, forward strand.
AAATTAAAAATTATGTACAATTATCTATTATAATCTATTTTCCCGAGAGTTTATTTTGATTTTTTGTTCTGGCAGCGTCAAAATCTGCAACTTTTGGTGTTGCAGACTTCCCCGATCCGTATAAGAAATTTGGTTTCCTTTATTCTAGCTGTTTAGACTTCAAAGCAAAAAAAAAAAAAAAAAAAAGTTATTTCATGAATCCCAATGTTTTTTAAATTTTTTCATAAACATGTGAGATAAATTGACATTTTAGGAGTCCGATGGCCGAGTGGCTAGAGCTCGTACCACAGGTTTCTGATTCGAATACCGGCGGTGCCATGGATTTTTGTAGGGGGGTCTAATAGGATCATATAGCTTTGTGGTGGAGGTATTGTTACTCCGCGTCCGTAGCCTATCTTCAAGCTATCCGTGCCCCCAGGGTAGTGCTCAATGAGTAAAACAGGTGCAGCCCGTGCTTATGGCATAAAGACTAACTGTCTTTGTATTAACAGCTGCATGAGATCAACAACATAAATCCACAATCATCAATAAAATCTTATTTACGCCCCAGTAATGATACAAAATTTCAGCCACTTTATTCTTAGACACACTAAGCCCAAAGCAGCGTCAATAAAATCACTCTATTTTGATTTTTTGATAAAAAAAAAATTTAATTAATCTTAAGTCGTCTGAGTTCCAAAGATTTCAAAACAGCGGTAATGGTTCGAATCCACTTTAAACCGTAGGTTCCGGTCTAGCATGATCGTTTCGGGGGTAGTGTGACTCCGCGTCCGTAACTTATATTGAAGCTACACGCACCCCAAGGGGCAGTGCTAAGTGGGTAGCGCTTGCCTTAAGGCATCAAAGACAACCATCTAAGTGTTTGCTAGCTGCATTAGAAAATAAAAACCTTTTTTTTTTTCCTACATCAAGCTGTAGCGATATCCGCTAAAAGATGTTTGAAGGCTTTACAGGCTTACATAAGCTAACAGTGGGTTCAACCACTGTTAGTGTGTTTTCACAGGACATTTGAAAAAGATAGTATTTGTTGAGTGAGGCCACATCAACGTTTTCTGCCTTGCCCAAATAAAACCAGTAGACCAAGAAACAAGCTACAAAGTGCTTTTTACTCTTGGATATTTGATATGGCAGACCAGGTAAATTATAAGGCAGCAAAGATTCTACGAAAGTTCTCATGGCCCTATAAGCTACAGGGTACTGCCCTTTTTCAGGTGATTATTATTTTTATTCACTTCTATTTCAAGTACTAGTTGTACTCAATACGTTCTAACCATAGTTCAACTGTGTTTGTTGTTTCTTATCCCACTTGGTAGACATCTAGGCCAAGCCCACGAGCCCATATGTACTCCCGCTTGAAGGGAAAGGGGGCAGCTTCTGTTGTGATGGAGCACTCGTAGGTAGAAGTCTGACTTTGGTTCCGTGACGCTCTACGATCCTATTAGGACCGGGACATACGTCTTAAAGTGGATTCCGAACCACTACAAAATCCATGGTACCGCCGGGACACGAACCCGAAACCTGTGGTAACGAACGCTAGACACTCGGCCATTCAGGCCCTCGTTCAACTGTAGTTTTATCTATTTCTTTCGTTTTCATATTTACTCTTCTGGCCTGAATGACCGACTGGCTAGTGCTCTGACGCTAGGTAGCACAGGTTTCGAGTTCGAATTGCGGTGGTGCCATGGATGTTGGTTAGTGGTTCGGGATCTTAGAGAATTGCGGGGGTAGTGTTACTCCGCGTCCGTAGCTTCTCTTCAATCTACGCGCACCTCCTGGGTAGTACTGAGTGAGTAACATCGGTGCAGCGCTTGCCTTATGGCATCCAAGACAACTGTCTAAGTGTTTTCCAGCTGCATTAGGAAAAATAATTGATCTATTCTTTATTTATTCTTTTATTCATTTATTATTTATTTTTTTTTTTTTTGGCTACTAGAAAGCACGAGCAACGCTTCTTGTATTTTAAAAGAAATTTTACAGCAGTCATAGGCAATGATTTCAAGAATTTCGAGTTTTAGAATCGTTCCTTTACAAAAATTTCATTTTCGCTTTTGTCAAAATCTTTATGGTGTATTATGTAAATTTGAACGAGATAGATATAGGGAGAGTGCGAGCTAATAGTAGGAATTGAAAAAAAAAAAAAAAAAAAAGAAAGGTTTTCATTTCAAGTGGAAATTTTTCTTTTACATCTGGCGTCCTCTATTGGTAGATACATGCAACTTAAATCTATAAAAAACTAAAAATGAATGAATTAAATTAAATGAATGAATGAATATTTGGAATAAACTGTATTAGCATCCAGTGTTCATCCACTACAAGTTCAAAAAATGTATTTGAACTGGAGTGGATGAATAAAACATATTTGAGTATGAATAAACGTGAACAAGATATATAGAGGAAGGGTGTGAGCTAGTAGAAGGAATGGAAAATGAACTTTGATTTTAAAATAATACTGTGGCGAATATAGGACAGATATTGCCAGTTTTATGGATGATTTTACAGCTATGAATTCTCAGAAGAATTCAATTATAGTCTGCGAACTCATGTTGCGTGTATATCTTGGAACATCTGATATAACAGGTTCTATGTTTCGCTGTAAGTGACCTCAGTGACCATCCCTAGATAGTGTTACTCGCTTCCGTAGCATATCTTCAAGCTACGCGCACTCCCTGGATAGTGTTAAGTGAATAACGTCGGTAAAGCCCTTGCTTATGGCATAAAAAAAGATAAGCTGGCAAATACTTAGACAAAGTTTTTGCCAGCTGCATTAGAAAAAAATACAACGAATGGATTAAAAGATCTGTCACTTTTAGATTTACAGACTCATATTATTATTTATAGATTTTATCTTCGGCGTGAATTGCAAAAATTGGATTGGTTTGGTTTGTCGCTCTACGGTCATCTTGTGCACAGGAGGGCTAAACAGACCGGGACCTACAGTTTAAAGAGGATGCCGAACCACTACAAACATCCATAGCACCGCCGGGACTCGAACCCGAAACCGCAAAAAATTGGAATATTTATCACAGTCAAAATAAGGAAATTAAAAAAAAAAAAAAATGAAATTAGTATCACAACAAAATTTAAGAAAACACAGGGAATAAAACGCATTAGTTACAAAGATGATTTGATTTGTCTTATTCCATTTAGAATATTATGTTTTTAATAAAAAAGGGAAATTCCTAACTTTAGAAATTTGTTTTACAAGAACTATTTCACCAAAAAATTATAGGATGCTTGTTAGGGGTTCGGAAACCACGTTATACTGTAGGTCCCGGTCTAATGAGCCAAAAGTGTGCACAATATGGCCGTACAGCGACAAACCAAACCAAAAGATTATAATAAACATAATGATGACAAATTTTTTTTTTTTTTTTGTAAAAATTATTTGTTTTATATTATTTTATTTAATCGCAAGCAATAACGCGCATTCAGAATAGTATCCAAGCAACAGCATGACTCCAAATAAATATACGAATAAATATTATACATATTAGATTCACGCATTTAGATTAATATGCGAGCAATAGTGCATATTTAGTATAATACGCTAGAAATAATACGCATATATAGTACGTTAGCATTAATACGCATATATAGTACGCAAGCAATAATACTCATTTAAAATAGTACGGAAGCAATAATACATATTTAAAATAGTACGCAAGTAATACAGTAAAAAGTCATGCATTTAGAATAGTACACAAGCAATAATATGAGTCGATAATATAGATATACAAATAAATATTATACAAATTAAATAATAAATGTGTAATATTTAATTACACATTTATTCTATTTATTTATTTAAAATTATTACTAAAAGCGTAAATCTAATTACTTGCTATAAATATACGCATTCTGTAGTATGTAGTACATATACTTCTATAATATATACGTATATAATAAAATGAATACTATTATATAGTACGCAAGCAATAATAAGAGTGCCAAACAATAATACGCATTTGGAATAGTACAAAATCAATACAAGTGCAAACAATACAGCATTTAGAATAGTACGCAAGCAATAATACGAGTTTCAAATAATAATCCCTCAAGCAAATATATTAATTAATATTTTAAATTTTTAATGAAAAAAAGAAAATTTTTTATTTAAAATGCTCCATGCGATTGAATTTTTAGAAAAACTGCACACTATTTAAAGTGCATAATGTTGTTTCATGATATAATACATTCTGATTCTAAAATATATACAGTGAGCCACAAAATTGAGTATACACCACTAAAACTTTTAGACTTCTTCCAATTTCAAAATTGATTATTATATTGATTTAAATAGATAAATTTTTTTTATCCTAGATACATTAACCTCTGCTTTACCATCCTATAATAACACAATTCTATAGTTAACTTATTTATTACGAAAAAGTTAAGCGATTCGAAGAAAAGATAGAAAACCATGCCAGAAAATTGAGTATACACTTCTTATATGTGTAAATTATGCCATCACTTTTTTTAGTTTCAAATTTTCTTTAAAGAGTTTCAGGAGTAGCTGCTGCTTATAACACGTGCTATTGCACTTCAACGCTTTTAAATAGTATTTTTCTCATTAAAAATCGTAAAATGAGCTCTCGTAGAGAAACTACTGAATCTGAGCGTTTATTGGTTGTAAAATGGTCGAAAGAGGGCAAATCTCTTCGAGAAATCGCTTCGTTGATTGGTGTAACTCATGGTTGTGTACAAAAATACTACAGAAGTATAAAAAGACTGGATCTGTGGTCAATATTCCTGGAAGAGGACGTAAAGAAATACTGAGTACTACAGCGAAGAGGAAGATCATTCACTCAGTAAAGAAAGATCCAAGGGTGAGTGCCTCTAAACTAGCTTTATCGATGTTCTCTACAATCGGGAAAAAGGTCTAAGTTGAAACAATTCGACGTACCCTTCACCAATATGGGTTTCATGGCCGTACACCAATACGAAAGCCACTCATCAAGTATGTGAATAGACAAAAGAGAGTAATTTTCGCCAAAGAACATCGTTTAAAGCCTATTTCTTTCTGGAACACTGTAGTATTTTCTGATGAAAGTAAGTTTAATCTTTACGGAAGCGATTGACGATTTAAAATATGGAGAGAAGCTGGGAAAGCACTGGCACCTAAAAACACCATTAAGACAGTCAAGTTCGGAGGTAGATCTGTCCTCGTTTGGGGTTGTATGTCGGCTGGAGGAGTCGGAGAGCTTGCTTTTATTGATGGTATTATGGAAAAACATGCATATTTGGGGATTTTAAATGATAACTTGAAAAAAAGTGCCAGTAAGTTGGGCCTTGGGTCAAGCTTCATATTCCAGCAGGACAACGACCCCAAGCATACAGCAAAGATTGTGCAGTTGTACTTGCTGTACCATTGCAAGAAGCAATTACACACTCCAGCCCAGTCTCCAGACCTAAACGTCATCGAAAATTTGTGGTCGCAATTAGAGAAAGCTGTACATGAGCATGAAATCACAAGCAAGGAAGTTCTCAAGAAGGTTCTGAGAGAAGAATGGGCTAAAATTTCTGTTGAAACCACTAAAACACTAGTAGAATCTATGTCCAGAAGATTACAAGCTGTAATTCAAGCAAAAGGTTATGCAACAAAATATTAATTTGTACGTTAAAAGGAAATTAATAAAGGTGTTATGCAGATCTTTTTTATTTTTTTTCGTAAAAAATAAATTAACAATTTTATAAGTATAGCACGGTAAAACATAGACTTATATAAGGTAAAAAAATTCAATCATCTTAAAGCAAAAATTTGTAATTGCAAAAAATCTCTAAGTTTCTAAGGTGTATACTCAATTTTGTGGCCCACTGTAACTCAAAAATAGGTAATACAATTCGAAAGGTGAAATTTTCTTGAATATTCAGTCTAAATTCATAAAAAATATTTTTTTGATTAGCATTCAATTTCATGAACAAACGGAGATACTTTTTATTCCGAGAGGTGTTTTTAAGGGAAAAAATTGAATACAAAAAAATTTAAATTTCGATATTTCATCAGTTGATATTAATTTATATTTTTGTAAATAATTTCAAATTTTTATTTTTATTTTTATTTTTTAAATATTAAAAGAAATTTTTCACCACTTCTTTAAAAATAATTCGAAAAAAACCTGTCGTAAATTTGTTCGGAGATTCAATCCAAAGAACCCTACGAAAGTCTTTTAAAAATTAAATCACCTTCAGTGGCGCAACTGCTCTTTGGTGGACCAAGGCCGTCTGCCTACTGGAAGATTTATAGAAAAGAGATGTTATCTTTTCACGAGGTAGGGTTGTCATCCCTACGCCCAACGCTCTACGATCATGTTAGTCCGCGACCTTCGGTTTAAAGTGGATTCCGAACCACTACAAACATCCTTGGCATTGCCGGGACTCGAACCCAAAATCTCTGACCCAGCGCAAGAGCGCTAGTCAATAAATTAATATGCAATAATAAAATTCATCGAAACATTGTTTTTTTACTTATTATATAAAAAAATATGTGTCGAAAGTAAAAACAATAACATAATATTTATATATGAGTAATAAATATAATAAAAAATATAAATAAATAAAATAAAATACATGACACTACCGGGGATCGAACCCAAAACTTGTGTCACCGAGGACCAGTCACTCGGCCATCAGACCCTTAAAAATTAAACCAATATTTTATGAGCATGAAATAAAATGCTCCATATTTGTCATGAAACTCAGATATTTTTTTTATTTTTTTTTTTACAGAATTTGTTTAAAATTTGTAGGGACATCGACACCCAAATAGAACAACACAAGTTAAAATTATTCTTGATTTTTGCTTGCGTAACAAAAACTACATTCTATACCGAAAACGAAGAAAATTTATTCATTCAATTTCTCGTGATTCTCCGTAAGTTTTCCAAAAACTGTGACGACGAAATAGCTATTTCAGTGCTGCCATCTACTGGTGACAGGATAAATTGTTCTAATGCAGCTGGCAATACAGAGACAATTAATCTTTATGCCATTGGTAAGTGCTGCGCCGACGTTACTCACTTAGCACTACCCAGGACACATGTGTAGCTTGAAGATAAGCTACGGACACGGAGCAACACTACCCCCGCAACGCTATACGATCCTGTTAGACAGGTAACTAGGGTTTAAAGTGGATTTCGAACCCCTCCAAATATCCATGGCACCGTCGGGACTTCAACACAAAACTGAGTGACAGAGCACTATCTAATCGACCTTTCAGGCCTCTGACAGAATAAATTAATACTTCTAATAATATATTAGTTCTGAAAATTACGGGGGGGAGGAATAATAAAATACAGTTTTTAGCAGTTAAATTTTCAGTTTCAAGGAGAACAGTAAGAAACGAATAATTTTCTTAAAGATAAAACATTAATATTTATCACTTACACCTTGAAATTTTTCCGGCCCGTGAGATGTATCATTCTTTTACAAAATATATTTATTTTCAGATGATCGAAGGAGTGAAAAACAATGTATTCAAAAAATACATTGTGTGTGCATCCCTCTATACAAAAATGAACTGTCGAAAGGATGAGAAAAAATGAAATTTGGTTTTAAAGTAATATTCTTGCGAATATATTGCCTATTTTATGGATGAGTCTACAGGGATGAGTTCGCAGGATAATTAAATTTAGTCTGCGAACTCATGATGCGCGCGCATCGATTTGCAAAAGCTCAGTGAAAGAGCGGAGAAACACATATCGCACTCGTCAAATAAATATTTTATTTATTTCGTTTATATTTATCTATTTTTAAATTTCATTTTGAGTGTTATATATTTCTTTGCAATATGCTTACAGCATCATTATTATTATATTATCCATGTTCACATGTAAGAATAATAGTAAACACAACAATAATAACTCCTTTCGTTTTTCACACCACAAAAATGTCTACAGTGGGTCTAAATTTAACAGGGGCGATATATAATTTTATAGGTGAATCGCGGAGGGAGGATGTATTTTCAAAGTGGCCTACGAGACCATTTGGGGTGGCCACCCCTGTTCTAAAGTGCGGGAGAAAAAAAAAAATCAAATACAGTTTCTAACAGTAAAACTTTCAGTATCCAGGAGATAGTACCACGGGTTTCGGGTTCGAATCCCGGCGATGTCATGGATGTTTGGGAGTGGTTCGGAATCCACTTTAAGCCGTAGGTCCCTGTCTCATAGGACCGTAGAGTGCCACAGAGCCTATTCAGACTTCTCCCCTACATCATTCTCGAACTGTAAAGAGGCAACTCAGCTCTAGCCACAGTGATGTGGTGTAGTAGTAGTAGTAGTATACAGAACACAATAAATAGAAAGCAAATAATAGTACTTTTCATAAAAATCACTATAATTTGTTTCTTAAAAGTTAGAATGAAACTATTCAATTGTAGTAAATTTTATTGTACATAGATGGCAGCACCATTCATGATTGCAGGTAATTCAAATTTTAATAAAGTGGAATTCATTTCCCTTGTCATACATATATTATCTGGGCATGTAGTTCCACGTTCGTTGGGTAAAACGTGTGTTGTTTTTAAATATTTAAAAATCAAAACTTCTTTATTATGAGTTTATTAATTACTTTTTTTTTTTTCTTTCTTTAGTTTCTAATGAGGAATTAAAGGGAATAACACCAATGGTAACTATCAAATCGTAATAGTTTTCCCTGAATAATTACTAGTTGAATACGTGCAATGAATATGAAATGATATTTATTGGTATATTAAAATTCATCTACATTTTTATTATGTAAGCATTGACGGATATAAATCAGAGTATCATAGAAAAGCATGGTTGTCTCGCATTTTAATGTATGACAGAAAGCTTCAACACAATATTCAGAATGTTGCAAAATATAATAATGTCTATTTATTTTTCAAAAAGTAACTCCCCCTCGAATCCTGTACATTATCCCTTTGAGCCTCATAAAGGTTTTTCTAGATATAAGTCCCGTTAATGCATGTTATCTTTGTAATTTGTTAGAATCGTTATACAATATTTAATTAAAAATATAGACGTATTTTATTTTATGTATCAATACCTTTTTAATGGGTTGAGTGCAAATGATTTCTTAGTAAAGAGCACATTTTTAATGAAGATCATTTATGATAATGACGATAACTTCTGATAAGGAAGACAATTAACCAATTTTTAATAATTAAAATAATTAACTACAGTGACAGTTGTTTTTTTGATTAATAAACGGTCAATTCTGATCTTTTTTTTTTTTTTATCTAAACCGAGTACCTGAAAATGTTTACTACGTTTAGTATAGGTGTTCTAGTACAGGTGTTTTGTTCTAATGAGAAAACCTGACTGCAGAAAATCAGTGTCATAGATAATGACACATCATGATATTAACGATGGTCTGTTCTACCTTCACAGGTCGAAACAACTACAGATTGAATATGGACTGTACCATGAGTTGTTCCATCGTGATGATAGATCACGTGTTGATAAATGTCTACACCAATGGCAAGCGAGGGAAGCTGACACTCCCTTTTGACAGATTGTCTTAAAAAAGACATTTTTGGTGAAGAAGGGAAGAAGAAAAAGAGAGTTCCTGCTACGAATCGACCAGAAGTGGTGTTTTTCACTGAAATTATTGAATAGGCAGAGATTCCACATGTTTATAAAGTGTAACCCTTCTGATTTCGCGTACCACGCCGCGTGATAATTAAGGTGAATTGGATTCATCCTAGACTCGAGAACTCTGAAATCTCCGACCCTACAAGGAACTCCACTTGTGAATCAATTTTATATTCTTAATTTTCATTTTTTTGTAAATAATAAAATAACCCAGAATTATGTATATATGTGTGTGCGTGTTTGTGTATGTGTGTTGCGGGGTAACTAAATAAACCAAGGGATGAAAGCACGATTTCCTCATTGCCTCTACTGAAATTCTTCAAGATTCAAGAATATTCACCAGTATTTAAACCAAATATATATCTAATAAAATTCTTTAAATTCATAAAAACCTTCCGTTACGTGGTCTATTATATCTACTGTGAATCCAACTGGGTCCTACTATCTATGGGTTCCAACTGATTAAAAATTCTCTGCAGTTGAGGCACAGCATCGCGAAGATGAGATAAAAATCTGCATTTAAAATATTTTAGTAAATAAAAAATTTTAGAAGTTATATATTATTGACCAGGGAATCCCAAACCCAAATGATGTTGCGGGCCACTTTGGAAAGGAATCCTAACTCCCGCATGCCGCTTATAAAGTTATATATCCCCCTATTAAATTGAGACTCACTACAGATATTTTTTTTTTTGAGTGAAGAATTGAAACATACTAATGAGTTATTATTTTTGTGTTTAATGTTGTTATTACAGGTGAACATTTTTTTCTCTAATACACCTGGCAAATACTTAGACAGTAGTAGTATTTTGGTATCGTATAGTATAGTATATTGTATGCCATAAACAAGGCCTGCATAGACGTTACTCATTTAGAGCTACCCAGGGGCTGCGTGTAGCTTGAAGATAAGCCACATGTGCAGAGTAATATTACCCTCACTACGTTCTACAATCCTGTTAGACCGGCATCTGCAGGTTAAAGTAGATTCCAAATCACTACAAACATCCATGGTACCACCGGGTCTTGAACCCGAAAAATGTGTTACTGAGCGCTAGCCAGGCCCATACATGTAAACATAGATAATATAATAATAATGGTACTAAGCACACATTGTAAAGGAAAACATAACACTAAAAATGAAATATGAAAAATATATAAACGAAATAAAAAACAAATCACTAAAAAAATATTTATTTTACAATAGTGCGCTATATGTTTCTCATTCATCATGAGTTCGCAGAATATTATCTAATTATTCTGCGAACGCATAACTGTAAACTTATAAATAAAACGGGCACCATATGTCATATAAAAATATTATTTTAAAATCAAGGTTAATTTTTTCCTCATCCTTTCGACAATTCATTTCTGAACATAGGAATGCTAACACAATGTATTTTCAATACATTGGCTTTCACTCCTTTGGCCATTCTAAAATAATTATATTTTGTAAAAGTGGGATACATCTCATCGACCGGAAAAATATTAAAGGCGAGTCGCATGCAGCGCGTGGGTTGGCCATCCCTGCTGTAGAAATGAGCGACATAGTTCATTAGCGACTATTATTCTGGACTAAGGAGAATTCTACTAAGCCATTATCTTCAGATATACAACCTATCGGAGTATGAGCGGGTTTAATTAGAACTACTGATACTTTCCAATTTTGCACTAAAAAGTACATTTCCTTCCTTTTCTTTCCTTCAACACTTGCATTGAAAATGTTACTTGTACAGCAGAAGAAAAGACACACACACACATATATTGAATAAAAAAAAAACTGAGCGTTGTGAAAGAATGTTCTAATCTATTTCGCACCATTTTATTTAAAGAATTATTTTGTTTATAAGATTTGAATCGCGAAAAGAAGATAAGCTTCCATTAATTGTCTTCTCTATCAACTTCGCGACATCTTCTACTGAGGGCGCTGCTCGAAACAATACACAAGTGTCTTCCACATGCGAGTTTATTCCCAAAGTCAAGTTAAAAGCAGTTTACATTCTGAAGAAACAGAGTTATGATACTAAATCAATTAATGCAGACGGTAAAACAAATTGGTGAATCAATTTCTAAGAAAACACTACGATAAATATGGTTATCTATCCATATACAGAGGGATTATAATTAAAGTCCTACTTTCAAAATGCTGTCAAAAAAGGAACACTCGTCACAAGAAGGTCAAATTTGAACTGAAGATACCGAAGAAGGATTTAAGCGATACGGCATCAAAGAAAAGTTCCACCGACTTTTCCCATCCAGTTGGAGCGCATTTTAAGCTCCAGCCATCGGCAGCCAGACTGACAGATGAGCATTTAGCCTCGTTCCTTAGAATCAGTGCATCTCACTTTGAACCTCACTAAAGGAACTTTTAAAAATGAAATCGCAATTTCGTTCATCTCATGAACATATTTAAATTGTAATACTTGTATATCGTTTTTTAAATTTTAGAAAAATTTATCTTGGCCCGCCGATTTTTTTTTTTTTTTTTCGATTTTTGGCCCGAGACCGAAAAAGTTTGCCCTTACCTTCTTTAGGCTCATTAGACCGGGACCTGCAGTTTCAAGTGGATTTCGAGTCACTCACAAACATCCATGCCACTGCTAGGATTCTAACCTGAAATCTGTGGTATCACAGGAAAGAGCACCAATTGGCCATCAGGCAGCTCAATCTATGGGGGTTATACAATAGAACACTAGCTCAGGGTTGCCAGTTTGAAGCACACGTAACCTTTTCTTAACTTTCACGTTGCAGTTTACACGATGACAGGTTGGCAATTTTTGGTAATAATCTTTACCGTTGGCGCAAAGATAGAAAATGGGCTACTGTCCCTACAACGATTTTCAAAAGAAATAGTTTTTTTTTTTTTAATTCTTGGTTCGAAATATAATTTATATATATATATATATATATATATATATATATATATATATATATATATATATATATATATATAAATGTATATATAAACAAAAATAAAAAAGAATGGAAACATTAAAAAATATTTATTTCCATTCTTTACTTCGTTTTTGTGAATCGATCTCAATTTCCGTATTTGCACATCGTAATGGATGTTGCAGGTGAGCGTCCGTTATGTTTGAATGGGTTTTGTGTTTCAATTTCATTTTCGAAAGAAAAAAAAAACCGATTCGCAGGTGCAAGTTGACCCAAAACCGCTAACAACCTCAACTAAGTCTGATTTGCTCTGCTATCAGCAATAGCAGAGCAAACCAGATACTTAGGTACCATAACTGTTCGTAACCAGGGGTGGTCACTGAGGTCAATTAATTAGATGAAACAGATATTAGATGTTCAGAGATGCGCGCGGATCATGAGTTTATACCACTTCTAAATATTTCCTTACGATATCGCTGAATGCCTTCTGCAACATTCTACACATTTCCGCAAACAAAGTTGAATGCAAGTTCTCTGCCCAATGAATTCAGATCTTTCAAACATCGCCAGAATCCGTTTGAGATCTCACAAAGCCAAGCGTCACTCAAACACCAATGAATATTTTGTAATACGTCAAATTTCCCACAGTTGTCAGGGACAGTGTCAGCAACCTAAACAAGAAAAAAAAATTCCATAAGCCACGGGAATGTTAAATTGAAAATGGGTCTTACTTTTTGGACACAGTAGTAGTTCCATTGCTCTGTAGCTTTTAGCTCCGCTTTTTTTTTTTTTTTTTTTTTTTGAAATATGAGATCTTCCGGCGATATCCAATGAAATATTATTGTATTGGCTGAGGAGTTCGTGAGGGAATTGGCTAGTTTTTTCTGTAATACCAACATGTTCTGGGGACCAGATGAATTCAATAAGATAGTTTTTTTGGTTTGTCGCTCTACGGTCATCTTGTACACACATTAGGCTAAACAAACCGGGACCTACAGTTTAAAGTGGATTACGAACCACTACAAACATCAACGGCACCGCCGGGATTCAAACCCGAAACCTGTGGTACCGAATTCATGAGCGCTAGCCACTCGGCCCCTAATTCAATGGATAAAAGCGCTGTCGCAAAGATCAAATTAGACAAAATATAAAGGATTAGATATTAAAATAAGTAATATAAAAAAATTTAACTCAATTTCTACTTTTACCAATTCCTATTAATTCCTATTAATTTTTATTATCCCAATTCCTATTAATTTTTTACTCAATTCCTATTACAGAAAGTCCTTTATAAATCATTCATTTTTTTAAGTTTATCTGGCGCCATCTATGGGTAGATATATAGCAACTTAAATCTAAAAAAACTGAAATTAATTAAACTTAATTACTGAAGGAATATTTAAAAAAACTGTACTAACATTCAGTGTCATCCCCTACAAGTGTAATAAAAAATGCATTTGAACTCGAGTGGATGAATAAGAAGTATTTTTGAACGATTGAAAATTTCAACAAGATATATAGAGGGAGAGTGTTAGCTTCACAATTCTATCATCAACCCATACGGGTCCGTTCTCGTCCATTTAAAACTCATTTGAGAACATAAACACCCAAAAATTGAATCAGAAGAGATTTTGGTTTGATTTATCACTCTACGGTCATTTTGCGTACACGAGACCGGAACATACAGTTTAAAAGGGATTCCGAATCCCTCACAAACATCCATGCCACCGCCAGGATTCGAACCTGTAGCATGTGGTACCAACGGCCAGATGAATCAGAAGAGAGAATGAAGAGAATCAGAATCAGATGGCCGAGTGGCTAGCGCTCTGGCGCTCGGTACCACAGGTTTCGAGTTCGAGTCCTGGAGGTGCCATGGATGTTCGGAATTCACTTTAAACCGTAGGTCCCTGGTTTCCTATGACTGCAACGGGAGCACGTCACGGAGCAAAAGTCAGATTTCTACCTACGGGTGCTCCATCACAACAAAAGCTGCTTCCTTCCCCTTCAACCGTAATAGGATCGCAGATTGTTACGGGCGCATTGTTACTCCGCGTCCGTGGCTTATCTTCAAATTACAAGCACCTCCTGGGTAGAACTAAGTGAGTAACGTTTGTGCAGCGCTTAAGGCATCCAAGACAGCTGTGTTTGCCAGTTGTATTAGAAGAAAAAAAAAAAAAAAACATTACGCACCAAAATATAAGTTAAGATCTACAAAAGATAGATAAATGTAAAAGAAAACAGTAACAATGTGTCCGAAGAAATATAGGAATAGATACAAAATACAAATTGGAATCTAACGCGTGTCACCATTTTTCCCTGCTCAAAACCCTTTCGAACGCACGTGCGCTTTAAAATCACGCGCTAAACCGTTGTCCAAGCGAGGCTCCGTTGCATCACCATAGGTGCTTATGGCAATCAAGTTTTCCACCTTTTTCACCTACGCTTACAGAAATCTGAGCGCATGCGCTAAAAAGTGTGACGAAAGACACTCGTTCATTGGTCAGCGGTCAGGTGACGCGAATCAAAAACAGGTGACGTCACGCCGTTCAGTCGAATGAGGTTTCGATGCGGTCGGTTTTGATTATAGAGTTAGTGGAACAATTGTCGTGGAAGTTGGTGTTTTTTATTTTTCCTCATTCTTCCTATTCTTCATCGGAATTGTAAAAGGTGGATACGATCATCATGTTGCTAAAGTGGTTTCTCATCTGTGTGCTGGGTAAGTTAATTCGTTTAATTAATTAATTTTTGTGCTTGGTTAATATAATTTTTAATAAGAAAACAGTGGTTTTTTTATAATTTAAAAATAATCTTTTGATGATTGAGTTTTGCATAATTGTTGATAATGTAGTTGTTATGGTTGTTGTTATAATAATGTTGTTAAAGTGTTTTTCTTCTGCGCTCTCGGTAAGTTAATTTAATTAATGGTTGTGCTGGGGGTGTTTTCCTTTTTATATGAAAACAGTGGTTTCTTACAATTTAAAAAGAATCTTTTGATGATTGAGTTTTCGATAATTGTTGATAATGTGGTTGTTAAGGTTGTTGCTATAACAATGTTGTTAAAATAGTTTTTTTTTGGTGCGCTTGGTAAGTTAATCTATTTAATTAATTAATGTTTGTGGTTGGCAGGGCCGGATTTTCCTATAGGCTAACTATTCGTCAAGATCAAGAGGGGCCTACATTCAAATTTTTAAACTTTAAATGCGAATTATTATGAAATAAATTTATCTGAATTGAATTTGCTTTAATCTTCAATGTATTGAACATATTTAATTTAATTTGATAAAAAAATAGGATAATTTTATTGCACATTTTATTTTCGTAGTCAAAGATTTTAATTGTTTGAATTTTGTTTCTTTTTAAATGTTGTGTGCTATGTTTGATGAGTTATTGTTACAAATACTATATAGGGTGCTGAAAATAAATGCCCAAATAAGTGTTAGCGACTTTTTTTTTATTTATTTATTATCCGTGCCACATTTTTTATAAAGATGAGTACCCATCACAGCATGTTAACATATGATATGTAACATGCTGTATATGTATATGTAATTGTAAGTAAAATAGCCTAATTTTCATCTAAATTCGGCCCTGCGCTGGGGTTGTTATTCATTCAATTCCTTCTATTAGTAAAATACTTTTTATTCATCCATTCAAGTTCAAATACAGTTTTTTCAAATATTAATTCATTCATTAATTAATTTTAGTTTCATATGGGAGAAAAAAAAAAATTCTCGTATACAAGATATTTGGCAAGATATAAATTTGGGAATAAATACCGTCAGTGTAGATCGCTGGAAAAAAATGACTTTTTCAGATTCTTTTTTCATTGTGGGTTGTAGTCTGAGTGAAGGAGGGAACAAAATGGAAAATGAAACATGTGAATAAATGAGCGAGAGAGATGGAAAATGTGTATGCGTGTGAGAGAGAGAGAGAATCTTTTCTAACTTAAAAAAGGAATGAAAATTATTTAGAAAGGACTTTCTGCAATAGAGTGGGGGAAAAAAAAATAGGAATTGACTTAGTCTTTTTTTTATATTACTTGTTTTATTTATTAAGAAAACAATGGTCTATTATTTAAAAAGAATCTTTTAAAGATTGAGTTTTCATTAATTCCTTTTAAGAATAAGATGAGATATTATGCACCTCTTATTCTGCCAATAAATGCTTTTTTTTTTAAATTTCTTTTTCATAACATTGGATATTTGTATATAGATGTTAGATAATTAAATGAAATGGAGCCTAATGGCCAGTGGCTAGCGCTCTGGGGCTCCCTACCACAGGTTTTGGGTTGGAATCCCGGTAGTGCCATGTACGTTTGTAATGGTTTAGAATCCACTTTAAACAGTAGGTGCCCATCTCATACGACCGTGGAGTGTTGTGGCGTGTGTAGTGTTACTCGAATCCGTAACCTATCTTCAGGGTACACGTCCCATTCCCCACCCCACCCCGGGTAGTGCTAAGTGAGTAACAGCAATGCAGCCCTTGCTAATGGCATAAGGATTAACTGTCTATATTGACAGCTGCATTAGAACAACAACATATTTAAATGAAATGGTTTAAAAATTAATAAATTAATTAAAAATTAATTTTTTTAATACACAAGTTTAATACAGGGTTTTACGAAACGAAAATGACTTTTAATATGTCAAAACCTGGATTTTTACAATATTTCAATGGTCGCTAGAAAATAATAACAATTCATCCACCCAAATTGTGTTACCTAATGTAAAAATTATTAATAAAAGTAATAGTGTATAGCTGGTATGGTCAACCAACGGCCCGCCTTGAATATTTTTCCGGCCCGTGAGATGTATCACACATTTACAAAATATACTTATTTGATAATGGCCACTGTAGTGGAAACCAATGTATTGAAAAAATACATTATGTGTGAATCCCTCTATTCAAAAATGAACTGTCGAAATGATGAGAAAAAATGAACTTTGATTTTAAAATAATATTTTTGCGAATATATCACAAATACTGCCTGTTTTAATGATGAGTCCGCAGAATAATTAAATTATATTATTATATACCTGCGAATCGTTTTTTCCGAAAAATGAAGTTGACCCAACACAAAACACGCTCCAGCATAGTGGACGCAACACCCGTTACGATGTGCAAATACCCAAATAGAGATCGTTTGCGACTCGATCTAAGCGAAAGAGTGGAGAAACAACTATCGCACTAGTCAAAAAAATATTTTTTCAGGATTTCATTTTTTTTTTTATATTTATATATATATATTTTTTTATATTTCATTTTGAGTGTTATCTATTTCTTTACAATGCGCGTTGAGTATCTTTATTATTATAGTATCTATGTTTACATGGCAGAATAACAATAAAAATAATAACTCCTTATGTTTCCATTTTTGCACTCCAAAAAAAAAAAAAATGGTCTAAATCCGATTTGGGGATGTATAATTTTATGTGCGGTCTGCGGAATTAGGATGTATTTCCAAAGTGCATCGCCATTAGACCACCATATTTCGGTTTTTTTTTTCAATTCCTACTATTAGCTCACACTCTCCCTATGTATATCTTGTTCAAATTTTCAATCGTTCATAAAACGCTTCTTATTAATCCACTCCAGTTCAAATGCATTTTTTTAACATGTAGTGGATGACACTGGATGTTGATGCAGCTTTTTTTCAAATATTCCTTCAGTAATTAAATTTAATGAATTAATTTTAGCTTTTTTTAGATTTAAGTTGCCTACATCTACCATTAGAGGGCGCCGGATAAACTTAAAAAAATGTAGGAAAATTATTTATAAAGGACTTTCTGCAATAGAGTGAAAAAAAGTAGGAATTGACTTTTACTTTTATATTACTTGTTTTAAATACTTAGCAGTGAAATATATTCGTGCAATGTCTGTATTACACATAGTTGAATACATACACAACACACGGGCATTGTGAAAGAAGAATAATGTAAGAGTAATAATGTATTTTACAAATTATAGCCTTTTCATGTAAGAGAAGTTTTAAATAAGATCAACCCCCTTTATAATGCCCCCTCCTCTCCATTCGAGGCAAAAATCAAAAAATTTATGCGTGCTGAAATTACAATTCCAGTAAAAAGCGATCCTAAATTCCAATGAAATTCCAATTTCACAACAACTTTCACATCTTTTAGTAAATAGGAAAAAAAAAATGTTTGGTTAAAAAAAGTTTGGTTTTATTTTTTTTTATTCTATTTATAATCGCATTCATTGTAACGTGCAAGTAAATGAAGCGGAAGAAATATTTTTATTCTTTCTCAATTTATATTTTAGATATATAGGCAGAATGGAATATATTAATAGATTTCAATCAATTGAATATTAAAATCTAATAATTTTTCTATTATGGTTAAATATTTGATATTAAATACGGATTACTCCTAGACAATACATTAAAACTTTTACGCAATATGTATTAAAACTGAGCTTTATAAATTTTATTTTTTTTTTTTTAAAAAAAAAAAAAAAATTCTCAGATTTATTTAATAAAAACCTCGTGGAATTTTTTTCTATACTTTTTTTTCAACAAAGAAATAATAATAGTTTTAAGTTTACTTGTTAAATATTTAAACTATTTTAATTTTTTATTTAATTTAAATATTAAATAATTTTTTATATAAGTAATTAATGTTTAATATTAAGTAATTTTTAATAAGTAAGTTTAAAAATTATTAGTTCAAGTAAACTTAATAATAAAAAAAAGCAATATTAAAAAAAGGACGAAGAATTTATTTATTAGCAATTAATTACGCAATCCTGTTGATTCAAACAAATATACATCGAAGTGAAAGGAATTCAGTTTTGAATCTTTTTCGTTTTGTTACATTTATAAAGTGTTAATGAGGGCGTGCCTCATTTATAGTCCAGGGTGTGTGTTAACTGGCGTTCACGGATTCGATTCCTTTAGTGGAGATATTATTATTTAAAAAAGGATAGTTTTGGTGAGATTTTTTCAAAAAACTCGTATCAGCAGTGGTACTACTTAGTCCGAGGTATCTAATTAAAAACACACGCAAAAGAATTTTAATATTTTCTGAATTTATTAATCCTAAGGACACGATGTAGCATACTTCGCTAGCGCTCTGGCCTTTGATACCAAAGGCTTCAGGTTCGAATCCCTGGCAGTGACATATGTATTTGTTAGTGGTTCGGAATCCATTTTAAAATGTAAATCTCGGTCTATTTAGCCCTCGTGTGCACAAAAATGACCGTAGAGCGACAAACCATTTTTTGTTACCAAAGGGGTATTTGAGGGTAGCGCTGAAGTTTTTGGAACAACATGCTATATATTCTGAAACAAATTAAATTCCCTCTTCTCTATCCAGCAAAACTGAAATATAAAATGCGTCATAAGAAAAACATCTTACATTGAAATAAATATGTTTTAACATCTTTTCAAAAATATAAAGAATAAACACTTCAATAATGTGTTTTCTTTTAATCAATAATAAGAGGTTCTCGGAACTGGTGTAGCGTCAACTTTTCGGATAATCTTTATGTGGTCTACGACCATAAAGATGATAGTAACTTCATTGATGTTCGGATGAAACAGAAAAATATGTTGCGTAAATGAAATAATAAACATTCCATTTTCAAATTAGGAACCTATTCTACATAACGATTAACCCCTACTGAAGTGTTCATCCATTTACAGTGCAGACTTGTTGAGGATGTTGGGTTGTGCTGCTGAATACGAAATCAGCTGAAACGAGTTTAATGCCGTCATTCAAAGGCAACTGTTTACAAACATCCTGGCTGCCGCAGAAAAGGGCCCATTTGAGGCATGGAGGTCAAAACAGAAACCAGTTTCCTTCAGTTGGTAACACTGACCCACAGAGCAAGTGGGATCGGCTTTTCTATACACGGAAATGACAACTCAAAAAAAAAAAAAGATCATTGAAAAATAAAAAAATTGCTGTTTCTGGTATGTTGATGGTTCTGTTTAACCTCGTCTGACCCATGGTCACGTCTTTTCTGACCACATTCTTAAACAAAATGCAAAATGGCATGAATAATGATTGTATCAAAAAAGAGGTGCTTTTCGTCCAAACTTTAACCCAATTTGAGATTTAAAAAAGTACATAGTTAATTTTATAAGAAAATTATCTTCTAGTAGAAGGGTGGCCAACCCGAGGACCCCGTCCTGAATATTTTTCCGGCCCTTGAGATTTATAACACTTTTACAAAATATATTTACTTTATAAAAACACAAAACACGCTTAAACATAATGAACGCTAATCTGCAACTCCAATTGCGATGTGCAAATACTGAAATGAGATGGATTTTGCAAAAGCTCAGTGAAAGAGTGGAGAAACACATATGCACTAGTCAAATAAAGGTTTTTTAATGATTTCATTTATATTTATACATTTTTTATGTTTCATTTTGAGTGTTGCATATTTCTTTACAATGTGTGTTTAGTATCCTTATTATTAAATTATCTATGTTTACAAGTATGAATAATAATAAACCCAATCATAATAATTCCTCATGTTTCAATTGTCTATAAAAAACCCTCCAAAATAATGTCTGTAGCCCCTGTTAGGTCTACAGACATTATTTTTGAGGGTCTATCCCCCTATTAGGTCTCAATCTAATAGGGGATATATAATTTTATGTGCCAAACGGAGTTAGGAGGATGCATTTCCAAAGTGGCCCGCAAGCTCATTTGGGTTGGCCACTCTGATCTATAATCAAGTACAAGTCATTCTACCATAGAGTAGAAATATAATAGACCTCGCATCGTGGTTGCCGGTTGACAATTCTCACATGATCATATACCTCACGTGACTTTAAATATGCAATGATAGCTTGGTGAATTTGGCAAACAATCCTTGCTGATGGCGCGGATAATTGGTTTGGTTCGTTGCTCTACGGTCATCTTGTGCACACTTTGGACTAAACAGACCTGCAGTTTAAAGTGGATTTCGAACCCTTTCACACACATCCATGCCCTCCGCATTCAAATCAAACTGAAGCCTGTGGTACGAAAGACCACAGCGCTAGCCAATTGGCTATCAGGCCACTTTTTAACTAAAGTAGAATAGGAGCCAACGACCGGCGTAGAGTCAACTCTAGTACGAAAAGGGGGGGGATTTGACCTATCTTTTTTGTTCCTTTAGAATAGAAGGACGCGATCTATTTTATTACTACTCCTATCCTTTTTATCCATTTATATCTTATTTGCGAACATAAATAATGTACAGTGAAAAGGAATTGTACTAAAGCACGCTCTACAAAATAAGCATCGGATCTTTTTGAAAGCAGTAACAAAGATATTAAGGTAGCCCATAACATAAGAGTCAACGTATTAAATAATATTTTATAGAGATTTTTGTTGATATTGTTCAATTATGTTCTTAAACAATGGCAAAAGGGGAACATCAAAATATATATATGAATATTTTTTGTTAAAATAGGTCAGTAATTGAGAAGTCAAAAAGTGTTGTTGTTGTTTTTACCTTATGTAAACACTCCCAATTAAAAAAATATGTTGTTCTAATGTAGCTGGAAAATACTTAGACAGTTCGTCTTTATGCCATAAGCAAGGTTCTGCACTGCTGTTACTCATTGAGCACTACCCAAGGGGTACTTATAGCTTGAAGATAGGTTACGGATGCGTAGCCTCATCACACTACCCTCTCAACTCTCTACGATCCTGTTAGACCGGGACCTACGGTTCAAAGTGGATTCCGAACCACTATACACATCCATGGCATCGTCGGGACTGGAATTCCAAAATCTATGGTACCGAGCGCCAGAGCGCTAGCCACTCGGCCATCAGACCCCAATTAAAAGAATATGTAAAAAGTATCCCCTTCAATTATTAAATACATGCATTCGTTATGCATGCAGAGATCTAAGAGGATACGATTTTATGCCATAAGGTATGCACCGATTGTGTCACATAGAGCAAACAGAAGAAGAGTCCTTTTTTTTTTTTTTTTTTTTTAAAAATGCCCACAACTCGTCTCTCAATAAATCGATTGAAAGCTTTTCTGTCCAATGTATACATAGCATCATTCAAAACACAAGAGTTAAAATTCCAATAGATTTCGGAAATGATTCTAACAGTTATGATGACATCATACCGTGATATTTCAGAAATTAAATTTTAATTTCCAATATTTATATTCAGTATCGTAATAGTTCATGATGAAATCATGATCTCCACTTCTATTGGCTCTAGAGATAAACTCCAAACTGTCTTTAAAAGCGTCCGATTTTAAAAAATAAAACAGAATACATTCGATTTTTTTCCATCATGATTGAAAAGGATTATTTTCATCTTGATCATTATTTGAAAGGGGTTGGTTGCATTAAATGACTTATTTATACTCCGCATCCATTTCAATACAGTAATAAACTTATTTTAGGCTCTTTTTACTTAAAAACAAATATCTGATAAGCTCTTTTTTTTATCACTGCAAATACACATGTTCACTCAAACAGCAATATATGGATGCCAGATCTTAGAGGAACAGCTAAGATCACTTAAGACCACTAACAGTTAAGGCTGCTGCCTGTGTTTAAGACTACTAAAACTTAAGACCATTACCTCGACTTAAGACCAATTTTTGTATATATTTAAGTCATTTGTTACTCTAATTTTAAATAGTCCAAGACATTTTGCGAGGTATTAGTCCAAAATTGCATCTCAAACATCTCTACCCACCACAGAATGTTTCTATGTGTACTATATGATCATGTTTTTAGATAAACTATTTAATATAAACAGAATTTATATATATATTTTTTCATGAATTTTAATAATTCATCAAAATAATAATTTTTTTGTGAAAAATTATAATATAATAATTAAATGCATTTTTTTTGTTAGGTCACTAATTTCTCGACCTGAAAAGGGAAAAGATAACCTAAAAAGTGCATTTTTTAATTTATTTTAAAATCTAATCTGCAGTATTAAAAAATGGCCTATTGGATAGCGCTCTGTCCGTTGGTCCCGAAAGTTTAGGTTCGAATTCTGGCAATGGCATGGATGTTTGAGCTTGGTTCGCAATATACGTTAAACTGTAGATCCCTTCTAATGAGCCTAAAGTGTGCACAATATGACCGTAGAGCGACAGACCAGTATTAAAAGAACGATATATATTTTTTTCTCCTCCCCAAATTTATGGGCCTGGCGCCTGGAGCTCTGGCCCTCGGTAATAAACAGGATTCGAGTTCGAGTCGAGGCAGTGGCATGGATGTTTGTGAGTGGTTCGGAATCCACTTTAAACTGTAGATCCCGGTCTGTTTAGCCCAAAGTGTGCACAAGATGACCGTAGAGCTACAAAAACCAAAACCAAACCTCTATAAATTCAGGAAAAAGCACTGCTGTTGTCCCCTTGGTAACAATTATGGCCCTAAAATTAAGAATGTATGTATAAAGCCCCAAAAAATGCGTGGGAAGGTCCGTTTTCGTAAATGACGAGGAATCCCCTTAATAAACGTTTCGCCAGTGTCACAACTGCCCGCCAACAGACGCCAAATGAAACGCACCGTCCAACATCCATTTCGCAAGTCGTATTCTAATAAAATGTCTGATGGCCGAGTGATTAGCGCTCTATGTCACAGGCTTCAGGTTTGATTCCTGGAGGTGGCATGGGTGTTTGTGAGGGGGTTATAAATCCATTTTAAATGTAGATCCCGGTCTGTTTAGCTTAAAATATGTATAAGATGACCGTAGAGCGACAAACCAAAAAAAAAAAAAAAAAAAAAAAACCTCCTTCAACTCAGGAAAAAGGAACACTGCTTTTACCTCCATGGTCCCCACAGTTAAGACTCTGAAATGAAGAATTTATTAAAAGGTCCGTCTTCAAAATTACGAATTACTTTTCGCCAGTGTCGCAACTGCCCGCCAACAGACGCCAAATGGAAGCACACCGCCATAAATAAGGCATAATTTCTGTTTGCGCATTTTGAGTCTGAGTCACGAGTAGGATTGCGAAACTGAAATGAGCCACCTCCATTAAACTTACATAAGACGTCCGCTCATCTCTGGGTTAAAAAGTGAAAGCGAAAACACTTTTCTAATTAAAGCTATTTTATAGTTAGCGCTTCTTTCCAATTGGGAAAAATAACCGCAGGAAGAACTTTTCATTACTTATTCAACTGAATATTTGATAAACATTTTATTTTATAACACGCCATTTATTTACACATGGGGCCTGACGGCAGAGTGGCTAGTCCTCTCTCGCTTGGTACTGCAGGTTTCGGGTTTCGAGTCCCGGCTGTGCCATGAGCGTTTGTAGAGGTTCGGAATCCACTTTAAACTGTAGATCCCGGTCTGTTTAGCCCAAAGTGTGCAAAAGATGACCGTAGAGCGACAAACAAAACAAACAAAATCTCTCTAAACTCAGGCGGCATAATTGTCAATTGCCTAGTGCTCTAACAACCGTTCGTACCACAGGCTTCAGATTCGAATCCTGGCACTGGTATGGATGTGTGTGAGTGGTTCAGACTCCCACGTTGCACTGTAGAGGTCCCGGTCTATTGAGCCCAAAGTGTGCACAAGATGACCGTAGAACAACAACCCAAAAACAAAATCTCCTTAAACTCAGAAAAAAGGGGTACTGCTTTCGTCCCTGGTGACAGTTATAGTCCTAAAATTAAGAATGAATCAAAACCCATTTTGTGAAGGTCCGTCTCCGAAAATGACGAGGAATCACTTCAATAAAAGCTTCGCCAGTGTGCCCGCCAACAGACGCCAAGTGGAAACAGCATAAATAAGGCATAATTTCTGCTTGCGCATTTTGAGACTGAGTCACGAGGCGGATTGCGAAACTTGAATGAGCCACCTTCATCATGAGACTTGCAGAAGACATCCGCTCGTCACTGGGTTGGATAAGTGAAAGCGAAAACACTTTTCAAATTAAAACTACTATTTTATATTTCGCGTTTCTTTCCCAGTTGGAAGAAATAACTGCCAAAATGATGGAGAACACTTCATTGCCTAATCAGAATTGAGAAATGAAATTGTAAATAATCACAAACAAAAACAAAATCCATAACTCTTACTTACTTAATAAATATAGTTTCTCTTCTTTCAATTACATATTAACATCTTGGTTAGTTTATTTCACGGCGTGATTTTCATTCCGAACTCAATACACACTATAGAGTAAAACAAAATTTTGAAATAATAAGCGACCATGGCAAACTCACAAACACCGACAGGACAGAAAAATGGCGCATTTTTCTTTACACACATAAGTAGAAATGAACACTGCGGGATTCTCGAAGAACATGAGCTGAAGTATGCAATAACCAGTATTAAAAGTCTGTGCTTTCATCTGACCATAACAGTTATTGGTCAGTTCAAGAGTCTAGGGACTTTTAGAACATCAACTTTCGTAGAAGCAAAAAGCTCTTGTTAATCAACCGAAAATATTACTGTATTTCTGAGAAATAGAAAAATGTAAATAATTCTCCCCCTATCTGTAACAAAAACTTAAAAATAATTCTAAAATAAAGATTTTTTTCTAATACATCTGGCAATACAGCGATAGTTCATCTTTATACCATAAGAAAGGGCTGCACGGCTATTACACATAGAGCGCGGAACTCAAACCCGAAACCTGTGGTACCGAGCGCCAAAGCGCTAGCTACTCGGCCATCAGGCACCCCCAAAATAAAGATTAATTGAATAAATTCTCATTAAAAATATAAATTCTCAGTATTGTTTTTATAAAATATTATTTTTTTAAAAAATGTCTTTATAAAATATTATTTTTTAAAAAATAAATTTTGTTTATTATCTTCAACTGCCTGTGCGGGAAATCTTTTCTATTATTTATCAAGTAAATAAAACTGATGGATCAGTTTTTGTTTCTTTTTATTTGCAATTTCATTTCTCAATTTTTATTTACATTACCAGCAATTTATTTTCATAGTTTCGTAGACCGTTTCAACGAACACAAATCATAGTCAAAATAAAAATACAAAAATTTTTAAAAATAATGAAATTCCAAAGCATACAAAAGTTGTTTTTAAAAAAAAAAAAATCAGATTATTTTAGGAAAAATTTATTTCCATTTTTAATGGTGTTTGTATAAATGTGTTATAATATGAATTCAATTTGCCTTAGAAAATGTCATTATTAATCAGCATACTTCATATTTCGAAATTTTATATCACTCTTTTACTGCGTTTGAATAATAAAACTTTAAAATTATAATAAATGATAAACCTTTTTTTTGGATTTTCAACTATAAACTGGAAATTATGCAAGAGTTATTTATTCCTTTAGGATCCCTTAATTTATTCCAAATAATAAAAAAAAAAAATCACTTGGTGAATAGTTATTTATTCTTAATAATGTTTAACTTTAAAATTAGATAACTAAAAATACGAAAAGTATTATTTTGTGTAAATCTTTATATGATTTCGGAATATATTTTGAAATGTTTACACTATTTTCCAGGAACTCTTTATATTTTTGTAAAATTTATTTTATTACATTACAAATGAATATTCAAAGATTTTTTTTCACGGACAGTATTTTCATTACGCGTAGAAATATAAATTGCTGGACAAAGAAAATCTTTTTTATAATTTTGACCTTTCTTTTGTTAAGTTAATGAGAATAACCTTTCCATCAAGAATAATTTGCATGATTTTCGAAAAAAATGTACAACCATCGTACAATAGATTCTCCAGTTCTAGGAAATCTCCCATCGTCCTCTCCTCTGCCTTGGCAGTGAGTACTGCGGAACTATGTTAAAAAAAAAAAAAAATTCCATTTCTGAAAACATCAAACTCTACCCTGCATTAGAAAATTTTATTTCCGATATTCAATATCAAATGTTGTTTTCTGTTACCTTAAGGGTTTTTATTTTTATGTTCATATATCTATATTTTCTATTTATCTCCATTACATCTGTGTTTATATATGTCTGCTATGTATTTACGTATTTATATGCTTCTATTATGGATTTATGGATTTTTATAGTGCTTATTTGTCACTTCCTAGTTAGTTCCCTTCCCCATACATTTTTTTTTTTTTTTTTTTTTTATACTTCTTTCCATCCTATTAACTGTTGGATTTAATTTTTAATTCCTGCTGATTCTGTGATACTTTTTTTTATTATGTTTGAATTCTGAGTAAATGTACACTACGTGCACAGGTACTCGACTCTCCTATCCAATCTAGTTGTAGATTTATATAGCAATTTTTTTTTTTCCATTTCAAAATAAGTTTTTATTTTTTTCATTTATGTAATTTTTTTTAAAAAAGAGGATACTAAAAATAAAAAAAATAACCTATAACGCTGCAAAACTGTTTTAATAAAATGGAAGAATTGAATGAATATATCCTACTGAAACACCGCAATCAGTCAAATTAGAATATATTGTTTAAAACGAAATTAATTTAGCAGTCTTCTATCCTGTTCAGGAATCTTTGATGGACAATCTTTTAAGACGCTGAAATATCTTTTGAGTCGACACTTTTTGAGACTAGACCTTATGCGATGAAGAATTGTTCTAAAATCCAAGACTACGATTATCTTGATTCATGAAAGCTTAAAAACTATTTGTTTTAGTTCCTACACAGATATTTGAACTATTTTGAAGATTTTTCAATATAATGCATCGAATCATGTTAAATTCTTCATTTTTATTCTTTTTATTTATAACAATAAGGGATAAATGCAGGACCTGATGGCCAAGTGGCCAGCGCTCTGACGCTTGGCATCACAGGTTTCGGGTTCGTCCCGGTAGTGCCAGGAATGCTTGTAGTGGTTCGGAATCCACTTTAAACCGTAGGTCTCGATCTAATAGGATCGTAGAGGGGGTAGTGTGACTCGCGTCCATAGCCTATGTTCAAAATACAAGTGCCCTCTGGGTATTGCTCAATGAGTAACAGCGATGCAGCCCTTGCTTATGGTATAAATATGAACTGTCTCTGTATTACCAGCTGCATAAGAAGAACAACATAAGATATAAATAATTTTTCTGGATAGACAATGAATTTCTGTTAGCTTTGGTCTTAAGATATTCTATTTTAGACAAATTTCGAATTGTGTTTCGCAAACCTCATTTCCTGTCAATTAAATTCACATCAGAACAAACCAGAAATTTGCAATTTCAACATCTATTTTACATTGAATCTTTTCACTTCAACTCCGATCGGAAATCTGCATTTTCACAATGAAATAACGGACTGATGAACAATCGTTCTCTTTGTTTACTAAACACACATTCGTGAAAATTATTCCATTTTCGAACACTCTTTTGAATAGATTTTGGAATCCTTGTCGAACTTATTCCAACAATGATTACGAGGAAAAACCGCAAAATTTGCATTTTTTATTTTGGAAGAAGTTTCCATTTCATCAAAAGTGATGCCATCCTAAAAAGAGGAAAACGAGCGATTCGCGATGAAATAATCGATAGAGATTTCCAAAATAATCGTATTCTTTTGTTTTCTCAGTGGCAATAAATAAAGAGGAAAAAGTGGTTGTCACGCAAAATGGCCATTTTCCATTCTTCACTCTTCACGAAATGGCCTTCGCGCTATGGATGCAGCCTTCGAATTCCGAGGTGAAGTTTGGTGATTGACGAATGGCAGCATTACTGTCGTCGTTTGGCGAAACGTTGCTCGTTCGACGCGAGATCCTTTTTTTTGAAAAGATTTCTCAGTAGGAATATTTCGTTTTTCAAGAATCAGTTGCATCATTTTTTTTTTTATTTCTCTTCTACATATGATATATGTTTTTTTTGTTTAGAAGTGGATATTTTTAGAAATATGCATATTGGTACATTTAAAAAAAAATTCATTCTCTATTATGAATCGAAAAATTTCTATTATAATCTAGAAAAATCTTTATTATAATCTAAAAGAATCACTATTAATAATCTAAAAAAATCACTATTAATAATCTAAAAATCACTATTAATAATCTAAAAAAATCACTATTAATAATCTAAAAAAATCTCTATTATAATCTAAAAAAATCTCTATCATAATCTAAAAAAAGTCACCATTATAATCTAAAAAAAAAATCACCATTATAATCTAAAAAAAAAATCACTATTATAATCTACATTATGAATCACAAATCTATATTGTATTCTGTATTATGAATCACAAATCTATATTGTATTCTGTATTTTGAATCACAAACCTATATTATAATCTGTATTATGAATCACAAAATCACTATTATAATTTAGAAAATCTCTTTTATAATTTGTATTATGAATCACAAAATCACTATTATAATCTGTATTATAAATCCAAAATCACTATTATAATCTAGAAAATCACTTTTATAATTTGTATTATGAATCACAAAATCTATTGTAATCTACAAAAATCACTTTTATATTCTGCATTAATAATCACAAAATATATTGTAATCTAGAAAAATCACTGTTATAATCTCTATTATGAATTACAAAAATACTATAATCTCGAAAAATCACTATTATAATGTGTATTAAAAATCACAAAATATCTATTATAATCTAGAAAAATCGCGTTGATAATTTATATTATGAATCACAAAATCTCTATTATAATCTTGTTATCTATTACAATCTAGAAAAATTACTATTATAATCTGTAGTATGAATCACAAAATCTCTATTATAATCTGTATTATACTATTCTGTATAATCTAGAAAAATCTCTATTATAATCTAGAAAATCAATATTGTAATCTCTATTATAATCTGGAAAATTTTTTATTTTAATCTCGGAATTTAATATATGACTTACAAAATCTCTCATTATCTAGAAAAATCTATATTAAAATGAATCGCAAAATCTCTGTTATTATCTAGAAAAATTTACATTGCAAAATCTTTATTATAATGTAGAAAATCTATACTGTAATCTCTATTACGAATCACAAAATCTCTATTAGTGATCATAAAATTTCTATTCTAATCTCTGTAATGAATCACGAAATTTCTATTAAAACCTAAACCAAGAGACGACTGCAGCCCAGTGGTAGCCATCGCAAGGTAACTGCCACATAATAAAGATTCCTGATATGCATTGTATTCGATGCTTAGTTGACGTGGGTTTTGTTTTTGAGAAAATATATGTGAATGTTATGGATTGATAGTTGGACTCCCTAGTGAGAATTTTCTAGCTTTTCTTCCTTACCATTCTACCACACAGGTACATTGGCGTATGGAAAAGTATTTTACTAAATTCATGTGAAATGCGGTGAAAAAAATCACCATTCTATGTTTAATGCATTTAGCAAAACAGACAATATAATGTATTTTGCGCTTTTAATGCCAATTTCAAAATAAAAAGACATTACGTTAATAATTATGATAAAATGAAACAATAAGTTATTTTCCACCCATTTAAGCGATGGAATTAGCTTCAGTCAATCGTCACACGTGGCATTGCAATTATGCCATTAAAGAATTACTATACGTATTCTGTATTTTAAATGTATATTTTGTAAACAAAAAACTTTACCCTACAACTAAAGCCAATGTAGCGCGTTTTAGGACCTTGAAGATAGGGTTTTCAAAGAAAACGGTCCAACGATAAAATCAGCAGTAAATCCACACCATGCAGTCACGTAATCAGAATGCAGTAGTTGTTGGTGCAGGAGATTAGGTTTGGTTTGATTTGTCGCTCTACTGTCATGTTGTGCACACTTTAGGCTAAACAGACCCGGACCTAGAGTTTAACGTGGATTCCGTCACAAACATCTATGCGACAGCCAAGATTCGAAACTGAACCCTGTGGTACCAACGGCCGGAGCGCTAGCCAATTGGCCATCAGGCCGCTACAGGAGATTAGGAGGTGAAACACCCCATACGTGGCAATTTTGATTATTCACAGCTCCATCTAAAGAAAAGTGCGCCTCATATGACCATAGAATTTGCCAATGCCATACGTCATCAACTTCCATTCTTGTCAAAAATCGTCAGGCAAATTCGTAACGTTTTTGATGGTCTTGAAGTTGCAGCATTTGCACCACGTGGGATCTCATACAGATACCATTTTGAAATAGATCGCAAAATTTTTCGTGCTGTCGATCACGGAATCGCCAACTCACGTCACACCGATCGAGCATTTGCTCAAGAATCCAGGGCAACGGGGCTCTTTCAACCACAGCAATCAGGCATTTTAAAATGGCTTCTTCGATAGTTTCGAGCCTTCGCAACTCGTTTCCGCCCTTTTCCTGGCAGTACACCCAAGTCTCCAGTCTCTCCAAATTTCATGACCATCTTCTTCAAGCCATTCTTCGACATGGGCCCTTTTCGCAAACCCTTTAGATTCTACAATATTCAAGAATCAATTCTACAATATTCAAGATTCAATTCTACAATATTCAAGATTCAATTCTACAAGATTTCTACAAGATTCAATTCTACAAGATTTCTACAAGATTCAATTCTACAAGATTTATACAATAAAAAAAAAATAGTTCAAATATGAACCATCAGGTGGAATTTGGCACTTAAAGAAGAACAAAAATTTGTCAGAACCATTAAAATTTATTCAAGTATAGAATATGCTCAACGATGATCCATTCACATCAATTACGTGTTGAAAACTCATTATAGCGTGTTCAATGGTAGAGCGAAGAAACTCTCAAAGAATTTCAGCAACATGGCGTGTAATTCTGGATTTCAACTTGGTAAAGTCCGAATTCCTCCTCCAAATTCGGTCTTTCAAGAATCCACAACCAGAAATCACAGGGATTTAAGTCGGGTGAACGAGGAGGCCATCAAAGAAATGCTCTGGATATTACACGATTCTCAGTTCTTTGACTTGGGCCCTTTACGCAATCTCTTTAAAGACTCTATTCACGCGGTGCAAGAAGCTATTGCTACCGTTCTGATAAAAAGTTTTTGTCAGTAAAGCTCGATCTTTCTTCTGTAAGGGAATGATTAACGATGACAAAAGGCACGCAGAAGGATTTTCTGGCTCAAAGATTACAAATCTCTTCAAGGTTTGACTAATTTGCATAAGGAATTGTTGAAGATTGCCCCCTTGGTGATCAAAATTTGAACTATTTTTTTTATTGCAAGAAATCTTTTCCCTATGGTCCATTGTACCAAGTTTCATAAAAACCCGTTAGGCAGAACGGGTTCAATAGAGGGGTCTGAATAGGGTCTGTATGCATTCATTAATATTTCTTCAATTTGTTTCCGTCATTTTTAAGGCCATACAGTGACAGCACATATTTCTTCTCACCTTTTGAATATCGCCTGACAATTCCGATGACTTAATAATCCAGCTGTAAAAAGCAGCATTGAAATAATTTTTTTCATTCTAATGACAGCTGCCAAATACTTAGACAATTACGCTATTGATGCCTTACGGCAAGCGCTGCACCGACGTTCTGATAACAGTTTTTACCAGTACAGGAGCTTCTGCAGCATTGTTAAAGATAAGCTACGGACGCAGAGAACACTACCCCCGCAACGCTCTACTAATCTTGCTAGACCGGGACCTACGGTTTTAATTAGATTTTTTTTTATTGCAAACATCCATGGCCCTGGCCGAGACTCGAACCCGAAACCTGTGATACCGAGCAGAACGGGTTCTAACCATTCGCCCTTTAATACAACCTAAACCAGATTATAGTTCTACTGAAAATCAATCATTAACATCGCAATTTGTTTCGGCCATTTTTAAGGCCATACAGTAACAGCACTATTTATTTATTTTCCCTTTTGAATAACGGGGTTTTATTTCTTCTCCCTTTGAAAAATATATTTTGCCATGGATTAATAGTTCCTGATGACTTTTCCAGCTTTTCTTCCAAAATTCTATTAGCATTGAAATAAATTAACATAAAAAGGCGTTTTTAAAAGTATTGTACAGATTCATATGAAAACTTTTTAATTCAGTCGTTTTTCAAATTGTTAACCATTTACAGAAACAGAGCTCATTTGTATTTTGTGTTTTACATGTCAACATAAAAAGGCATTGTCAATAAGAAACAATGATTTATGCACTAAAAAGCGCTAACGACTCAGTCAAAAGGGACGCATTTGCATTATGCTATTTGCAGGCGGGACCCAACCATTCTTTATTTTAAACATTTGGTAAACAAACAAAAATTTCACCCACAATGGCATCATATTATGCTGTTGATCATCTAAGAGCTGAATTAGTTTAAGTTTATGCCAAAAGATGGGTGCAGAAGAAGTCTGATTTTGCTCATTCTCTACTGTCCTTGAGACAGGGGAACTACTTTTTAAAGTGGATTCCGAACCATTACAAACATCCAGGTCACAACCGGAAATCGAACCCGATACCTGTGGTACCGAGTGCCAGAGCACTAGCCACTCGGCCAGAGGCGTCAAAACAGATTGTATAAGTGTTTGTACAGGAAAACAAAAAAAAAAAAAAAAAAATCAATAACATTGCAATTAGTTTCCGCCATTTTGAAGGCCATACCGTGACAGTAACATTTATTTATTCTCACTTTGAATAATGGGTTTTTGGCAAACATTTCCCGGTGCTTTGATCCAGCTGTAAAACGTAGCATTAAAATAAATTAGATTGTACTGAGTTTTAACTTAAAGCTGTTTTAAAAAAATTTTTTTATCTTACTTGAATTTATTCTGTACTAATTGCTCATGTTTTCAAACTTTATCTTGCATCTTTTACTAACCATACAAAGCATGGGTACTCCGTTCATTTGACAAATAAATTAGACAATTTAAAACATAGGAACTCAACAGTCGTTTTGTAACTGAATTTAACCCTTACAAAGGCATTGAGCTCATTTAAAAGTTGTTTAACAAACGTCACGCCTTTTTGCGCCTGAACTCGCACTAAAAGGCGAGACAAAAGGGGACGCATTTGCATTTGCAGGCATATGCAGAAGCGTTTATTGCATCCATTCAGCATGGCATTTATCAAGGGTGCTTTCAGCATCAAAGCTGAATTAGTTTAAATTTGGAAAGATGTGGCATGAGATGATTCCCACTGTTTTCTTTTATTCCCACTGTTTTGAGACGTCGGGCCGAAAGAATAAAGTGGATTTAAATGAAAATAATGATTCTGAAATGTGGATAGTTTTTTGGCTTTATTTGCATGGCGGATTATTCAAAATTGTTAAAGTTTTGGTGCATTAGAACAAAAAAAAAAAAAAAAAAAAGAATGACATTCGTGCAATTTGTTTCTGCCATTTTTTATACCGTGACAGTAACATTTTTTATTATGCTGAAAACGGGTTTGGCAAATAATTTCCGGTGATTTAATCAGCAGATTATTAGCATAAATAAATTAAATAAAAAGCTGTTTTAATTTGAGGCTGAACATCGTATTCTGTTAACTGCATTATGGACTTTGTTCAAATTGTTAGCCACATACAAAACCCAGTCAAAGTGTTTAGTTGACATGTCAACACCATTTTATAGATGAATTTAAGGCTTAAGCGCTAACGACGTCGTACTCGACTCACAAAGGAGAAAATTTATTTGCATTTATGTTGAATCAGAAACGTTTAGTGTGCAACGTTTTCAATGCTTGATGGCCGAAACGGTCTGTTCTAAAAGAACAAAATAGATCATCCGTTATTCTTGTGTTTTTCAAACTGTTTGACAGGCATTTTTCTAAAAGTAAATAAAAATTAAGTGGGCAATAATGAAATGGGTTAGTTTCTTTATTTGCATTGCGAAA
Source organism: Caerostris extrusa (assembly GCA_021605095.1). Taxonomy (NCBI): domain Eukaryota; kingdom Metazoa; phylum Arthropoda; class Arachnida; order Araneae; family Araneidae; genus Caerostris; species Caerostris extrusa. The sequence goes on from BPLR01016862.1 coordinate 321,190, forward strand.
AATAAAACAGTTGGGTGTTAAAAGAAAAAAAAAGGAATGATTCGCTTACGATGGTATTTCTTTTATCCTTTTTCTGGTACAAAGGAGGTAGTGTATCAAAATAGTGTTAGCACGCTAAAAGCAGATTATTTACATATTAGCATCTCTAGTGAAATTTTTATTTTGAGACTGAACATCGTATTCAGTTAATTAGCATTATAGACTTTTATTGGGTTACTATAAAAATTTAACAAAAGTGTTTATGTTAGCCCAACTTACACCTAATCCTTTTTTTTATAAAAAAAAGCAAAGCTACATTTCAAATGACGATCAAAAAGAAATTGAGCTGAACTATGTTACCTTGCACTACCCCTCATTTATTAAAAAGATAAACAAATTCATGGATTTAACGACCTTTGGATCACACAATAAAATTGCCATGACAAACGATTTCTTGAACATCATGCATCACACAACTGCTTGTAAAAGAATGTGCGATGACCGAGTGGCTAGCTCACCACAGGTTTCGGTTTCGAGTCCCGGTATGGATGATTTGAGTGGTTCGGAATCCGCTTTAAACTGTATGTCCCGGTCTGTTTAGCCCTCTTGTGCACAAAATGACCATAGAGCAACAAACCAAACCAATACTTTCGCTCGGTACCACAGGTTTCGGGTTAGAATCTCGGTGGTGCAATGGATGTTTGTAGTGGTGCGGAATCCACTTTAAACCATGGGTGCCAATCTAATATTGAGCTGTAGAGTGTTGTGGGGGTAGTGTCATTTGCGTCCGTAGCCGATCTTCAAGGCGCACGTGCCCCTGGGTAGCTGCTGAGTGAGTAGCCCTTTGCTTAAGGCATACAGATAAATTGTCTCACGTATTGCCAGCTGCATTAGAAAAAAAAAAAAAAGCAAGTAGAGCATATTTATGTCTAAACTGTACAATAATCTTTTGATTGTCATATGTCATACTATAGTTCTTTAGTACCTGCTCATTGGGTACTGTTATTTTATAGTAAATGTATATTTTTTGTAATCAAATTGAAATTGGAAGGAGATGAGTGCAAATACTACATCCTTTCATTACTTTATGAAAAAAGTGGGTTTTTTTTATAGATAAAATAATCCAATAGAAAACATTTAATTTATGTCCCACATTGTTATATTTACTGTCATTCTAAAATGGAAGTGAATGGAAACTTTTATTTTGAAATGTTTAGTTAAGCGAATAATTCTGTAAAAAAAATAAAGATGGCTGTTGTTGTGTTTTAACTTCCAACTGCTGTTGTGTTGTATTTTTTACTTTACTGAGTCCCAGATTCGCCACAATAAAGTAAGGGTTATTTGCAATCTGATTATAGAAAGCATAAACTTTATTATGAAAGAGATAACATGGGAATTTTATGACTGCTAATAGAGTTTTTGCATAACGTTTTGTTATCGTCCGATATTTTTCTTTCTAGCGCGCATGCTCATAGGAATAGCTCAGTAGTGCAGATACGCATGCGCAATAGGTACAATGTTTCCTATGAGCATGCGCGCTAGGAAGAAAATATCGGACAATAAAAAAACGTTATGCAAAAAAACTCTCTAATAAGTGACTACGTTAAACACATTCTTCTAAATTTTTCTAATTCTTCCAACTGCTTGTAAAAGAATGTGTTTCACTTTAGAATTAGTTGAAAAAAGTGAAGAAAAGTAAAAACTGCAACTAATTCACGCTGTTGGACCCGAGTCATTCGATTGCGGGTTTGAAGAAATTGTCGGCATGCGATTTCAAGCAGAAGGAAAGGGAGCCGGGGGCGAAACCGACCGCCTGGCTAGCCAAGCGGTTTTCAGGGTTAGTGGGAGCAAGGTCAACCTGTCGGGTGCTAACTAACCTCGTTTCACTTTCACGAATTTCAAACGACTCGTTCAGACGGCAGCTGAACTGACAACAACAACAACAACAAAAACATTTTCTTGAAAAATCTTGCAATCTTGTCTTGCGACACATGCAAAAAAGATTGTTTGGAATAAATTTTAAATGTTTTTTTTACTCATAAAATTGTTAGTAGCTATTGTTATGGAAGCACTATTTTCGTGTCCTTGATCACTTTAAACGTTTCTTATTGGTTTCTTATTTTTAATTTCTTTCACGAGCTTATAGTTAAATAATGTAAAATTGTTCAAAAGATCGGATGGTGAAAATTAGCGACAATTTTATTACAAATTGAGATTTTTTTAAGAAATAAAAATTGTTTGGAATTCTATATATATATATTTTTAAAGATTTGTTATGCTTTTTGCTCTTACATTTAATGCAAAACAAAAAAAAAAATTTACATTTTACGGGTAACATGTATATCTGACCCAGCCCATCTCCAACTTATATCTCCTTTTCGTTTCATTTTTCCTCCTCTTTTCAAAGCGGCCTATTGGCCAAGTGAATTATTTTCCTCTGGCTGTTGGTATACCAGACTTCAGGTTCGAATCTTGGAGGTGGCATGGATGTTGTGAGTGGTTCAGAATTTTTAAACTGCAGGTCCCGGTCTATTTAGGACTCGTGTAAAATTTACAGATCGACGACAAATCAAACCAAATTAAACTGCTCTTTTCAAAACTTCTTCCAAATTTAAGCTCAAATGATACTTCATCACTGAATTTCATTTCATTTTTTTTTACATTTGAATAAAACCATCTAAAAACAATTTTGAATTTCTAAACCCGGAACTTTAGAAAACCAACCGGAAAATTTTTCTTTTGCAATATAATTTTGAAGGAAAAAAAAGAAACAAAATTTCAAATATTTTAATAATCATTTCATTAATGAGACATTTTTTTCAAACAGTAATTTTCTGATGCGGCAACAATAAGCTTCGCGACATATATCGGATGTTATTGAAATTTTACAATTAAAATTTCTTACAACGTGTCAACGTTTCTTCATCAACGTGTAGTTTTGAAACAATCAATTGCATAAGTTGAAGCAATAATTTTAAACTAATATTCCCTTACAAACTAGCTGGCCTTTGGTACCACGGGCCTCAGGTTCGAATCTGGCAGTGGCACGGATGTTTATGAGTGGTTCGAAATCCACTTTAAACTGTATGTCCCAGTCTAATTTTTAGCCCTCGTGAACACAAGATAACCGTAGAACGACAAACCAAACCTACACGCTATGGCGGTTCTAAGCATTGTCCCTACTTATAGCCCTAAAACTATTACCAATTATGTATCACTTGTACACTAAAGGAATTTTTAAAAATATTGATGGAAAATTCTCTCATAAAAATATTTCACATTATTAAAAATTATTTCGTTTTCAAGTTTATGTTTGAAATAACCGTAATCTGAAAAAAAGAAGAAAAATTTTTTATATGTTTGAAAAAAAAAATGGTATGTTTTTCTGTAAAATTAATCAGAAAGATTTTAGAAGAATTTTATTTATTTATTTTATTTATCGGATGTTGGCGAAATGGGCGCCAACTAATAGAAAAAGTAACCAAAATGTACACCAGAAATAATAGAATACTCTCAATAATAAAAATTCTAAAAATAATAATAATAAATATTATATAATAATTGTTATATTATATTAATAAATTAATAATAATATAATAAGTTTAAGTAATAGTTAATAAAAATGATAATAACAAAATTCTAAGAATAATACTCTGAAAAATACATCAAAATGAAAGGATATTCCATTTCAATTTTTTATTTTGTAATTCACTTTTTTGAATGTTTTGAATACTACTTTTATAGAAAAAAAAAAAAATGTAAATCCTTGAAAATCCGTGTCATCCTATGTTTACATTTTCCATCCAAAAAAAAGGAAAAAATACACAAAAAAAATTTAAAAGTTTTTTTTTACTCTCATACAATGCATAATAAAAACTCAAATAAGGAATTTAATTGCACGATATCCCATTCATTTGATGTCACAGTATTTGCATTCATTTTTTACAATAAGCACACACACAAATCACGAATAAAATTTTTACCGGATTTTATTTTTCCTGCGTTCATTGTTAAAAATGTTCATTCAGGAATACTTATTGATCCAAAAAACGGGTCTATTTTAATGTATCATTTGACAGCAACCTCCTATACTCAATGTCATTTTAAAATGAACTTACTTTTGGAAATATCACAGATCTACACTACTGGCCATTAAAATTGTTACACCAGGAAGAAATGCAAATAACAAAAGGATATTTATTGGACATATGTGTTATACTGGAAATAAGAAGTGACTGAATCTTCAAGAAATTCGGGTGAATAGATCCTGGGAAATCAACACCCAGATCAACCACCTCTGGCAGCAATAGCAGCACTTATACGCCTGGGAATGGAGTCAAACAGAGATTGGATGGCATGTACAGGTACAGATGCCCATGCAGCTTCAACACGATGCCACAGCTTATCAACCGTAGTGACTGGCGTATGATGACATGCCTGTCTTCAGGTTGCTGCGGCCTGGTGGCCAAGTGGCTAGCGCTCTGGCCTTTGGTATCCCAGGTTTCAGGTTCGAATCCTGGCGTTGTCATGGATGTTTGTGAGTGGTTCGGAATCCACGTTAAGCTGTAGGTCCCGGTCTGTTTAGCCCTCATGCGCACAAGATGACCGTAGAGCGACAAACCAAACCAAATCTGGGTTGCTAGTGATAGGGGGTCATTGAGATCCAGCACGGCGTTCCGTATTACCGTCTTGAAACCATCGACTCCATATTCTGCTAACAGTTATTGGATCTCGATCAGCAATACTGCGATACGATAAACCGCAATTCCGAAACTCTACAATTCGACCTTTATCAAAGTCAGAAACGTGTTGGTACGCATTTCTGCTTCTTACACGAGAGGCATCGCAACAACTTCTCACCAGGCAACAACGTTCAAACGCAATTTGTGATCGAGAACCCGGCTGAACAATTTCCTTCATTTTGTAGGTGCCTGCTTTGTCTGAATGCGCTGAAAAGCTAATCATTTGCATATCACAGCACCTTCTTCCTGTCGTTTCAATTTCGCGTCTGTAGCATGTCGCCTTCTAAGTGTAGCAGTTTTAATGGCCAATAGTGTATAAAAAAATTAGATAAGAAATCATTCGTCCTAATACGTTAGTTTCCCAATGGGCAACATCCACCACAATTTTTTTTAATTTTTCAGAAAGCGAAACTGCTGTTTTCTTTCTTCCTTTCCGCTTCCTAACGGATTATTTCCTTTTTGAAAACTAACGGAAAGTCCGTTCCATTTGAAGGAACTTCAGAAGGGGGAGTTGAATCGCTAAGAGAGGAGAGAAAGGAAGAATCAGCAATGCTTGACCGAACCTAACTAAAGTGGAAAAAAAAAGTTTTTTTCCTATCTACAATGAATTTTTCCTTCCTATTTACGTTTCTTACAGTCCGTGAACTCGCAGGGTCAAGTTTAAACATATAAAATACATTCTGTGGAAAAATATACCAACAATCTATTTAATTTATATTATTATTATTTACTGTAATTAATTAGTGGCCGATGGCCGAGTGGCTAGCGTCCGGCACTCGGTGCGACAGATTTCCGATTCGAGTCCCAGCGGTGCCATGGATGCTTGCAGTGGTTCGGAATCCACTTTTAAACCATAATAGGATCGTAGAGCATTATGAGGGTAGTGTGACTCGCGTCCGTAGCCTATCTTCAAGCTGCACGTTGCTCTGGCATGTTAGTGCTAAATGGGTAACAGTGGTGCATAAAGATTAACTGTCTCTGTACGACCAAAGAGAATGGTCGTTGGCCAACTGGCTGTAGTTTAGAACACGAGAAAGGTTGCGTGTGGCAGTCCATCTGTAACTGCCTGAATAAAAAGAAATATTAAACCAGTGTCTGTGTCGAAGATTATTTATGCCCTACGATAAAGTCTGCCAGTAGAACACAACAACTGTAAGTAAAAGTTAAACTATACCAAAAAAACAGATATAATTTACAATTCTTGTCAGTGAACGGCTCCATTTCAAATCCATTTTCGTGGAGATTTGATAAGCGATCGTTCGAGTCTTATGAATGAAGCAAAAATTCAATTATTTCATCACACAGTAGTTGACAGTAAATTATATCAAGAATAAATGCCATTTTTAATTTTTTTAATTAAAATATATAATTTAATTAATAAGATATGAAATGGAAATGAGTTATAAATGTTAAAAAAACTTAGGATTCATAACAATAAAATTAGATATCATTTACTATTTATTTAAATAATATTAACAAATTAGTATTTTTTTACATATATCACTCAAGTAAGTTCATACGTACAATCAGTTGTAAAATATTCTTCAAATGAGTTTTGTTGTAGAGCAGGGAACCATCTTAATTTGCCGGCGGACCATCTTAATTATTATTTTTCCGGCCCGTGAGATGTATCACACTTTTACAAACTATATTTATTCTATAATGGCCAAAGGAGTGTAAACCAATGCATTAAAATAAAATACATTATGTGTGCATCCCTGCATTCAAAAATGAAGTGTCGAAATGATGAGAGTTTAGAATAATATTCTTGCGAATATAGGACAGATAGTGGCTATTATTTTGATGGGTTTACAGTTCGCAGAATAATTAAATTATCGTCTGCGAACTCATGAGGCGCGCTCATCTTCTAATATCACTTTAAGAGATCTCAGTGACGCATTGACCATCTTTAGATATCATATAATCTAAAAAACAATCTATAAATCTATCACAAAAAGTTGTTAGTGCTTTTGGTTCAACTTACACCTGCCAATCGTTTTTACTTTGGAAATGCATCCTGACTCCGCAGGCAACATATAAAATTATAGCTCCTCCTATTAGATTGAGACCCACTAGAGACATTCTTTGAGGGGAAAATTGAATCATAATGAGTTATTATTATAATTTTTACTATTATTCTTACATGGGACCGTAGATAATATAATGATAATGATAATGATGATACTAAACTCATATTATATAGAAATATATGCACTAAAAATTAAATACAAAAAAAGTATACAAATATAAACTAAATAAAACATTTATTTTCTCAGGAATGTTATTTTAAAATCAAAGTTAATTTTTCTCATCCTTTCGACAGTTCATTTTTGAATATAGGGATGCACAACATAATATATTTTTAACACATTATTTTATAATGGCTAAAGTAGTGAAAACCAAATATATTTTGTAAAAGTGTGATACATCTCACTAGCCGTAAAAATATTCAAGGCGGGCCCTGGGTTGGCCACCCCTGTTCTTGACCATCATTCTTAAAGAACTAACAATAGTAATTAAACTCTGTCATGAAAAAAACCTCAAAAATCTCTATTGTCTCACCACACATTAAGTTATCTTGAACAGCTACAAATGAATCTCAAACTTTTTTTTTTAAACCGACACACTAACCTTTTCGATAAACATCGTTTGCATGCGAGTGCAACTCAACCCGTGAAGATGGAACAATCGAGAAAGAGAATAAAAAAGAACGTGCCCGCGGGCTAGAATCGTTTGGTCAGCGAGTCCTTCGTTCTAAAATTAAGAGAAGAATATTCTGAACAACCCTTTTTTTTTTTTAATCAATACATCATGTGTGTCATTAACCCTATTTTCTACGTGACCATTTTTTTTTTTTTTTTAAACTTGTTCTGTTATGTTCTTTTAATGCGTTACGTTGTTGCCATCCTTGTAACCTAAATCTTGAGACTTGACATGTTGGTAGAATTGCTTTTTCACTTCAGTAAAAAAGGGTTGTTTTTTATTTTTTCTGTTCCTACTATTAGCTCACACTCTCCCTATATATATATCTTGTTCAAATTTTCAATAATTCATTATTCATTTACGACTATAATTTTCAAACTTCAAAATATATTCTTTTGGCTATTGAATTGTGATAATGTTTCTTGTAGAATTGGGAATGCTTACTTCATTTACGACTATAATTTTCATTGACGACTACATTTACTACATATATCTTATTTTTTGTATATTCTTTTAGAGATTCTTGAACAATTTATTCTTCATGAAGTTCTCGATCTATTCAATATTGCTATATTCATGTGGCTATTTGAATTTGGGCCATTCTTGTAGTATTCCAATCCATTGCTTCCTATATCTCGTGCATTATTAAACATTGGCATATCCCCGAGTTTATTCATCCGTTCTCGAATGTTCACACATGATAAGTTGAAATTTGCTGAGCAGATTTCAGTTGTTATATATTTTAATTAATATTTTATTACTTTTTTCTTTTTCTTTTCATTCCTGCAAGTTATTACGAAACAAACAATCACACTGTGATACCTCAACAGAACAAACCCTGAAATACTCAGTTCGTATTTTTAATGGTGGTTTTCAACTAAAACGGGCGCGATTTTATTATTAAATTATTCTTATCTTCATTTTTCAATTCCTACTATTAGCTTACACTCTCCCTCTGTATATCTTGTTCAAATTTTCAATCGTTCATGAAATAATTTCAAATACATGAATATTAAAGTTCAAATGCATTTTTTTTTAAAGTTGTAGTGTTTTGTTTTTATCGCTCTACGGTCATCTTATGCGCACGAAAGGGCTAAACAGACCGGGACCTGAATCAGTTTAAAAAAAAAGTGTATTCGAACCACTACAAACATCCTTTAAAATTTGGCACCGCCATGGCAATAAACTCGAAATAAAACCTGTAAACTTGTAGTGGAGGACACTGGATGTGAATGCAGTTTTTTTCAAATATTCACTCATTCATTAATTTTAGTTTTATATGGGAGAAAAATATTTAAATGATAACATCGTTTTATTATGCCGTAAAACAGCATTCACTTGTTATTGTTAAAAATGGGTCGAATGAAAAGGATGAAACGAATGACCACGAATGAACACTTTGAATCACAATCTGGGTTAAAAAAAACATTCTTGGTTTTATGTACAGAAACTTAATCCTTTGAAATTCCTTTTTTTTAGTAATAATTTCTTTCTTTAAAGTGCAGTGTCACGGATGTTTGTAGTGGTTCGGAATCCACTTTAGACCGTAGGTCCCGGTTTTATATGGCTAGAGCGTCACAGAGCACAATCATACTTCTCCCCCACATCGTTCCCGAACTATAAAGGGGCAACTCAGCTCTAGGCACAGTGATGTGATGTGGTAGGGTGGTAGTAATAGGGGTATTGCGAGGAAGACCGTTAAGAGCGACCTTAAGAAACCTCTCAGACTTGAGAGCAATAACAACACACCCAATGTTCTTTTGCCTCAAATTCTGGAGGTTTCATATTGAATGGCGCAAAAAGGAAGCATACCTGTGTAACGCTGTAATTACTTTATTTTGATAAACCACCTTTATAATGAAACAATAGTCAGTATCCAAGTTTCTATTGACATTTTATGTGCTTAGTAAACATTCATCAAGCGAAATACGATGCATTGAAATATTCATCTAATAAAAAGAATTAAGGTGTGTCGTAGGTCAAAGCTATTATAGGAGGGAATTAGAGAGGAGGGGCTCAGGTACATAACCCTCTACGCCAACATCGTGGGATAGATTTTTAAACTCATTATTTGGACATATAGAACACAGTATTGAAGATAGTTTGTATTTTCATAATGTTACGTTTATTTGGTTTAAAAAAAACCATCATTATTAATACTTGGCCATTCTCCTATAGTATATATTTTAACATTGATATCAATTCATTTAATAAGGTACAAGTTCATATATTAAACTATTCATGCTTTATGTACAATGTTTCCTTTACAAATCGATTTTTATGTTAAAAAAACAAAATGAAAACAGTTTTTCGATTAATTTCATTTGTAATATTTTTTTTTTATTTGTTGGAATATTTTTATAAGATTTTGTTTGATTCAATCTATTAAAATGTATTGAATTAATAATCAATTAATTAATTCTTATGTATTATTTTTAATTAAATTCCTTCCAAATAAATATAAAATCTGGAATAAAAATAAAAAATGGGGTAAAAATAAAACAAATATTGAATTGCATTGTCTAAATATTAAAAAAATGTTGTAATGCGTAGTTAGTACTTGTGTTGACTACGTAAATGCGTAGTTAACACAAGCGTAGTTAGTACTTGTTGAAACTTAGCCTAGTTAGTACTTGTTGTTCATTTCCGTCTTGGTTTGAAAAGAAAATTCAAAATATTTTATAACATTCAAGTAACTTTTGCTAAAACAATAGGATAGATTTAATATGGACAGCGATTGAAATGTGTTGCCGTTGGGAAAATATTTCCTCTGTGGTTACGGACAGAACGGGAGAGAGAACACGTGACAGCGAAACTGATAATTTGCGCTCGAAGCACGTCCGTAAGTTAATCTGATGCTAATTATAATGAAATGCGCTATTGTGGATGCGACCGGCCGAGCGGAAAGATGGAGTTATCCGACCCAATGCCTTGACAACAAGAACCGGGAGAGTTGGAAAAGAAACCTTTTATCCCATGTTTTCGTAGTCATTGTTTTGCATTGGAAATAAGCACTTTTCTCACACTTCAGAGAAGTGAAGAAGCAGAAGCTGTTGCCATTTCAATCCATGATTATTTTTATTTAATATTTAGTTTAAAAGATCAAGAATTTTTAATTAAAAATTTAATTAAATCATTTAGTCATTTAAATAGACCGCTTGAATTTGAAAAATGTAGAATTCGAAAGCTAATATTGGATGAATCGCCTGTTTTAACTACAATTACAATTGTTCTAATGCAACTGACAAGACAGAGATAGTTCAACTTTATGTTAACCGTCCAGTGATGCCTCTTCTACTTTGTAAGACGCGTTTCGGGACCCACATACACTGTGAATTGAAAAAAAAAAAAAAATGAAGATGAGAATAATTTAATAATAAAACCGCATCCTGTTTAGTTGCAAATCATCATTAAAAATACAAAACTGTTAGTTCAGAGAGCTTGTTCTGTTGAGGTATCGCAGTGTGACAGTTTGTTTGCTTCGTAATAACTTGTTGCAATGAGAAGAAAAAGTAATTTAAAAAAATTAGAAAACAATCTTTTCTCTCTCTCTAGCCCAGAAGGAAGGAACCCAGAAGGAAAAAAGACTCTGGAAAAAGACATTTCTAATTAATTAAATAAAATTTAATTAATTAAATTTAATGAATTAATTAAATTTAATGAATATTTGAAAAAAGACATTAACATCTACTACAAGTTTAAAAAGATGCATTTGAACTTGAGTGGATGAATAAAAAGTATTTCATGAAGGATTGAAAATTGGAACAAAGATAGCAAATGTGTGAACCAATAGTAGGAATTGAAAAGAAATTGCATTTCTATTCAAGTCCAACAAAAAAATCCAGCCTGTTTTCCTAAGCCACACACGCCTATAAAATTCATTGTCAAAGCAATGCACGTTCATTTTTTTATTCTTTTTTCTTTTTATTATTTATTTATCTATTTATTCATTTTTACGTCAGCGATTAAGCATACGAACCCGCCACATTTTATTTTAGTTACTTTTTTTTTTTTTTTACCTTCCCGTGAAAAATACTGAAATCCTTGCATTTTACCGATTGCGCTACTGCTTGTTGATTTCAATTTTCAAAACTGCTAAAACTCCATTTAAGTATTAAAAATTAATTCAATTTTACTGAATTAATATTTGAAAAACTGTATTCACATTCAGTGTCATCCACTACAAGTTCAAAAAAAATGTATTTGAACTGGAGTGGATGAATAGAAAATACTTTATGAACGGTTGAAAATGTGAACAAGATATATATAGTGAGAGTGTGAACTAATAGTAGGTTTTGAAAAAAAATGAAGATAAGAATAATTTAATAATAAAATCGCACCCTTTTAGTTGAAAACCATCATTAAAAATTACGAACTGTGTATTTTAGGACTTGTTCTGTTGAGGTATCACAGTGTGATAGTTTGTTTGCTTCGTAATAACTTGCTGAAATGAGAAGAACAAGTAATATTAAAAAAAAATTTCTACGTCAATTGCTACTTTTTTTTTTTACTCTATTGCAGAAAAGTCCTTTACAAAAAAGTTGAAAATTTCCTCTTACATCTGGCGCCATCTATTATTAAATATATGCAACTTCAATCTGAAAAGAAAAACTAAAATTAAGGAATTAAATTTAATGAATGAATTAATATTTGAAAAAATATCAACATCCAGTGTCATCCACTACAAGTAAAAAAAATGTATTTGAACTGGAGTGGATGAATAGAAAGTATTTTATGAACGATTGAAAATGTGAACAAGATATACATAGGGAGAGTGTGAGCTAACAGTAGGAATTGAAAAATGAAGATAAGAATAATTTAATAATAAAATTTCGCCCTTTTTAGTTGGAAACCATCCTTAAAAATACGAACTGTGTATTTTAGGGCTTGTTCTGCTGAGGTATCATAATAGTGATTGTTTGTTTCTTAATAACTTGCTGGAATGAGAAGGAAAGGAAATAACAGACATATTAATTAAAAAGTATAACAACTGAAATCTGCTCGGAAAATTTCAAATTATCATGTGTGAACATTGGAGAACGGATGAATAAACCAGGAATAAGCCGATGTTTAATAATGCACGAGATACATGAAGCAATGGATTGAAATACTACAAGAATGGCCTAAATTCAAATAGCCACATGAATACAGCAATGTTGAATGGATCGTGAACTTCATGAAGAATGAATTGTCTAGAATCTCTAAAAGAATATATAAAAGTAAGATAAATGTAGTTGTAAATGAAAATGAAGTATTTCAAATACAATAAGAAGCACTATACAGCTTCATAAGCAAGGGAAAATGCGAGGAGAAGGTATGTATCAACCCACTAAGAATAGAGCCATTGGATATACAAATGTTTAAAATCCCAACCCAAAACGTGCAAAGTGCTTAAAACCCATAGTACAAAACACTTCAAACAAAAACCAAATTCTCCAGAAAATTCCTGAAGAACTAATGTTATTCATGAAGCATTTCAAGTGTTAAGAGGCCCAAACTACCATTTTTCCGCCAAAATTTGCAAATTTGGAATATTATATCAAAATTTGCAATTTTGGAATAAATTTGGAAGCACTTTATTTGCTTGCTGCACTTTTTGGATTGCGCCACTAACTCCTAACCAGGACATCATGTTTCCACATGATTAAAAAAAAAACGAAGATAAGTATAATTTAATAATAAAATCTCGCCCTTTTTAATTGAAAACCATCATTAAAAATACGAACTGTGTATTTCAGGGCTTGTTCTGATGAGGTAGTAGTAATAGTTGATATAGTATATCTGATGTAGTAGTAATAGTAATAGTTAGTAATAGTAATAGTTCTGATGAGGTAGTTTGCTTTTGTAATAACTTGCTGAAATGAGAAGAAAAGAAATTGCCCTATCTATTCAAGTCCAACAAACAATTCAGCCTGCTTTTCCTAAGCAACACAAGCCTATAAAATGCATTAATGAAGCAATGCACGTTCAGTTTTTTTATTCTAATTTCCTTTCTTTTATTATCTTGTTTATTTATTTATTCTTTTTTACGTCAGCGAATAAAGATCACGAACCCGCTACAAACATGACATGAAAACGCCCCAAATACCAATCGCTTATCCTCAACAAGTTTATCTTTTTTTTTAATCTTTTATTTATTTTTTATTTAAAGGATAATGCTCTTAGGCAAAACCCACTCGCGTTAGGAACGCCATTCACTGTTAACCGTGCCTTCACCTTATCCGGTCCTCCCACTTTATGTATTTATGCGTTTTCATTCGCAGCAGGGAAGATATCCTGCTTAAGACTTTTTTTTTTATTATCGTAATCAGACTATTTTAAAAAAAACTCTCTCAGATATTTGTATATTGCATAAGTTATCATAGTGTGAAAGGGGGAAAAATAAGATGAATTATGAACCCAAGTTATGCAGTGATTATTTATTGCATTATAAATTAAATATAGGAAAAACATCAAAAGTTATTTACGAAACTACAAAAGAAAAGTGCGACCTTCAACCTCGCGAGAGAAGTCTTAGCCAAGTTCAGTCAGTACAAAGAAAAATATCACTATCCGCCAAATGTCCTCTGCTAAATGATCCATGCGCAATTATGATATCTATAAAGCGATCACCATTCCTTCCTTAAAAGACTTTCTTAAACACATCAATATTAAATTTTTTGTCGCGCTTATGAATCAGAAAATACTGCAATTCACGAGATATACTCATTTATGATTTAAATTATTCGCAATGATTTAATATGATTTCAAAACGTCAGCGCAAAATTTTAATTTAATTTTTTTAAATATTTTTTATTTTATTTTATTTATGATTGTAAGTTAATTTTTATTACATTTGTAAATATATTCTGGGTAATTTTCCTTAGTTCAACTGCATTTACCCTGTCATATCGGCGATGGACAAACAAACCCCAAAAAATAAACCTTTTATTTTTACCGGGTAGGGTTGTCATCCCTACGCCCAACTCTCTGCTATCATATGAGACCGGAACCTGCGGTTTAAAGTGGATTCCGAACCACTACAAACATCCATGCACCGCCGTGTGTGTGTGTGAAACCTGGCATGTGAGTGCAAGTGTATGTATGTCACTGCCATCAGGCCCCATGTGTGTGTGTGTGTGTATGTATGTGATGTATGTATGTATGGTGTGTATGTGTGTGTGTGTGTGTGTGTGTATGTAACATGCTCTTAAATATCAATTTTTATAATCTTCACTGACATTTTTTTAGATAGAAGTTTCTTACATCAAGTAAATTAAATATTTTTGTTATTATTCATTCCAACCCCCATTAGTTCCAATATTATACTACTCAATAGAAAATTAAATAAAACAATTTACTTTTATTCTATTCATTTCTTTTCGACCATTACAAACTAGCACTTAAATCTATTTATTGTGATTTTTTTTTTTTTTTAACATGACCACAAAGTCACTCAATTATTCTAAAAGATGCCGTTGGTTCACCTTTCACCTTCGCACAAGAACGCGCTGTTTCGAACAACCGGTTTCGATGTTCGCGGTCGGGGTTAACCTAAAAGGCGAGAGAACATTTCCGTCTCTTTCGGCAATCCAGTTCGCGTAAACCAGGGGTGGCCAAACCCAAATAATCTTGCGGGCCACTTTGGAAATGCATCCTAACTCCACGGGCCGCATATAAATATAGGTACCCCCTACCTATTAGATTTAGACCCACTCTAGATATGTATTTTTTTTTTCGGGAATGAAACATTGAAACATAACGAGTTATTATTTTAGTTTTTACTATTATTCTGACATGTAAACATAGATACTATAATAACAAGGATACTAAATACACATTTTAAATAAATAAATAACACTCAAAATGAAATATAAAAAATATATATAAATATAAACGAAACAAAAAAAAAATTAAATCCTTATATAAATGAAATATTTATTTTAGTAGTGCTGTATTTGTTTTTCCGCTCTTTCACTTAGCTTTTGCAAATCGATCTCAATTTAGTATTTGTACATCGTAATTGTGTTGCAGGTGAGCGTCCGTTATGTTTCAAAGTATTTTGTGTTAGACCAACTTCATTTTCTAAAAAAAAAAAAAAAAAAAAAAAAAAAACGATTCGTGGGTGTCAGTTGAACCAAAACCGCTAACAACTTGAACTAAGAGTCTGGTTTGCCCTGCTATCCACAATAAACTGTGGGTATCTAGGTATGGTCACTGAGGTCACTTGAAGTGAAATATAGAAACTAAAATATAGATATTCCAAGTATATATTGGATATTCCAAATATGGAAATATAGATATTCCAAGATTCGCTCGCATCATGAGTTCGCCAATATAATTTAATTATTCTGCGAACTCATAAATAAAAGGGATAAATTATCATACAAAAATAAAGCATTTAGAAAGTGGAAATAATATAGTAGTATGATATCGAAATAGAAAATTTTGTTTACGATAGAGAAAAAAAAATTGCTTAAATATTGCTTAGCAATCTATGTGATAAGTAATCCTATTTTATTCAATACTATTCCCAAGTTTCAGTCACGGCGATGACATGGATGTTTGTAGTGGTTCGGAATCCACATTCTCGGGTCTCGTTCTGATAGCATCGTAGAGAGTTGTGGGGGCAGTGTTAGTCGCGTTCGTACCCTACCTTCAAGCTACACACGCACCCCCTGGATAGTGCTAAATGAGTAACAGCGGTGCAGCCCTTTCTAATGACATAAAGATGAACTGTCTCTGTACTTCTAGCTGCATTACAACAACAAAATTCAATACTATTCATTATAAAAAGTTAGAAAAACCCGATTTCTAAGGTCACTTAAACAATATCACTCAATTAATCATAATCAAGCAATAATTTTAATCTTTATCGCTATCACTGAAACCCAATCATTACCATCACATCCGGCTGTCAACGAAAGTATTACAACAAAAATAATCAAACTTTTTTTACATTAAATTTTTTTTGAATTTATGAATGGAATAAAATACTATAATTACAAATAAACAGCAGCAAATAAATGAAAACAAATCAAAACATGAATTTCTTAGAATTGAAAGAATAACAAAAATACGTCATTTATTTTTCAACACCAATTTTCGTTTCGTTTGAAATTAATTTGCGAAATAACTGAAGGACATGTTTAAATACAAAAATGAATGACTCGTTTCAATTTTCAATCTACAAGTTTGTTTTTTTTTTTTATTCAAACAAATAAAAAGTTCACAAATAAAAAAAGGATCATTTAATTTTTTTTTCCTTTTTACTTCTTCTTCTTCTTCATTTTTGTTTTTATTTTGCGTTGAAAAACACGGTGCTTGGTTATCGAAATGAAATCTAACCTTGATTTATTTGGCAATTACTTTTAGGATTGTTGATTTTAATCAAAATTTTTTTTATGAGTAAATTAATTACAAAAATTATTTTTGCTTCCCAAGGATATAATTGTCCCCTTAAATAAATGCTTCATAAATGCTTTTTAAACTTTAATTTTAAATTTAACTCTGTCTATGGGCCTAAATGGCCGAGTGGCTCGCACTCTGGTGTTCGGTGCCCAGGTTTCGGTTCGAGTCCCGCCTGTGCCATGGATGGTTGTAGTGGTTAAGAATCCACTTTAAGCTGTAGGCCCCAGTTTCATAGGACTCTAGAACGCCACAGATACAATTCAGACTTTTACCTACGGCTGTTCCATCACAACAGAAGCTCTTCCATCCTTCCATGAGACCTCACGGGTTCGGGACTGGGTCTAGATGTTGCTGTCGACCAAGTGGGATAAAAACAGCAACAAAATAATGATATTTAAATAGCCGTAAGTTTAGCGTAAATGCACGCATTTAATGGGATGTTTGGTACCACAGGCTTCAGGTTCGAATCCTGGCGATGGCCTGGATGTTTGTGAGTGGTTCGGAATTCACGTTTAACTGTAGGACTCAGTCCGTTTAGCCCTGGTGTGCACTAGATAACTGTACAGCGATAACCAAATCTCCTTTTTGTGAGGCCTGATGGCCAATTGGCTAGCGCTCTGGTCTTTGGTACCACAGGTTTCGGGTTGGAATCCTGGCGATGCCATGGATGTTTGTAGTGGTTCGTAGTCCACTTTAAACCGTAGGTCCCAGTCTCATAAGATCGTAGAGCATTGTCTTGAGGTTGAGTCAGTCTTCAGCCCTCGTGGTTCCTCGCTAAAGTGAAGCTGCCTATTACCCTTAGCCATGGACCATTCGTCTGCGACGGGGTCTTCTGGACCTGGTGTAGGTTTTCTTGCACCAGGTGCATTAGTAACAACAACACTGTTTATAAATGAAACTATAAAAAATATTTCCTTTTGACCTTTTAGAATATAATTGTTCAGATTTGAAATGCAATTCGATTTATTTTGAGTGAATGAAAATTAACACTTTCATTGCATTTAGATTTAAATTTTATTTATAGGGTAGAAATATGTTAAAAGTTTTTAAACTTGTTTAAAAATTATATGTTTTAAATTTATAATAAAAATTAATTTGAATCCAAAAGAATTTGAGCATCCTGATAACCAATTAGCTAGCATTTTGGCCTTTGGTACCACAGGCAGCAGGTTCGAATATTGGTGGTAGCATTGATGTTTGTGGTTTAATTTGTCGCTCTACTGTCATTTTGTACACACTTTGGGATAATGAAACCAGGTCCTGGTCTCATTAGTCCAAAGTGTGCACAAAAATAACAGAGCGCCAAACCAAGCCAAATCTTGTATAGAACTTTTAGATTCTTTTCAGAAATTTTATGTACATGATCTTTACTATTGATTTTAGAACTAACTGACGAATTTGCATAAATGAAATGATTTTTATGGACCTCATATATCTACAAAAACAATGTTTGAATTTGACGAATTTGAATTCCAACGAAATGAGAACGAATTGAATTTGAATTACAACGAAACGAACAAATTGAATTGAATTCTAAATTCGACTCTAAATTCAAACGAATCTAATGATATAAAAATTAATTTCCTTCTTTTTTTTTTTCCTTTCTCTCAAATATATCTGGGGACTTAAAGTACAACAATATGCACATTTTTCCATTATCAGTTTACAAATCAATAAAAAAAATATTGTATAATTTCTAATGTCTTGTGATTACTTCTCATGACATTCAATTGCCAGTAAACGCTTTGACCTCTATTTAAACATCCAAACCAATCAATCTTATCTGATGACGAAAATAATTTAACAACATATCATAGTTAATATCGCTTTTTAAATACATAATTGCAAAAAAAAAGCATTTATTTTTGGAATTACAATCTATTTTTCTGTTTTATTTTATTTTCATTTGTGATCACTTGGATGATTTCTTGAAAGCTCTCTCTTTTCTCTGTTATTTTTTTCCTTCACAGTTGAGAAGTCAAAAAGATATTTTCTTTGGGCGCTTGGTTATAGAAATGAAAATTTCCATAACCAAGCTATTTAATTAATTTAATTTAAAATTCTTAATTATTTATTTTCTTTTGTATTTGCTTTTAGGATTGTTGATTTTAATCACATTTTTATTTATGAATAAATTAATTAGAAATTTTTTTGTGTTCCAATTATATAAGTGTTCCCCTTAAATAAATCCTTAATGAATGCTTTTTAATCGTTAATTTTGATCAACTCTGTTTATGGGCCTGAATGGCCGAGTGGCTAGCGCTCTGGCGCTCGGTACCGCAGGTTTCGGGTTTGAGTCTCAGAAGTTCAAATTCCTTAATTTTTATAATTAAAGACATTTGAAATTATTTGACTAATATTAATAAAAAAAAGGGGGCCTGACGATCGATACTACAGGTTTCGGGTCCTGGTGGTGCCATGGACATTTGTAGGGTTCGGAATCCACTTTAAATAGTAAGTCCCGGTCTCATATGAGCGTTGCGGAAGTAGTGCGACTCGTATCCATAGCCTATCTTCAAGCTACTTGTACCCCCTGCGTAGTGCTCAATGAGTAACAGTGGTGCAGCCCCTTATGGCATGAAGATTAACGGTCTCTGTATTTCCAGCTGCATTAGAACAACAACATATTTTTCTCTCAACTATTTTAACCTTGGGAGAAAGAAAGCATGTTAAAATTGTACATAAAAAATAAAAATAGAGTGCTGCTCCAATCGTAAAGAACGGAATGTTGACGCCAGCATTCCAGTACTTTTTGTACAGGAATTGCCGCTGCATTGAAGAATTAGACTTGAACTAGGTATTGATGTTTCTAGAGTTGAATCCTTTTCTCCAAGTACTTTTTTTTGAAGACAGGTATATATATTTATTAATCTAAAACACACGGTGAAGCTTTGACTAACTTCGCTTCACAAAAATAAAAAAAAAATTGATAAATTATTTATATTAGTATGTTAAAAAATAACAATTTTACATTGGGCAAAATATAAAAAAAACCATTTTATTTTTGGATAGAATAAAAAACGACCGATATTTATAAACATTAAATATATTTATTTAAAATTAAAAATGAAAGTCTTTGTTTGGAAAACCATTGTTTAATAGGAATTTTTCCTTTCTCGCTAATAGCACAGATAGTCGCCATAAAGTACAAAGCCTAAAAACAAAGTCCATAAAGTACAAAGTAAAGTAAAAAAAAAAAAAAAAAGTAAAAAAGTTAAAAAAAAAAAAAAAAAAGTTTCCAAAGCCATAAAGTACAAAGCCAAAGTAATACTAAATGTACACCGACTCGGGTTCAACGAGAACCATGTCCTTACAAAAGTTATCCTTGCAAAAAGTTCTAAAAATTGATTTATAACACGGACAAAGCCTTTTAAGTTATCGAAACAAATATGAAAATAATACGCAAGTAATAGAGCAAACACTTTTGAAATTTTAAACCCACTGCCCGCCTTAAATATTTTTTGCAGCCGTGAAATGTATCACACTTTTACAAAATATATTTATTTTAGAATGGCCAAAGTGGTGAAAACCAACGTAGTAAAAAATTACATTATGCAAATATGAACTGCCGAAAGGATGAAAAAAATTAATTTATTTGAGATTTTTAAAATAATATTTTTACGAATATAGGACAGGTATTACCCGTTTATTGACGAGTTTACAGTTATGAGTTCGCAGAATAATTCAATTATAGTCTGCGAACTCATGATGAACTCTGATGAACTAATTTATACACGGGTCTTTTAAAGGTTGTAATAAAAATCATATGGTTTTAATACTAGTAGCGCCATCTATGTGTCGCCTACGAACCTTTCAGCCCACCTGTTACTTTACTATTTAAGAGTTTACTGTGTAATACTCCAGTAATAACAAGAATATCAATTTAATCTTAACAAGAATTATCTTCATCTAATAACAAGAATATCAAATCTTAACAAGAATTATCTTCATCTAATAACAAGAATATCAAATCTTAACAAGAATTATCTTCATCTTATAACAAGAATATCAAATCTTAACAAGAATTATCTTCATCTAATAACAAGAATATCAAATCTTAACAAGAATTATCTTCATCTAATAACAAGAATATCAAATCTTAACAAGAATTATCTTCATCTAATAACAAGAATATCAAATCTTAACAAGAATTATCTTCATCTAATAACAAGAATATCAAATCTTAACAAGAATTATCTTCATCTAATAACAAGAATATCAAATCTTAACAAGAATATCACATCTTAACAAGAATTATCTTTCTAATAACAAGAATATCACATCTTAACAAGAATTATCTTCATCTAATAACAAGAATAACAATCTTAACAAGAATTATCTTCATCTTATAACAAGAATATCAAATCTTAACAAGAATTATTTATAAATAAATCATCATCATCATCGTCATTGGCGCCACAGCCCAGTGTGGGCCAAGGCCGTCTACCTACTGGTAAACTTCGAGACGAGAGATGTTTTTCTTTTTTACGGGGTAGGGTTGTCAGATCTACGCCCAATGCTCAACAGTCTTACGAGACCGGGACCTACGGCATAAAGTGGATTTTAGAAATAAATACCAATCATAAAATATATTCAAATTCTGTAATTAATGGGATAAGATTAAAATGAGCAAGCGTGAAAAATCCATAGAAACTTTAGGCATTAATTTAAAATTTTAACTAAAAATAAAATATAAATAAGAAATAATTATTAAAAAAATTATTATTTATTATAAAATAAAAAATGATTATTTATTAAAATAAGCTTTTATTAAAACACGCTCAAACATAACGGACGCTCACCTGCAACACCCATGACGATGTGCCAATACCCAAATGGAGATCGATTTCCAAAAGCTAAGCGAAAGCAGTGGAGAATGAGTAATGAAATAAATATTTTTCAATGATTTCATTTTTTATTTCTCTTATATTTATATATTTTTTGATTTCATTTTGAGTGATATATATTTCTTTACAAGTGTGCGTTTAGTATCATCATTATTATATCATCTATGTGTACACGTAAGAATAATGCTGTTGTTGTTTCTTATCCCACTTGGCTGGCCAAGCCCGCGAGCCCATACGTACTCATGATTGAAGGGGAAGGAAGCAGCTTCTGTTGTGATGGAGCACCCGTAGGTAGAAGTCTGACTTTGGCTCCGTGACGCTCCTACAGTCATAGGAGACCGGTACCAACGGCTTAAAGTGGATTCCGAACCACTCCAAACATCCATGGCACCGTCGGGATTCGAACCCGAAACCTGTGGCACCGAGCGCCAGACACTCGGTCATTCAGGTCCCAAATTTGTGAATGCCAACGGCATGCGGTATTCCCAGGTGGTCACCCACCCAAGTACTGACAGCGCCCAATGATGCTTGACTTCGGTGATCTAACGGAAATCGGTATATTCAGATGGTATGGCCGTTGGCTTTGTAAGAATAATAGTAAGCACAACAATAATAGCACATTCTGTTTCAATTGTCCACTCAAAAAAAAGAATGTATATAGTGAGTTTAAATCTAATAGGAGGATATTTAATTTTATAGGCGGAGTTGTGAGGCAAATGCCCAGCAAAATCATTTGATTCCCGCACAGATCATTACCCTTGTTTTAAACGATTCATTCGGCGATATATTCCGTATGGTTTCAACGCAAAGTCTCTATAGAAGGAAAAAAAAATAATTAACGAAATAAGCACTGATAATGAAGGAATTGGTACTTAAGTATTAACGCTACCTTGGCAACAGATTTGGCGGTTTTTAAGTGTCGCCAATCTAACAGCTACATATTTGGCGACTTTTAATTGGCGCCAATCTAACAGCTACAGATTTGCTGATTTTTGACGCCATTTTTGAGTGCTACGAAAATGCGTATTTGGGATTTGCCAGAAACAGAACGAGATGCAATTTTATTTTTTCAGGAGCGAAATATTTTACCAAAAACGAAAATGTCCCAATTCCCCTGACATGAAACTTTATTTTGGTAAACGTAAGTTTTGGAAATGCAATTTCAGTCAGTGTGCTTATCGTGTGGGACTGGTTTGAGGGAACTGGACAACTGGTTTGAGGGAAGCAGAATTCCATTTAAAACCGCCAAATCTGTAGCTGCGGTTGGCGTTCAAAAGATTGCGTGCGCGTGCAAACAACAAGATTGCTCTTTATTGGCGCAACTGTAGCCAAGGTAGCGTTAATACGTAAGTACAAAGGAATTTTAGGAATTAGTAAATCTGCAAGTTAATTAAATTTAATTATTTATTTTTGGAATTTTTCAAAGTGTAAACGCAGCGGCCACACCCCGATCGTTGCCACGCGCATCGTCAGAAACTCTCAGGTGATTCTCCCACGTGATTTAGATTCTTAGTCACTTTAACGACTCACATCGTAAATTGCCATTCCTCCATTGCCTCCTTCCAAAAAGAATCATTGTTGGAGTAACCTGTTTTCCTCTTTTTTGTGATTTATTCCTCTTTGAACAGGTGTCACTTTGCTCCACAAGATTTCGAACATTTTCGAAGATTTTTGTGTGTTTTTAGGTTCGTAAAACGTCGCCTGGAATTCGATTCGTCGGCACATAAAATAGATTTAATTTTCCCGATTCGGTTTGTCTCTGAAGATGTTTTCTCCTGACACTATTCCGTCCTCCTATCTCTTCCTGTTTGTTTGAAAGAACGCTCATAAATTGAAATTGAACGGTAGTAAAAACAGTCGATAGTGTTTGAACAGTGCACACCTAAAACATTGCTATGTATCTGTAAAAACAAGCACATTCTTCGACATTGCGAATTGGCATGCAAGTTCTGTTTTAAAACTACACAGAAAAATTGGAACGTGCTAGGCAATTCAAACAGGCAACCACTATACTTTGTCTGTTTGAAACCAAAATGCTAGTCACGTGACTGGGGTATATACTTACTTAAGCAATTCGTTCTCTGCAGTGCCTTTCGGTAGGAATTTTAGGGGAACTACCCCGCATTTCATATCTTATGAGAGATAACTCGAAAAACTTCCACCGGGTAGTCCGACTGACGAGGCAAAAAGCTGAACACCACAAACGCCCTCGAGTCTCCTCGTTTTTTGAAACAGTGTTCACAACAAAGCCGCCAGCGGTGAAAGTAGTAGTTTTTCGATCGATTTGCAAACGCTAAGTGAAAGAGTGGAGAAACACATATCGCACTAATAAAATAAATATTCTTGAATGATTTCCCTTCTTTTTTATTTGGTTTGTATTTATACATTTTTATATTTCATTTTTAGTGTTACATATTTATTTACAATGTGAGCTTAGTATCATTATTATTATAGTATCTACGTTTACATGTAAGAATACTAGCAAACACAAATATTATCACTCATTATGTCAATTTTATATCAAAAATTACATATTATACATATTATATGTTATATATTGGGCCTGAATGCTCTGGCGCTCGGTACTACAGGTTTCGGGCTCGAGTCCCGGCGGTGCCATGGATGTTTGTAGGGGTTCGGAATCCACTTTAAACCGTAGGTCCCGGTGCTAATAGGATCGTAGAGCGTTGCGGGGGCATTGTGACTCCGCGTCCGTGGCTTATCTTCAAGCTACACGCACCTCCTGGGTAATGCAAAGTGAGTAACGTCTGTGCAGCGTTTGCCTTAAGGCATCCAAGACCAAGCTGTCTAAGTGTTTACCAGCTGCATTAGAACAATATATATATATATATATATATATATATATATATATATATATATGTTATATATTTATGCGTTTAGTATCATCATTATTACTATATTATATATGTTTACATGTAAAAATAATAGTGAACACAAAAAAAAAAAAAAACTCATTCTTTTTTCCATGTTTCACTCCCAAAAAATGTATATAGCGGGTCTTAATGTAATATGTGGATATATAATTTTATATGTGGCCCACGGAGTTAGGATATATCTCCAAAGTGGCCCGTAAGATCATTTGGTATCGAAATTTTTGAAAACATTAAAAATCTAGTTTGTAAAAAGAACTCCGTTTCCAACAAAAGCGATCAAAAGTTTACATAACAATCGAATCGATCTGTGAAAAGTTTGAAATGCAAATGTACTAAAACTCGTCGTTGTGCAAGTCCGTACGCCGAACGAAACCAACGCCGTGAGTGGTGCGCGTGACGTAGCAATGCGTGCAGCGAAAAAAGAAAACACGCACGTTGCTCGAGAACACAAGCGCGTTTTCATCAAGAAGTTGACTGTAATTATGCCGTTTCCATGGAAACTGCTGCGAAAATAAAAAGAAATCGATGACCCCAAAACGGAGCAAAATAATTCTGCTCCCAAATCTTTGGTTTTTAACGTTTTTGGTTTTATACTTAAAAATATCTACAATAATTTTTTCTACAGCAGCTGGAAATACAGTGATGGTTAATCTTTACGCCATAAGCGCCGCTGTGACTCATTGAGCACTACATAAGGAGCACGTGTAGCTTGAAAATAAGCTACTAACACGAAGTAACACTATGCCTACGACGCTGTACTGTCTTATTAGACCGGGACCTGCGGTTTAAAGTGGATTCCGAACCACTACAAACACCCATGACGTCGCCGGGACTCGAATCCGAAACCTGCCAGAGCTGCTGTTGTTTAAAAACAAAAGTAAACAAAAAATACTAAATATTAAAGTAAACAAAACTCAACTAACAAAATATACTAAATAAAATAACAACTACTAACAAACTAAAAAAAAATATACTAAAGTAAACAAAAATCGAACAATGGAATAAATTTCAACTAATATCTTTTTCTCTAATGCAGCTCGCAATACAGAGACAATTCATCTTAATGCCATAAGCAAGGGCTGCACCGCTATGACTCATTGAGCACTAGCCAGTGGGGGCACTTGCGGCTTGAAGATAGCCACGAATGCAAGTAACACTACCCCCACAACGTTCTACTTTATTTATGGCGAAAATAAGCAACTGGAAACAAGGAATTCCAGTTACTATTTTTCAAACATTATTTCAAAAACAGTCTGAACGCATTTTAATCCTCCTTCATTGAACCGGCACTGAATTTCCATTTTCTTTTGCAGCGTGCCATGTGTGTTGGGGTCAGAGGAGCTGCTCGCGGGACAGGATGCGGCAGTGCGACGACAGTCTCCTGCGAAGCATCCAGCGACGAGTCACCGACATGGGCAGGTCCGACATGGCGGCGCACTGCATGTGAGTGTTCATGTTTCCTTCTTTTAATTACAGATCTCAAAATATTCAAGATGTGAACATTTCATGGATGTTATATATATATATATATATAATTTGATTTGGTTTAGTTTGTCGCTCTATGGTCATTTTGTGCACACACAGATTAAACAGACTTTAAACTTTACAGGCTTCTTACTTTAAATACATATTAAATTTAAAATATATACATTATAAAATTTATTTTGTATTTTTAATTAGAGTCACAATCTTATTTTCATCCTTGCTACTTTGTATCAAATATATAGGAAGCAGAGCAATATGCTTATTTAGTTTATTCTTTAGTCTTTTCGAATGGAAAATTTTTCTCCAATACTGAATATTGTAAGTTTCCAAAAAATCCAAAATATTAACAAAATAAGGGAATTAATTACTATGTTCTGAGAGCTTTAACAAGTAACACATACCCTCAAGACATTAGAAACACTCTACTTTTTACCCTTTAAATGATTAGGTACTTGTCAACACAAAGCTAGTAATGTATTTAAATAACATGTAGGTTTGGTTTGTAGGTATCTTGTGCACACTTTGGGTTCATTACACCAGGGCGAACAGTTTAGTGGATTTTAGTGGACAGGGCAAGTGGATTCCAAACCACTACAAGCATCCATGCCACCTCCAGGACTCTTTCGCGCCAACACCTAAGAGTTGTAATAGCCAACCATAAAGATTCTTGGCAAAAAGTCACCAATGTGTCATCGTACATGAAGTCTAATAATTTCCAACCGTCCTGCCTAGGCATTCGGTTCTTCAGGCCGGGGCTGCGACAGCAATCCCGAACTGTACAAGCAAGGAAACCAAATTAAGGGTAAAACTCTGAATTGCCTAACAAGTTGAAGCAACAGAAAACCTCAAACCTTGAGGAAACTTTTCAAAGAAAAACTAAGGGAAGAAAAACTGGGAGGGGGTGTTGACGGAAGATTTGTCGTCCCAACTGACTTTTTTTTTTTTTTTTTTTTATATATCTATTATATATATTTTTTTTTTGTTTAGTGTTAGTATTAATATTAGTGTTAGATTGATTATAAATAGTTAGAGACATAACTCATGAAGCAAGGAGAAAATTTCACCTTTATAATTTCATACTTAAACAATAATTATAATTTGCTTTAAGCACTATATACGTCTACAATAACAAAAGTTTAGTATAACTAACCAGTGGTAATTAGATATACAATGAGGTTATCTCTCCTTTTTTTTTTTTTTTTTTTACATTAAAATACCAGTTTAATTCAACTGGTGTATACAAATTCATATTCATCTGGTATAATTCCAGAAATATACATAACAATTTCAACCCCACAAAAATACAAACACTATATACAACAAACTACTCAACCAGAGTAGATAACAAAAAATAAGGTACACAATAAATATACAGTAAAATAAACAATGTCATGTACAATATAACAGGAAAACTTATCCTGGAAAATTAAAGTATGTTGTATTCACTATACTATATAGTTTGACATCCATTTTCATGGTTCTAAAAGTATTAATATAATTTATTTATCTCCAGGAGAAATCTTTTCTCCATGATGTCTCTAATTATTATTTTTGTTTTTTTGTTTTCGATTAGAGACTTGATTGATAGAGCTTGTGGTTTGTAGGAAGGTTAGATCTTTCCTTTGACCATAATTTGCAGTTATAGATCAGATGATGTCTCGTTTCTTCTATTTCCCCGCAGGGACATATATTTGATTTTCCGAAAAATCTTTGTTGGTAGGTGGCTAATGCACCATGAGTTGTGAGTATTTGATTTATATAAAAATCGCCACAAGTTCTTTGTCTGCTTATCTGGGGGTAAATATGGTAGAGAAGTCTTGCTTTAGTGGAATTGTCCCATTTTTTTTGCCAAATTATGTCCATCTTTTTTCCAAAATTTTCTTTATTTGTTTTAAAGAGTATTTTTGTACAAGATCTATATCCTGCTTCTCTGTCGCCATCTTCGCGTATTTGTCCACTAATTCGTTTCCAAATATGGCCACAGTGTGCTTTTGTCCATTCCAAAAGTTAATCTTGTATTTATACCATAAAATTTTATTTTTTAGTTCTTGAATATTTCCATCTTCATTTTCTTGGTTTTTCAGTGCATCCAGTACTGACCTAGAATCAGAGACGATTGTTATGTCTTTCAATTCATTTTCTATGACAAAATCTACAGAGATACTAATTGCTAGAAGCTCTGCAGTAAAAATTGAAGCATGGTCGCTTATCCTCTGGTTAAAGACTTCTTTGTGGTCTCTGTAGTATACAAACGCAAAGGCGGTTCTACCAGATTTTTTGAGCCATCTGTGAATATAGTGTTGACATAATTGTTGGAGAAATGATTCCAATTTATTGAGCAGGAATCCCATGGTGACTTAAGAACAAAATTGTCTTCTATATCTTCAAATTTATAAGTTGAATATTCAATATTTAGATCCTTATGGAACGTAGTTAAATCTTATAATTGAGTTAAAAGATGTAGTTTAATATTTATTGGGACTACCCCAGCTAGAACATTTAAAGCCTCCGATGATACCGTCTTATAGGTCTTTGTAATGTTCCTTAAGCAATTCTTTGCAATTGAATCAGTTTAATATCTTGTTTTACTGTATTCGAATACCAAATCTGGTATCCGTAAGTAATGATTTTTTCTATAACTGACTGGTATATATCTTTTTTCACTTTGGGGTTTAAACCCCATACCACTCTACTATGTCTCTCTAATTTTGTTGGACTTTATTTTTTTCTTTGATATAATTCAAATGTGGAATCCAGTTTAGTCTATTGTCCATTATAACACCTAAGTATTTCAGTTCTTTAGTATATTTGATTCTATTGTTTGCTATTTTGATTTGTGGAATATGAGAATTTAGCTTTCGAAATTATAAAGTTGCTTTTTCATAATTTATATCAAGCTTGTTAGATTGAGTCCAGTTGTAGATCATGTCCAAAGATTTTTGGCTACTATTTCTAAAAGATAGGAAACTCTCTCCTTTACCATTAGAATAATATCATCGGCAAAGGCCTGTATGATATTATCAGTCTCCAAGTCAAGGTTAAGTAGATCATTTATGTATATGTTCCACAGGATTGGTCCCAGACACAAACCCTGTGGAATACCTTGGTTATAAAAAATTTTAATTCCATCATGAAGGACAAATCTGTCTTTCAAAAAGTCAAGTAAGATCTGAATTAAACTGAGGAATTGGTAAGTTTCTATTTATCTTTTTTTAAAAGGCTCCAATTCACTGAATTAAAGGCATTTTTGATATCTACGGATACAACGCAGACCATTTTATTTTTTAGTGTTGCCTGGTTAACAAAAGTTTTGATGTTTTGTATTGCAGTTATAGTAGATTTTTTCCCTTCTGAAGCCAAACTGTTTAGGATTGAAAAATGTTTTCAATTCTAGATGATAATTAATTCTGTTTGAGATTAGTTTGTCGAATGTCTTGCCCCAAGAGGACAACAGGCAAATTGGTCTATAATGTGCCGCCAGACTAAGGTCTTTTTTCTCCTTTGGTATGAAAACCACATTTGCTGTTTTCCAGCTAGTGGGGAAAGTTCCAAATTTTAGTAGCTTATTAAATAAGGTTGTGAACCATTTTTTATTTGCATAAAAAATTTCTCTTACTAATTCGCCAGGAATGTTGTCTGGCCCTGGGATTTATTTAATTTTAAATTGGATATAATTCCCTCAATTTCATGAATTGGAATTTCTCTGAATACTGTAGAGTTCCAGGAATTTGATAATCCACTTCTGATTGTATGGAGAACGAATCATAAGTAAAATGGTGGTTTATAATCTTCAACATAGTTTCTTTTTAGTGTTTTAGTCACATATCCTGTATCGTCTTTTATAGGTTTCAATATTTTATTTCTTATAGATTTGTCCATCATAATCTTAAAAAGTTTTTTCCGAAAATGCTATTAGTTGTGATGCTACTAATAAAATTTTTGAAGCATTCTCTTTTACTATTTAGAATGATTCTTTTGTAATTCGCCTTGAGATTCTTGTAATTTATCTTTTTTTAGTTGTCTTTCATTTGGCTCTGATTCTTTTTGGAAGAGCCTCCTGAGTGCCCGCACCCTAGATCTCAATGCTCTTAATTTTGGCTCCACCAAATTGCATTTTTAGGTTTCTTTGATTTCTTTTTTATTCCCATTTGGTTTTGTGGTTGATTAAAATTTTCAATAATTGATTTTTGAATTTCAGTTATATAAGGGTCTACGTCACCAGGAGTTAGTGAGTTTAAACTATCCTCACCATTTTCCAATAAGTGAGCAAATTTTATTTTTAATTTTAGCAAATTTAAATGCTTAAACTTTAATCTAGACTTCGTGTCTAGGTAGTTAGAAATTGACCACGAGATAGCGATCATATTATGGTCGCTATTCGTGATTTCATCTAAGACTGTAATTTCAAATAGGTTATTTATATTTTTTGTCATAACCAAATCGATCCAACTCTCACCCCGCGATGAATAAAATGTTGAGTGCGAAGCTGGATTATTATGTATTAAAAGATCATTAATCGAGCAGAAGTCAATAACTTCCTGTCCTCTAGCATCTAAGTCTCTCCTACCCCAGAGGAGAGACTTGGCATTAAAGTCACCACAAATAATTATTTGGGTTGAATGGTAAGACTGAACCTTTTTTGAATATCTTGCAAGGGTTGGTTCAATGTCCTGGCTAGGAGGACAATATATGGAAATCAAAATAAATGCCATATCGTTCAGGTTAAGCTCAATTGCTGTAATATTTGAGCTTACATAAAGTATCATTACATGGGAAGTTTGTTTTACAATAATTGCCGATTTCGGCGCTTCCTCAAATGAAATAATTTTATATGAAGTGGGAATGTTAATAATTTTATTCTTATAGCTGTATGGCTCATTGAGGCAATAAAAGTCGAAATTTGATTAATTACTGTTTGGTTGAACTGTGCCATAGCTGCAATTCCATTTCCTAAATTTAAATGTGCGCCTTGGATATTTTTTGTATCGGATGTATTAACCATAATTGGTTCTATTTTTGTACATTCTTTAATTCTTTTTCGTAGATCTGCAACTTCTGTTTGTGCAGCTATGTCCAGTATTATAATCAGATTTGAATTTAGTATTGTGAAAGACACAGTTAGTACACTTTGAATCATTTTTTACAATTTTTCCAACTGTGGTCAGATCCAGAACAATTTGTACAGACTTCTTGGTCATTTTTACAATATTTTGAAACGTGGCCGAACCTTCCACACTTATAACACTGTGTAGGTTTTATTGACTCTTCAATAGAAATTATTTCCCAGCCTATGTTTATTTTCTTGTGTTCCATAATTTTTTGAAAGATAGTGGGCCTAACTCTATAATGACGTTTTTCCGTATCTACCTTCATAGGTGGTACGAAGTTTTATCATCTCCCTTTCTGTCTCTTCTACAAATTTCCTGTCAATTGTTTGAATTATAACTTCGTTTGGTGTATCCTTAGAAACATTAAAACAAATGATAGTTGGGTTTCTTAAAGATGGTTTTGATGCTTTGAATTTATCTTTTATATTCTCATTATTTTCTAGTTCTTCAATTAGCTTGCCTACGTCTTCCGGGTTCGTAGTTTCTATGAAAATCCCGCCTTTAGAAATGTGTTTTACACTTCTAATTCAAATTTTCAGGTTTTCCAAACTTATATTATTTTGCAATTGTTTCTTTGTAAAAGTGGATGGCTTATTTTCATCAACTGGTTTGATAATTAGTGAATGAAGCATTCTTTGTTTATCTATGGTCTTTTAATAGATTCTTCTTTTTTTGCTTTATTAATGTAGATTTCACTACTTGTGAAAATGTGGGTTTTTTTTCTCTATCAGTTTTTCTAGTTCATTATTGGCTCCTATTAAAGAAAAGATGCTCTTGTTCTGAACTTGAATGATTTGCATCATATTTGTTACTAGTTCTCTGATCCGAGCTTTGTCTTTGGCTTTTAAGGACTCCCTGATATGTCAGGTCCATAATAGCCTTAAAAAGCATAGTGGCTTTAAGGACATTGTCCTCACTACCAACATCACCCAATTCCTCGTCCAAGGATTGACTCATGACTTCTTAAGGGTATAAGATTTACCCTACTCTTTTTTTTTCAAAAAGTTTTCCCCTACTGATGTTAATTATTGCCTGTTTGGCCGTGTTAATCACGTTGCCCGGCCGGGACCCGAGGAGGTAAGGCACCAAAAGGTATAACAATAAAATAGAAATCAATAAATATACGCTTTGACGGGTGATAGACTCTTGGCCGTTGTCACCCGTCGAGAATTATAAATAGACTGTTATCAATCGCTTTTGGCCCCCGGCCAATAAGGTATGGTAATTCAGTATTTTGACAATCCGACCTGCCCTCAGGCACACGGCGTCTTCAGGTAGTCGTCACGACAGTAACCCAGACTGAAAATTTTGTCTTTAAAATTCTCATTGTTACGGAAAATCTCGGTATGTTTTTATACCAGCAAGACCAGTGGTGGGAGTGAATAATTTAGTAGGAACTTTATAACTGGGTGTACAGGTAAAATGATCAAGAGGATCAACAGAACATAGAACAAATAACTACTAAGGAATGTGTGATCCGACTCTTCAATGATATAAATTGACTGGAAGATCTAATCAAGCACCGCCGCTTTCCCTCTTTTTTTTTTTTTTTTTTTTTTTTTTAGAACAGTGAAAAAAAAAGAACAGAAGTGGGTTAGTATAAAATTTTTTTTTTTTTTTTTTTTTTTTGAACAAACACAAAAATAAACAGCGTTAGAGAACAAAAACAAAAAGAAGGATCCTACCCCTCCAGAGAATCTATAATATTAGTAAAGTTCTCCCCAACCATTCTTCTAATTAATAGTCTTGATTTTTTGTTGAATAAAAGGGTTTTAATAGAAAGATTTAGATACTCTGCGGGGAATTCCTTGCTTCTCTCTTCTTTCCATCTTTTGCAGATAAATACCATATGATACCTGTTTTCTTCAGCGTCCCCACAGCTACAGATCTCTGGTTTTCCAAAGAATCTGTGCTGGTAGGACGCCAAAGCCCCATGTGATGTAAGTATCTGGTTTAGAAGGAAGTCCCCACAGACTCTTTTTCATTAACCTTCAGGAAAAATACAGAAAAATATCTCTTGCTTTAGTTGATTTATTCCAATAATTTTTGCCATTCAGCTTTTATTTCTTTATTTTATTTTTAATCTGAATTTTAGTATATTTTATATTATAGTCAATTACATCTTTTAAGAGTAGCTTCTTTAGCATATTTATCAGCAGTTTCATTGCCGGCAAATCCCTCATGGGGCCCTTACCCATTCTATTGAAATTTTTCCATTATATGAGATGATTCTTTCTTTTTTAGCTGATGAATGTTATTGTCCTGATTATTAATATTACTCAAAGCATCCAGAACTGATCTTGAATCGATACTATTATAGTTTCCGAGAATTTATTATTGATGATATAGTTTACTGCTTCTTTTTATTGCCAATAGTTCTGCTGTGAAAACTGTTGCATGATTACTTATTCTTTTTAATAGAGTAAAAAATTTCTTTATTGTTTTGAAAATTAACTATTGCATAACCGGTTTTGTTATCTCTCTTAGAGCCATCAGTGAAAATGGCATTAGAATAATTGTTAGTAAAAAAAGTTCCATTGAATTTGTCTTCCAGGGTGGATAATTTTCAATTATATTGTCTATTTCATTGTTAGCAATATTAGTATTATCTATATTTAGGTAGTTATTAAACTCTTTCATATTAGCAATGATAATAAGACTTTTTAGTTTAATATCAATAGGAGTAATTCCTGCTAAAATATTAAGGGCATCTGTCGAAACTGTTCTATATGATTTAGTAATATTAATCAGAAATTATTTGAATTTGTTTAAGTTTAATGTTTTGTTTAACTGAATTTTTATACCAAATCTGGTATCCATATGTTAAGATTTTTTCAATAACTTTTTCATATAATTCTTTTTTAACTATAGGTTTAAGGCCCCATGTAACTCTGCCATACCTGTTAAGTTTGTGTTGAATTTTAAAAAAATTTTCTCTAACATAATCTAAATGAGGGCTCCAAGAGAGTTTGGTATCTAAGATCAATCCCAGATACTTGAGTTCTTTAGTAAAGTTAATTTTGTTATCATTGATTTTTATGGATGGATATGATTATATTTTCTATTTGAGATAATAATAAAGTTGCTTTTCTTATAATTCATATGAAGTTCGTTATTAGTCATCCAGTCGTTAATAGTATTACGTGGCCTTTGAGCTTTTTCTATAAATAAGTAAGTAGCTTTATCTTTCATTAAAATAATATCATCTGCGTAAGCTTGTATTTCTATATTGTCCCCGAGATTGATTTTAAGAATTTCATTAATAAAGATGTTCCACAGAGTAGGCCCTAGACAGGAACCCTGCGGACCACCCCTATTATATGATTTTAAGTTATTATTTTCACAAATATATCTATTATCTAAATAGTCAAAGAATGTTTATTAAATAAGGTGGAATAGGGAGACTATTAATTTTATTTTTAAGAATATTCCAATTGACAGAATTAAATGCATTAGAGATATCTATAGAAATTGGGCAGACAATATTATTTTCCACAAAGGCCTGTGAGACAAAGTTTTTAATATTTTGTATAGCCGATATAGTAGATTTATTTTAAATAAAACAAAATTGATTGGGACTGAAGAAAGTTATTTATATATAGAAAGTACTTAATACGATCAGAGATTATTCGGTCATAAAATTTGCCCCAAGTCGGAAGTAAACAAATAGGTCTATAGTCTACAGGAGATTGTAAATTATTATTTTTTGGAATTAAAGCAACTTGTGCTATCTTCCAGGGCCCAGGGAATTTGCCGTTTCTTAAAAGAATGTTGAAGAGAACTCTAAACCAATTTTTATCTACAAAATATATTTCTTTGATAAACTCCCCAGGGATCATATCTATACCAGGAGCTTTTTTTTCTTTTTTTATTTTATGAATAGCTTTTCAATTTCATAATTATTAATTTCTACGAAGTCCAGGGGGAAATCGGACTTGGGTCAATATAATTATCGTAATTTTTACGCGGGAAATGATAATTTAAAATAACTTCAATGGTTTCATTGATTGCTATAGTTAGAGATCCATCTGGTTTTCAATAGGTTTAAAAATTTTATTATTTTTAATTTTATCTGATATAATATCGAAATTTTTCCCAAAGATATTTTAGTGGTTATATTATTTTATAATTTTTTATAAAATTTCTTTTTACAATTTAGAATATTCTTTTTTTAAATAGCCTGGTTTTCTTTTAAATTTTTCAATTTTAATATTTCTGATATTAATATCCGGTTTTTTGAAAAGCTCTTCTAAGAGCTCTGGTTTTAGACCTTTGGATTTTTAAATCATTATTCCACCAGATGGCATTTTTCTGCTTATTATTTTGTTTAGTTTTGTTATAAGATTTTGTAATTCCATTGATAATTTCTTCTTGAATGTCTTTTGATATATTGATCCATATTATTTAACTGAATATTATTTAACCTATTAATATGTTTTTGAAGAATATTAGTCATATTAATTTTAAGTTTGATCCAATTAATTTTATCAATATTGATTCTATTTTTTATTGGGTCCTGTGTTATTAACATTCCAGCTAAAATTTATAATGTTGTGATCGCTATTACTTATATCGTCAATTACTTCAACAGAAAAATCATTATTAATGTTAATGGTGATAATTAAATGATCCAGCTCTCCCCTCTACTAGATGAATAGGTAGGTGGAGAGTCTGGATTATTTTGAATATAAGCATCATTACTATTACAAAAATTAATGATATCTTGTCCTCTACGGTCCAAATCACGTTTTCCCATAACCTGGACTTCTGCGTTAAAGTCTCCACAAATTATAAATTGATTATCTTTATATTTATGAATATATACCTGAGAGTATTCAAATTGATTTCAATATTTTTGCTGGGGGTACAGTACATAGAAACCAGAATAAAATTTTTAAGTTGTAATTTAATTTCAAGAATAACTATTTCAGTGTTGACAAAGATTTCCAGCACTTGAATATGGTTTTTTATCATTAAAGCGGCCTTAGGGATATCATCCGAGGAGAAGATTTTATAATTAACAGGAATATTTGTAATTTTGTTATATGAATACGGTTCGTTAAGAGTAAAAAATCAAAATCCTGGTTAATGATAGTTTGATAGAGTTGAGTCATGGCTGCAACTGAATTGGCTAAGTTAATATGAGCACCTTTAATATTTAATATATTGTTTTTACTGTCCATAGTCTGTTTTATTAAATTTTTAATTTCCTTTTCTAGAATTTTACAGTTATTATTTGTACAACCATGATTAATATCAAAGTTACTTATATTTTTCATTGTGAAAGCAGCAGTTATTACATTTGGCTATATTTTTGCAATTTTTCCAGTTATGTTCTTGTCCACAGTTGGTGCAGATTTCTTTATTGCTTTTACAAAATTTAGAGGAGTGGCCGAAACGTCCGCATTTGAAACATTGGAGAGGTTTTAGATATTCTTTGAAATGTATCAGTTCCCAATTTATATTAATTTTCTTATTGTTAATAATATTGTTAAATGAATGGGTCCAAGTTCTATTATATAATTTTTACCAAATTTCCCCCTGAAAAGAAGTGACGATTTTAAAAGCATCTTTTTCTTGTCCTTCTATGTATTTATCTGATATGCTATTGATTATTTCCTCCTCAGATGTATCCCTAGATATATTATAAAAATATAATTTTTGGATTTTTCAATTTAGGTTTAGATATTTTAAATATTTTTTTGTTATCGTTTTTTCTCTCTTTAGTTAATTTTTCTATGTCTTCCTTATTAGTTGTTTCTATGTAAAGTCCACCTTTTGAGATATTTTTAACTTTTTAATTCCTATGTTTATTTTATTAATATTTATATTTCTTTGAAGTTGATCTTTAGTATATATTGAGGTTTTACCTCATCTATAGGTTTAATTATGATAGATTGATCTCTTATTTTTCTACTTTGATTTTTATCTTTAAATTCTTTTTTGTTTGTTTAAGTTTTAACAATCTCTGAAAAGGTAGGTTTCTCATTAAATAAGTTTTCAAGCTCACCATTAGCTCTAGGAGAGTATATATTGATTTTTCTTGTACATGAATGATTTCCATAAATTCAGCTAAAAGATCTCGCATATGACTTTTATTTTTCTGCTTTTTAATTTTTCATAATAAGTTATGTCCATTAGTTCCTGTATATCCTACTAGCTTTTTTTTCATGGTTTCGTTTGCCTCATTTTCATCCATTCCGAAACGATGGATCAGTTCCTGTTCAAACGTTAATGCCGCTTGTACTCATGTTAGTAAGGAAAATTTTAACCGTTAACTGATTAGTGTCGAAGAAGCCTTTTTTAGCCGTGTATATATATTAATATATATACCCGTTGCCCGGTCAGGAACCACGAGGAGGTAAGGCTACCGAGACGATAAAAGCATTTTTTGTAAACAAAGAAAAACAACGTTTTTGACAGGCGATAGACTCTTGGCCGTTGTCGCCTGTGAAAGAAATAGTAAAGAGCACACAAAAACTTTATATCGCCTAGGCTCTCTGCCCATCTCCCCTTAGGGTAACTATTAGTATCGAACTCACGAATTCTGCGTGAGACGAGTATTTAACCATTCGACCATTTTGCCCCTCTCCTCCCCTAGGGTAAGCGCGAATGGGATTCGACCCGCCCCAGGGGGGCATACGACTGATGATGAAAGGTGTCGCCACAGCAACCTGGAGCATCAGTACAAAAGAAAAACCGGGGCCCAGGCACAAGTCTCGTCTTACGGCCCAGTGCCAAACCCCATGGTGGGACCTGACCAAAAGCAGTTTATTGAAAACCAAAATATATACAATGTGGTACAATACAGACAACAGGTGCTGTGGAGATTCTTGAGTACATTTATAATTAATAAAATACATAGTAAAAAAGAAAAAAATACAGAACAAAAATAACTTAAAATTTAAAGGTATTTACAAAAAATAGTTCTTGGTGTGCACTGTTTTGCATCAAAAGCTGAGAAATTGAGAATTTATTGTTCTAATGTTTCAATAATTTTTTCAAGCTTTGATTTCATATTAGTTCAATGCCAATTCTGGCTTGTTTATGTGAGAGAAGTTGTAGTAGAGTTCTACTTGAGAAGTTTTTGGGAAGTATCTTCCCCTGATGTCTGTCCAGAATTCACATTTGAAAATGATGTGGGCTTGTCCTCTATTTCCTTACCACAGCTGCATACTGACTGGAGTTGAAAACTTATGCTGGTACGACGCTAATGCTCCATGTCCAGTGATGATTAGGTTGAGGAAGTAGTTTCCATGAATTCGCTGACTACAGACATGTTGACATAATTCATGGACTGCCCTTCCTTTTAGAAGACGACGACCATTGAAGTTGCCATTCTGTCTTAATGGCCTTGCTAATTCAGTTTTAATGTGCTTTATAGATAGACCTATGTGAAAGTCAACATTTTCTTTGTCGTCGCTTTGCGTATATATCAGCTCTCTCTTTTCCTTCAGTTCCTACATGGGCCTTTGTCCAAATAAGCTCACATGCTGTTTCCGAATTTCCAAGCAGAGATTTTAACGGAGCGGTGCAGTTGTTTGGGTTGGACAGGGCTTGTAGGACTGATCTGGAGTCTGATATGATCTTTGACCGAGGGAAGTGATGAGCATTAGCCGAGATGATTGCCGCCTCGATCGCCTTTAATCCTCTGCCATGAAGACAGGCTTCGTCGCTTCTGGATCGTTGAATATTTCAATGTTGTCGAGAGTACATACAAAAGACACAACCCACCCTTCCACGCATCTTCGAACCGTTGTGGTCGCAGCAGCCATTTTCACTCTTACGCATAGGTCTCCATTGAACTTGATTGTCCTAAGGAGGTTCAAACTTATTGAGATGTTCAATGTCACTGAATGAAAATGTCTTTGGTTTATATCGATGTTTTGCTGCAAGTACCTCAGACGATACAGTTTCTGTTGGAATTTAAGAGTGGTGGTACTCCCGAAAGAACTTGAAGTGCTTCTGTGGCGACTGTTCCATAACATTTTGTTATATTTAGCAGTCTCACTCGTTGAAGGCTTGATAGTTTGATGTTTTGCTTTTACTTGGTCCTT